>JARVJO010000330.1:27206416-27228535 GCA_031762555.1 Cynodonichthys magdalenae | reverse complement strand
CATCATTTATTTTTTAACAGGACAATGACCCCAAACACACCTCCAGGCTGTGTAAGGGCTATTTGACCAAGAAGGAGGGTGATGGGGTGCTGCGCCAGATGACCTGGCCTCCACAGTCACCGGACCTGAAGCCAATCAAAATGGTTTGGGGTGAGCTGGACCACAGAGTGAAGGCAAAAGTGCCAACAAGGGCTTAGCATCTCTGGGAACTCCTTCAAGACTGTTGGAACCCATTTCAGGTGACTACCTCTTGAAGCTCATCAAGAGAATGCCAAGAGTGTGCAAAGCAGTAATCAAAGCAAAATCTACTTTGAAGAGCATTGAAAAGACATTTCAGTTGTTTCACACTTTTTTGTTAAGTATATAATTACACGTGTTAATTCATAGTTTTGATGCCGTCAGTGTGTATCTACAATTTTCATAGTCATGAAAATAAAGAAAAATCTTTGATTGAGAAGGTGTGTCCAAACCTTTGGTCTGTACTATATATATATATATATATATATATATATATACACACACACACACACACATATCAATACTAGGGGTGCAACAATACATGTATCTGTATCAAATCGTTCAATACAGTGCTATAGGTTCAATACACACTATGTATTGAACAATACAGATTTTTAACATTTATGTTATCAACTTGTCTTCTGAACATGCTCTGTGTTGAAGGATCAGTGGATCTGTGTTCGACTACTCCACTTAGGCTGCATTTTTGAGCACAGATCCACTGAGAAACTTGCTGTTTCAGCAATATTTAATTACAAGTTAAGAAAGGCATGGAGATTTATTTTTATTGTATCAAAAAAAACATCGAACTGTGAGACTAAAGTATCGAAATGAACAGAATCGTGAATTTTCTGTATGATGCACCCGTAAGAAATGCATATATACTGTACATACAGTATATATATATATATATATATATATATATATATATATATATATATACGATGCCTGAATGCTCAGCAGTGGACAGAAAGACACAAATGCATCAGGAAAGATGGGTTGAAAGCCTGACAAAGAGACAAAAGCATTCTGAAACATCTACTCCACTTGACTCTTGATTCTAACAGAATAAATCCTCCATTAATATGACTCTCTTGGGTCTAAAAGCAAGCATCTTACAGGGAATTAATCACATTGGACAAAGAGGAGGGGAAGCCCATTTCATTTTTTCATCAAGTTTGGGTAGAATTGTCCTAGAAGCTAAACAGCCACCTGGGAATGGCCTGTCTGTTTTTTTTGCTTTTTGCTTTTCCAAAGTTTTCTTGCTTCCCTGAAAATGAGTCAGACCTGCTCTTGTTCTGTTTTATTGTCTTTTTTTTATTCCTGAGAGGTAAAATAAAATATACACATCTTAAAAAAATTTCCTGTGACTGAGAAAATGCAAGTGAATTCACAATGGTCCAGTAAAAAACAAGATTTCTTTATTTTAAAGGTCTGGGATATATTAGACAACAGGCAAAATGCTGAAGTGTGTGATGTGGGAGAAATGGGCAGGTGTTAAGACCTGATTGACTTTAACAGTGACCTACAAAGTGGTAGCGTGCCCCCGGGGAACCATGGTAAGTACTAACAGTCAGAAGGGGTATAAATTATAACAGCAAGGGACAGATCAGGACGCCTGGGCAAATCAGCTGAAACAGGTCTGATCTACAGTAATTAAAACTGAGAGTCTACAGAATCTGTTAAATACCAAATACCACAGAAGACCTTTTAAAGAACGAGAATGTTTGGTCATGGTGCAGCAGTTAAAGTAAAAACGGTCGTAAAACGGTTGCCCAACTTAAAAAGCAAAGACTTTTGTGGGAATGCCGAGTCATCCGTCTAAAACTCTGAATGAACTACTGATCGTGGGGAGAAGTGGAGAACATTCACACTGATAAACATTTATGGTTCCTGCTTTATGTAAGAAGTTGTCAGACATGAATATAAACCTTCAGAAAAGCATTGCATTCATCAAAAAATAAAATAAATTAAATAAATAGAAAAATTGATCCCTGAAAAGAAGTGAAAAAGAGTTCTCCTTGAGGGTTTAATGTAACTATAGGAACTATTGTTTTGAGTTTATGTTCCACCTGGATGTGAGTGAAGCTGAATGCACGAGAGCCCAGACAGAGAAATTACCCACCAGAGTTTAATAAAGTTATGACCTGCAGGGTTGAACCCAGACCAAGTGTGCTTTTTGTGTATGTACAGGAAGTAATATAACACTTTTCTCATAATTATGAGATCAGGATCTCGGAATTACAAGATCAGGAGTCTATTTTTTTTTAATTTGGTGAATGCAATGCTGTTTCATATAATCCTGATTTGAGAAAGAATTCAACTTAGAACGAGTGTCCACGTCATGGTCAGAAAAGTCTCCTCAGGCCACTAAACAGGCACCATAAATTCACTGCATACTTACCTGCTATAAACATGTCAGGAGAGAGGGTGTGCTGGGCCACACGCACCCATACATGTCAATGTGTTCGGATTGTCGGTAAATTACACAGATTCTCCTCCATTTTGCAGGTATATAGACGCATAGAAAAATTGCACGGATTTTTTAAAAACTCAACTTCAAATTTACTTTAGTTCTCAGAGCCTGTAGGACTTTAAAAAAGTTAAATAACCATCTCCCAACACACTCTGCCACTAGAAATAAGTTCCCTATCCTCTTGTCCCTGCTCCTCGCTGTCATCAACCCACATTCACATGCCCTCGCCCCTGGCATGTGAGTGCTACAAATTTTTGTGAAAATTACTGATATCCGAGGGGCATGATACAGGTAAACACCCGAGAGATTGAAATATATGCATACCTCAGTTAGAAGTCAGTAAAATACATGCCCTCACCCTCTGTCTTACATGTTGTGTTTATATGAGCAGCTCCACAATGATACTGACGTGACGTTCAAACAGGATGTTCATGTTGACATCATCCTCATAGATCCTGTCATATATGATGCATCACATTAAACCAAGGATTAAGTCAGATTTGGTCAAACTAAACTAAGCACATTTTCAGATTCCTGGATTTTTAAGCTACATTTTAATATGGCTTAATTTGTCTCGCTAATCAGGACTATTCCTGGAGAATGGGTCTGAATCCTGCATGTGTTCTAATGAGGATGTTCTGGGATCATCTGAAAGAGGAAACCTCAAATCGTATTGGGAAATCAGGATTTCCCATCTGGTATTGAAAATAGCTTTTTTCGTGTGCTCAAAATCATAGGTTAGAAATGCAACTGCTACAAATTTTTCAAGCGAGATGCACTACAACTGGTTACATTTCTACGTTATGACTTAGTCCTCTGTTCGATGAGATGAGCAACATGTATGCAACCCCCTTCAATAAAACTCAATGAGAGTCAAAATATTTTCAGAGTGCAAATATTATGATTTTTTTAAAATTAGACTAAGGTTTAAAAAACATCAACACAAGTAATTCACTCTACATTGCTCTTTAACAAAATGTTAAAGCTGAAATTTTTAGTCAATACTTTAAAAATTTTATTGAGAAAATAAACATGATTTTTGGTCAATGAAATTTAAGATTCTGAGTATTTTTACTAAAGGTGCAATAAAAAGAGCATGTTACTGAACTGGTCATGAAGTTAATTTTACAAAAGGTTGCAAAAGTATTGCTCTCATTAGTATTTATTTAATTTAGTTGCTTCTACCTAAAATTAAAATAGATTTTCACATAAAATGTTAAAATGTATATAAACTTTATTCCGTTTCTCAGGCCCTGCTGATGGTGAACACCCCCACACCAACAGTGTGACAAACACTGCATATAAAAATACCATTTTCACACCTGTAAACATGTTACCTGATGTGGCAAATGTTTGTTTTTGATGTGATTTTAGAACTGTTCAGTATGTTCATGTGACCACGTAAAAAAATGTTGTTTTCTAAACACAAAAGCGCAAAGAAGTGGCAATAATTCAGACTTTTGACAGATACATGTGGAGGATTCTTGTTAATAAGGTCAAAAACGATTTACTGTGAGATCAACCAGTTTTTCCTTGTAAATCAGCTCGCTTTTCCACAAATTAAACCTGCATCATTTAAACATTTTCTTACATCTGTAGTAAGTATTGAAAAAGCTCTGTGCAGGAAGGAGATTTTCAGACTTCAAATTCACAAAACAACAGAAGATGAACCCAAAACAGCCCAATATTTACCAGAACTATACAACTCAGTGTCCCTTCTGTTTGTCTTTGTGAGAGACAGACAGAGCCCTCTTGAAGATGTGACCTGCCTGAGGAACACACACATGCAGACATGAAAGCGGTGTGTGTGTGTGTGTCTGTCCATATGTGTGTGACACATCTGGGACTGTAATCAGGAGCTTTCTTTTAAGAGCTGCCAAAGCAAACAGGCCAATAAGGAATCCACTTTACAGACCATCGATCTCTGCTGGCCATAGCCAACACAAACACACACACACACACACACACAGCAAATTAAGCAGTCAAAAGCACACACATAAAAACAGCTAAACGCATTTAAAGAGTCACATAAAGTACAATCCACACCAACACTTAGCTTAAACGTGAACAGAACAGAAAGACGTTTGCATATTCTCTCTTTCTCACACACACATAAAAAAATCACAGCCAACATTATCTAATGATAACTAGTAGAAATGGTAAAAAACCCTCCAGTAATAAACAGACGTGTGCTACTGCTTAATCTCATGTCAGAACACACACCCATATGAATGGCTATGTTCAGCTGGAATTTCTGTTCTTTCATAAAAAAAGTTGATTGTGTTTGACCCACAAACAGGCACAGATCACAGCAACACCTGCAGAGACATATAATTCCTTTTATTTTTATTACAAGCAAAAGTAAAAAAAAAAATAAAATCAAAAGACCAAACCTAAAAAGGTTACAGGAACCATGTTGTCCTGAAACCTACCCATGAAATTCCACCAGTGATCTGTAAATAAACAGTTTGACTCTTTTCAAGCTCCAAGCTAATCCTGTTTCTCTTGATCTCCCTTTTTTAAGCAGACAGGGAAAGAAAAGTGAGATAAAAAAGAAAAAAACAAATAAACAATGGAAATATTGTTGTGTGGAGTCAGAGTGATTCAGAGTGTCCGACACCAGAGATCCATCAGCCTTTAAAACGCTTCCAGATGAACCTCAGACAATGGGAGGAGAAAAAACAAGGCTAACACGTCATTCATTTACTTTGGGGCTGCAGTGGTGAACAACAATAAATCCTGCAGGGGCAGGACACAAACACACACATAGGAAAGTGTATTTGTTCATGTGCATGTGCAGCGATCTGGAAAAGGAAACTAGATAGATTGAGCTGATAGGAAACTGCGTTTACTTGAAAGCCAAGACATAAAGCAACCCACCAACAGGTTGTTTTTACAGTGCGCACACGTACATTCACAAAACTCACACTTACTGAGGCGTGCACACACTCACACAAACACAGTCAAGTGCAGGAGACAGCCTCCATTGAGAAAACCAACGAGCTGTGCTCCTCCTGAGACTGAATTACACACACACCAACACAAATAAACACACACACACAAACAGACACACACCAAAGTTATCAGCAGCAGCATCTGACAGAGAGCCAGAAACTGTGACCGAGCTGTGGAGCTGTGCTGGCAAACAACAGCAACTTGCTTCAAGTTTGTAGTATTTAAAATCTTTATAGGCACCAAAAAAAAAAAAACGCTGCACAGTGGCTGCTTCTAATTTCAAGCTCAGTTTACACTAAACAGAACGATGTTGACACCTGTGTGTCAGCGTTCTGCTTAGTTTTTATACATCAAGTAACCTGACAGCTGGTGGTCCGCAATACTGATAAATTTCCTTGCTTCTATAACAAGTTATTGCAGGACCAGTATCACCAATTATATGTATATATATTTATATTTAGTACAGAGGCATCTCTCACTTTGACTGAGTTAGTGGGAAATGGAGAACAGCAGGGCTAAGATACTGAGAGACTTCCAAATTTGTGACTCATCATATCAAAATGAGGATTACAGTATTTGTGTAAAATACGATCTCATGTGTAATACGACTACCTCTGTTTTAGCTTAAAAAGCATAAAAAATTTAATTCTCATACTACCTCTAATTTCAGATGAGAGGATCCTTACTGAACAGACAGAGCTATGTGGCTCTAACAAGTGTGAATGGAGGTGAATCAAAAGCTTTCAAAATCAGGCTCACCATCATCTATATCACCAAAATGTTTCTGGTATTCCACCTCTGTAATAAAGGCATCAGTACTGTATCCCACTCAGAAATCTCATCCTCTGTGTCTCGCTAGCACCCCCCCTCTGGTGGGGAAACTTTTTTCAGGAAAACAAACGTTTTCAGAACACCGGTAGACGGCAGCCATTACAGGCACGTGTTTGTTGTTGTTCCAGGAGCGGCCCGGTCGCACATTAATGCCATTAGTTCGTTATCATTCCTAAGCTGCAGGACTGCTTTTTTCTCTATTTTCACATCATGTCACCTGCCTGGACCTGTTACTACCTCACTCAGAGGAACGAAGGAGTGTCAGACGTAAGCTCGCTTCAACTGTTTTTTATGACGTGGCCTCATTTCCTGACTCAGGCATTTTGTGAATGAGGCCGATATTTCAGTTAAAATACATTAGCAAAAATATTAATCCGAGTATAGTACTACCCCCCAACTTTGTGGATGATTTTATGGATTTAATTTTCTGCAATATACTTGAATAAATACGGTAAGTCAAATTTAGTCAAAATGACCTAATGACATTTTCAGATTCCTGACTTTAAAAGCTACATTTTGATGCCTGGATCATTCTATCATAAGTGCATCTAGAGATATGCCTTAATTTGTCTTGTTGGTTACAATGATACATTAATATTTGGTCTGAATCCTTATTATTTATTCTAATTTTAATGTGGAATTTTTGTTGTCATTAAAAAGAGGAAACCTCATATTGTATTTGAATACTAAGATTTCCCAGCTGCAAAGAAACAAAAACCTTCCTAACTCACAGGGAAAATCTCAAACTTTTAAAATGTTTTTCCTAAAAATTAATTTTTTGTTGCAAATGCTAAAAAATGTCCTTCAAATTTTTTTAGGATTATAATTCAGACAGTTTATTCAAATGATACATTGATAAGGGATTTATTCATTATATTTTGACAAAATGCAATTTTTTGCAAACGTTTTAATCAAAACCCTTTATCCGCCTATTTCTCCACATACCACTTTTAGGCTTAATCCTCATTTCTATATGATGGGTCACATTTAATATAAATTAACATATTTTTACACTGTTTTTAATATTTTGTAAAGTGGCAGTAAGTAATTCAACCATCAACCTCACTAAGACTCTGTAATATTGTCCTGCAGTGTAAAGTGGAGCAGACTCACTTTAAAACACAGATAGAATCACATGGTTTATTTTTTGGAGGGTTTTTTTGGGAGTGGGTGCAGTGCTCCCATTTTGGACCAAATACTGTACAACACTGCCACAATATTGTTAACAGTAGCCTTGGTTCCATCAAATTTTAATGCAAATTTAAAGCAAATTTTTAAAATGTTGACAAAAAAAGGAGAAATAAAAGAAAAAATGCACATCAGACGTGTTTCCATCAATTGGCTTGGAGCGAATCAACCAGGCTACGCAAAGTGTCATTACATCACTCCACTGACGCGCATTACTGTGAGTAAAATTAAACCGTATTCCTCCACAACAGTTTCACCATTACATACCCATCAAACGTACCCACTGTAAACACTGAATACCTCAAAACCTCACTGTAATCATCTGCAGCCTCTTCACTGATATTATCAAGCATCTATTACAATTTAAATACATATTTCTTTATTCAAAACAATACAAATGCTTTAACTGCTTTTAAATACAAATAACACACAAATGATTATTTTGTATTAAATCTGTGGTTTGCTTTGAATCAGATTTATTACAAAATTAAATCAAGTGAAGTGGGGTAATCTCTGGCAACTATCTGTACGCACATTTAAAAGTGTTTATCATGAAGTCATGTGAGAAACACAGAAACCCACCAGCCCTGAGAGTTCTGTGTGTGTGGAGGTTTAATCACTAATTAGTGGGTTTCAGGTTTATTTTATCTAAGCTTTTTGAGCTTGACAAAAGTAGAATTTGTGATATTTATTACATTAATTAATAATTCATTAAGTTAAAAAGAAGCAAAACATGCTCCTTTCAGACAGATCCTGTCTTGTGTTTTACTCATGTACAAAAAAGCTTTAGACAAAATATTTTTCTAATGAAAGACAACACTTCCTGCCAGAATAGAGACAAGATGAAAAAGGCAAACAGGGTGAGGTAACCATGTGCAGATCACCCCAGGGTTCCGTGTGTGTGTGTGTCCGTGTGTGTGTGTGTGTGTGCAGGCAGCTGTAGGAAGGATCCTGCTGAGAAAGAGCAGGACGTCTAGTCATCTACTGTCGCCACAACATCAAGAAACACTCAAACACAAACATGCACACACACACTTCTCACATGCACATCAAAGCACGTGTGGCCAGTTCGTTCCAGCACTGCTGCAGTGTGTGAAAACAAATAACAGCAGCATCTCATTTACTCAGAAACACACACACACACGCACACGCAAAGTATGTGACTCACTCACACGGACATATGCTAACACATACATGTACAGTATAATCAGTCACATTTGTCCTTACAAACACACGCACGCACACACACACTCACACGAATATACATACACATTCACACAGCCTACATAATGGACCATTTCAGCACTGAGACCACAGCTAATACAGTAAATGACAGGGGAGGACTGGGAGAGAGCCAACCTAAATGTGATACTGATTTTCTGTAGTGTGTGTGTGTGTGTTTACCACCCTGACACCATGACTCTGCAGGCTGGGGTACAGATGCCGGTGTGGCCACTCTGCCGCTCGGGTCACCATCCCGACCCACTGCGGCTCACGCATACACGTTCAGTGTAATGCAGGAATACACACATGGAGCGCTGTCCTTAAATAACACAGCTGCGGTGCTGGAAAATCTAACCAAAGTGTCAGTGGAAGAATCAAAGCAGCAAAATGAGAGAGCAGAGAAAAACCAGTCAACAAGACAGCTCACACCAGTCTAACATCCAGGAATATCCTCCGAGGCCAGTCAGAAGAGCCATCATAAAATGTCTCTTTATATGTTTTAGTGTGAAGAATGAAAAGAAAACAAATCATTTGTACAGATTCTACTGGCCTAGCTGAAGGAATTATATTTTGCTGATGTTTTCTCTTTAAAGGACTCTCTTATAATAATAAGCTTTTGTTGTCTCTCCTAACTTGCTGGTAGAACCTAGCCGCAAAAAGCTAGATTATATTTCAATAAGACGTGAGACAGCGGGTTTCTAATTGCGCTGAAGACACGGTGGGCATAAATTATCGTAAATCCTCCCACTGCCCTCCCACAGCTCATATAAAGTATATAAACTAGTATAACGATGGCTGGATAGTGTTTTTTCCATTCAACATCAGTGTTAAGTTGAGTGAAGTAGAGATGTTTTTTTTTTTTTCTGTTGTTTTGTTTTGTTAAAGGTGGACGGAAAAAAAATGCAACCAGCTCATGTTCATTCTTGGGACCTGGATCAAACTAGCTGCTCTTTAAGCTCTTTTTAAAACTGGCTTCAGACCAAAAATATTATTTTAAACAAAATAACACGCAGAAGGAAGAGCTGCTCGGGGTCCTGTTCTGGTCCGGCTCGGTCCAACTGCTCGGCGCTGCCACAGCTGAGGACCGCTGGCCCACTGGCTCGCTGCGGTGCTCCTCATGAACAAACACACCCAAGAACTTCAGACCAATCACACGCTCCGAGCCGCAACATCTGCGTCTCGCAGTTCGGACTGGGGGCAGTGTAGAGGACAGCTGTCACCAGGGAAGAGCAGACAGAAGTTGAGCAATTTTTTGTCACTCAGAAGGGGAAAAAAGACGTGCGACTTGAAGTATAAAACAGGCTTGAGTCAAAGTGGCCCAGACTCTTCCGTTTGTGGTTTCTTTAAAGTAAAATACAGTTTCTTTTCCAGGGTCCCAAAATGTTTATAAAAAACTAGTTCTGTGGTTTCTCTCTACAAAACAGTAAGTTCAGAAAGATGTTTAGAGGTGAGTTATGAGTTAAATAAACTGGAGCAGATTTAACAAAGTGCTAATAGCCTCTAATTAAAATATCTTTATCAATCATGATGTATTCAGATGATATTTAAAAAAAAATTTTTTTACAATTAGTTAACTCCTGAAGGGTGCACCAGTTTGGATTTACTTCAAGTTATAGTAGTTACCATTTCATTACAGCGGAGTGTAAAATTAAGCTATCATTCTTTGCATCAGTGCACTTCCCATGTGCATCAGAATAGTTATGCATCAGCTGCTGCAAACATGCACAGGTTCAAGCTTCATGTAATAGACAACATGATTGTATCAATGCTTTAGTTCAAAACATTAATGTTGGAGCATTTTGTAATATGGTGGCGAATACTGATGGAGCAGCTCACAGCAGTGTGACGGGCTTTCCTACAGTCATTAGGATTTCCTAAACTTGGGATTATCTCGCAAAAAAAGACATTTATGTTGAATTATCACTGCTTCCACAACACACCAGAGGATATACTACTGCAGGACCAGCAGCGTGGCAGAAGAGACAACCACTGAAGCTGCAGTTTCCAAGTATCTTCCTCTTTAATGCCAGATCTGTAATAAATAAAATTGACCAACTGTGGCTGCAAATTACAGCTAATAAGTGACTTTGTGACTGCAGCACCGTGTTCATTACAGAGACTTGGCTGCAGTCATCTATACCGGACTCTGTTATTAAATTATCATGCCGTATGTCTCACTGCCATGGCAGTAACAGGGACTCAGGTGAGAATAGAGGTGTGAGCATTATTGATTTATTAAGATTGAAGACCCCCATTGTTGCCTGAACCTGAAACTGCATACAGGAGAAGAGCTCCACCGGCCTCAAAGACTGGTACAGCATGGCCAGAAGATGCATTACCTCAGCTGCAAGACTGGTTTGAGAGGAGAGAGATGGGTATGAATTTGAACATCATGACCTAGAGGAATACATCCTATCTTTGCTCTTCTACAATGACCTCTTTTTACTAATGTGCATGACTACAATTAAGTACTATGCACTCATAGGAATTTCTGATATTATCAACATTCACCTCTAGTCTCTTGGTCCTTTACACCTGTAATTTTGTTGTTATTTTACTTTGTGGTAGTGAAATGTGACTGTGTCATGCAGAATGACCGCAGAGCTGAAACAACTAACTGTTGATTGCAAGAGGAGGAAGTCTGATCTACAGCCCATATAAGTCAATGAGGAGTGAGTGGAGAAGGTCTTCAGCTTTAGGTTCTTTTGTGTCCAGACTCATACTTCAAATGGACATCCAAAACTCTGAGAGGATCCTTAGAGAGATCCACTTGAAAAAAGAACTGTTGACTATCTTTTTCTGCTGCTCTGTTGAAAACCTGCTGACACACTGCATCTCTCTGTGTTTTTTTTTCCCAGTTGCATCACAACACCCAACATGACACTACAAAGGGTCATTAACATGACCCAGAAAATAACGGACAACTCTCTTCCCTTTCTGGAGGACCTCTACAACACCTGATGTCTCAGGAGACTTTGAGCTGCTTCCCTCTGCCAGGAGATGTAGGAATGATAAATGCTAAGACACTATTCTAAATATAAAATACTAACTTATCTGTATATCATTTATCTTTACAGTATTTTGATAGTGCTTGCTTTGAAATTAGAACAATATGTTTTTATTATTTTGCATGTTTGCACTGAAGGAGATAACTGTGCTCCACTTTTGTTGTACTAGTTACCATTTTATTTATCTAAATAAACAGGAATGCATGGTGGGTTTTCACGCTTGTAAAGGAGACGCTCATGACCGATGTTGCTCTTTGGCTAATCAGAAACTTGCAGTCTGCTGGCATTAAACCTTTAGCTCCACTCAGCTCGACTGGAACCTCAGCAGAACAGAGCTGAAAGTGGGTGGGACCACCAAATGGAAAAAAAAACCCTGAGTGGGGTTCAACAGGTTTCTGACTCCAGAACATGCACTGCAGCTGTTTTAGACCAGATCATTTTAACACAAATGTTGCTGGATGGCAGAATATGGAGATAGAATGTCCAACCTGATTCATACAGTAAGAAGTGAACTTTCTGTCTCCACGCCTGCGGATCATCAGTCCATGCATGTGAGCGTCTGAAGCCTCGGTGCCAATAAATCAAATCTCCTGCTGTGCATGTGCCTCCACCCCTGCCGTGCAAATTTGTCCAATTAGCCATGGCTCCCATGGAGTGTGAGCACGACACACACCCAAACACACACACACACAGGCCCCTAGATCTGACTGTGAAATGGGGCTCTGACACAGTGTGAGGATTAGTCGACAATAAAATTCATTTCACGGCTGTAGTGTTTTATAGGACTGGCCTCCATTGAGCTCAGGCCGTGACTCCACCCCTTTAATCTCTGCCCTCTCTATTGAAACACACACACGCAGAACAAATCCACCCCCTGGGGGATACTCAGCAAGATGTTTTTCAAAATGAAGTTGTACACTTCCATCTTTGGCAGCAGATTATTAATCACCTGTCACGACCATTGTGCTTTTTCAGACTATGACTTTATCAGAATACCACAAAAACAACCAGCGATCACAAATTTTTAAATAAATAAAAAGAAGTATGTTTCAAAATAATATTATTATACTATTTGACTCATTTACAACAACAGGTTTTATGAGCAGGAATCACTTTCTAAAAAGTACAGAATTTGAATACAGACTGCCGTATTTTGACATTTGAAATATTTTTAAAGTGCATATAAATGTCAAAATATTTAAAAGAATTAGTTTAAACGTTTTTGACCCAACTTTGATTTAGTAACAAGGTCCAAAATAATAAAGATTTACCTACAGTGAACATAATTCAAACAATTACTATATATAATAATATTTAAAAATTCCAAGTGCTACAAAGCTACACATAACATTGAAAGCAAAATATATTTTACATGGTATTAAAGTTACAGTAAGTTTTAAAATCATTGATAAAAAAGAACAAATCAAACAAAACAGCACTAAATATAAACATGCTGGTTTGAAATAAGGTTGAAGACCGACAATATCACAAATACTTATCATCATTATTGCCTAAAAAGCAGATATTATATTAAATCATACATCGACCCATCCACCCATCCATCCGTCCATCCATCCATCCATCCACCCACCCATCATCCATCCATCTGTCTATCCACCCACCCAACCATCCATCCATCCATTTATCCATCATCCAACCATCCGTCTATCCACCCACCCACCCATCCATTCATCCATTCATCCATCCATCCATCCAACCATACATTTATCCACCATCCAACCATCCATTCATCCACCCAATTCATCCATCCATCCATCCTTTTAAAATTAATTTACCTTGATTTATTTTGTCTACATTTTTCAGTTTTAAGATTCCCTCTTCTTTTGATTCTGGAAAATGGCTGGTGTGTGTGTGTGTATGTGTGTGTGTGTATGTGTGTGTCTTTACATGTGAATTCAGACAGTAGTCCTGCAGTGCTGGCCACATTTAAGGCTCTTATATGGAGGATAATCCAGGATATCAGGGGGGGTCTTAACTCACCCCTTTAACACACAGGGTGTCACTGGGGAGGTTAGGGATGGGGGGGGGGGGGGGGTGCAGAGGTGTCAACTACTTAGAAAATAAGAATTGTATTTCATGTTTTTTTTGTGTGTGAAACATCTGTCAACAAAACACTGCATGACTCCTCTAAGTTATGAAAACTAAAGCATTTACAGAGAGAAAGGGGGACCAACAATCAAAGAGGTGAGTTTATCTTGTTGGTTATAAAATCATTTTTACGACACAAAGAAAATGCTATGTATCAACTGTAGACACTAATGTAGGTGCAGAATTAATTACAATAGGACACTTTGATATTTTTGGATTCTATCTTTGAAAAATAGCAGCCAAAACAGATTTACTGCTTTATGGAAAAGTAATTACTTAAAGTATTCAGGGAAATAAATTGCTAATCAGGACAGAGGAAGTAAGAAATCAAGGGATTAGAGAAAAATAAACAAAAAAAGGAAAAAAAGAAATAAAGGATATTGGAAAGCTAGCAGGAGAAAGTCGGTTTTATTAACGAGAGAAAACAATCCCACAACAGTTAACACCAGAATAAATCGAAAAAGAATTATTTTACTAACAAAGAAGTGAAACATGTTTTAGAAATCAAAATCCAAAGAGGAAAATTATCTCTAAAAGAAAAATAAGGAAGAATGAAGATGAACTTCTGCTCCTGCCAGCGCAGGCAGCCTTATGCTTGTGTATGCGTGTGATTTGACAGATCTGGTGGGGGTGTTATCAGGCGAGGTAAATCGGCCTAAACCTGGTGCTAATGTCTTACTGAGGGTGTGGGACAGATTAATAAGGACCCGCTCCAAAAGGCTTTAGCTGGCCTGCTAAGATTCTTAACCCGTCCAATCTCCCCTGGCATCACTCAGAAAAAAAAGTCTAAATGTCAGAACGAAAACATCATGTTATTGTTATTTTCAACAGAATGATTGATCAAATTGGTTTTCCAATTTATCGAATCAAATGGCAGATTGTTTGTAAACAGAGATAAATGTTTGAATATTATGATGAATTGTGTTTATAAATTTTAGTTCTTTTACTGACCACAGGTTAAAACAACTCCACAAATTTTCAACATTTTAAAAAGTCTTAAAATAAGTGATAAATGTGGTTTATTGTAATGTAAAAGACTACAGTACTACAGTACTCTAGATATTTTAAAACAAATATTCTATATTATATACTGTATATATAATATGTATGTAATATATTAATGAAATATTCGTGCAACTTTTAAATTGGGTTCATTGTTGTTTTGAATTGGAGGAAAAAAGTGGAATCAAATATTCACAAAAAGCTCCATCAGCTCTGAAAAAAGCATCGACGAGTTTCCATCACCTGGCTTGGAGCCAATCAACCAGGCTACGCAAAGAGCAATTACGTCAGACGCATGTCTGTAGTAAACAGGAAGTAAAGTTACAAACTCGCAGGGACTACACATCTCAGAAATGTGTTGCTGCTGTCAAGAAAGTTGTAATTGTTCTGTAATTTTAACTAGTATTGGTGATGTTACATGCTGTCTGGAGACGCAGAGAAAGAAACGTAATTCACTTCACGTTACGGGAATATCCAGGAAGACGCCAACAGCAGGAGGAGGGTCCAGCTGCAGCCGCTACAATTATCGGACAGCAAGAACAGCTGATCGAGGTAAATGTTCACTACAGAACTTATTCGGCAAATGTGTTTCCATCTCCCCTTTTGTGCATTAACTCTTTTTCAGAAAATCCAAAAACCACCTCAAGCGAGCATAAAAACGATTTTGCATATTTGAGGAAGTTTTTGCTAATTTTGCCATTTCCATCCACCTTTTCTAAGGCAATACTTCAAAATGTACAAAAAAAAAGATAAAAACACGGCTACAGATCCATCACAAAATGATTACTAAAATTGTTAGAAATGACCATTTTACCAAGCATTTTTGAAATAATATTAATCTTCTTCATCCAAAACTCAGTTTGTGTGTGAAGGAGAGGTGCAAACAGCAAAAAATCTCTAAACTCGTGTGTCATGGTCATGTTGAGTCTTCCTCACCTCATATGCAAGAATCTCAATGCTTTAGAAAAACAAATGTCACAAGAAAGCTGACAAGCTCCATTTTCATCTTCCCAACTCTAAATGATCTCAGCAACTTCTACTGTTGATGCTTCTGTTAGGACCTTAGCAGACTACACAACTTCATTCTTCCAAGTCTCGGGGTACCAAGGAGTTACCAAACCAGTGACGTACTCAGATCAGTGAGACCTAGGACTGCCCTGGGGACTCCTCCCAGTGGGACATCTTCCCCACAAACCCAAACCACTTTAACTGGCTGCTTGTAACACAGAAAAGCAGCAGATGCAAAACAATCTGGAATGCACCAGAAGATACAACCATTAGACAGTAGTTTGGTCATAAATTCAAAGTATTTTCTATATTACTGCAGTTATTCTTGTCTTTAAATGTTTTTATCACTCTGCTCCACATTAGGTCCCATCTTACGATGAGGACTTGTAAGTGGATGAGTGTAATTGAGTTGTGTCCAGCATGTTGTGACACAGGAACAGGCCTTGACCTCATCTGTGCTGGCCAGGATTGAGACAGAAATCTGGATCATTACTGATTCACCAGAACAGCTCTCTGCTCCCTGTGGCAGAGAGCCATAATCTCTGTTTTTGGATTTACTACGAGCTCTACACTGACAAATAAGGAAGAAAAGGCAATAACTTCAAGTGTCATCTATGCATGTCTATTTTAATCAAAAGGAATTTTATGTTATGTTTTTATAAATAAATGTATAAATTCTTTAAAAAAATAAATATTAGATTAATTAAATAGCCTCTATGCCACAGCCATTGATGACATAATTCTGTCAAAATTTAGGCCATGAACACCCCTTCTGGTTCATACCTGCTGTACGTTGTTTTTAGCGTTAGCTCCTTGACCTAGACCATGAAAATGTCACAAAAGTTAAAGCATTCGCGAGCTACTGGTACAAAAAGTGAGTTCTGTTGTGTGTTGTTGTGTCCACTAACCAGGTGGTAGAAGAGAGCAGTTAGTTTTTCTCTATATTCCTCTTGATGAGGAGTTAAGGTGACAACAGTGGATCATAGCAACATGCAGGGAAAAGAGCTATAAAAGCTCACGCACGCGTTTGTAATCGGCATTTCAAACCTGAAGATATTCAAGAGCTAACGTCAGAAATAGGAAGTAGCCTTCACTGCCAAGACCCGAGAGAGGAAAGACCCCCTCCAGAGGACAGCGAGGAGGAAGCTAACACAACAGCCAGTATGGATGAGACGTTCATAAGGACCACGATTATGCCGCCATTCCAGACCCTGCAGTTGTCAATTTAGTGCTGGAGGTAAATTATATTATCTGGAAATCTGCAAGCTACAGGAACAGTTTAAGAGCCTGACGCTGAGGCAACAGTTTGGCATTCACCGTTTTGCTGCTTTTGATAAGGACATTCTTTACAAGGTAGGTGTGTGTGTGTGCGCGTTTGTGTTTTACAGAGTATGAAATTATTTTAGGCAACTTTTTCATGAGTTTTATGCAAAGGCAAAAACTTGTTAGAGTGTATATTACACTGTAGAAACAACCCGAGCACCTGCACCCCCCCTCCCCCAGCCTAGTATATCACAATATATGGCGATATATTGTATTGTGACCCCGTGTCATGATATGTATCATATCACCAAATTCTTGCAAATACACAGACCTAACGCACAGTTAGCTTCAGGGGGCAACATTGTTGTTTGAGTACTTTTCAGCATGAACTAACATGCCCACAAACGTCTGACCAATCACACAATATTTTGAACACACTAGTAACCAAACATTTGGTGGGTAAAGAACCTCTGTGAAAAAAAATTATGTTTAGTTAATTAAGTGTAGTTTTCATCACACAGCTATATCAATGAGAGCTGATTTCACAGCTTCAGGTGGAGTCTGTAGGTCCTTAAATCTGTGTACCATGAGGCACCATGAACAAGAGCAGCTTTGTTCTGTACAAATAAGTACATTTTGAGGACTGAACCTTTATTCTAATTCAATTTTTGTATGTGAGGCTGATATTCTACTTTTCAACTTTCCTTTTTGACTATAGTTAGGGTTGGTTTCTTGAGTTATTGTAGTTCTGCTTTTATAGGACTGCTGGAGGACAAACTGACCACATTTCATCACTCTGCTTTACTTGCTCTACTCTCCATTTTTGTATTTGTAATTTTTCTATAATTAACTTGTGACTTTGTTTTTCTTACCATATAAGCTACACATTGAAGTGAAGCTTTGATGCAAGCTGCTAATTTCCTTGCGTGTGCTGTTTTTTTTACTAATTTCTTTGATTCTAACTGTGTTGTGTTAGAGAGTTTCAAATTGGCACTAAAAAATAATGAATTAACTGAATAGTATAGTACAGCTCATTATGATGTTATAACATAGTTAACTAAAACCCAGCAAATGAGAGTAAATAATTCTGAGATAAATCTAGTCCTGAGCAGCATGCAACAGTGCAGAGGAAGAACATTTGCCTCATCAATGTTTTCTTGTCACTTTATTTTTTTAGCTTTTATCTCCACACAACAACCACTGTTTTGTTTCCTTTCAGCCTATACATTTTTGAAACTGACACACTACATTATTTTATTCATTCCTCAAGGTTACAAATCTCTTGTTCTATGTCAGTAATAAAAAACTTGCTGAGGGGGTTTAAGAAGAGCCCAACAAGCTGTGGCCCTGACTCTGAGGAGGAGGAGGTGGAAGAAGAGCTTTAAATCTCAGCACTTCCTGCTCCCTTCTTTCTCACCTAAAACTACATGTGAACACGTCTAAAAACTCTGCAAACAAACTCTGATCATTATAAAGTAGCCTTGTAAAGTGCTCATGAAAAATGTCACTTTCACTCTGTACTGAAAAAACTACAGAGAACAAATAACAGAGTCAAGAAAGAGCCGAGCAGCATCCTCAAGATATTCTGTATAATTTATGATGTGTCATTTTTTTAACAATAAAAATCTAACCCCTAATTTACACTTGATGTGGTTCTGCTCCGCTCTGGTCCGGTCTGACCTCCGCAGCAAATATGTAACAGAAACGATGAGCTGATTAAATTATTACCTGACACAACTGTCAGGAGCAGAGCTCTGAAACAAGAAACAAGCTCAGCTATCGATCCCATCATGTATGGATATGATCCAACATCAATCCTCATCCAGGACATGGCCAATAAAACAAGACAGAACAGCTGGACTTGTGTTCTGTAGCTGAAGACCGAGTTCTGAGCTTTAAACTGCACAAAGCTGGTATCAGTATCTGGATCGATCCGTATACTCCTCAGTCAGGTAAGAGTCAGATGAAATGAGACATGAGTGTTCAGACTGATAAACTGAATTATCACATACGGAACTGATTTAGTACCACAAACTGTGTGAAGACCTGAGTTGCATAAAAACACATGATTTGTCAAATTCAAACTTTCATAAAACATCTTATATGAGTTGAATATTGGCAACAAAAAAATGGATTTGGGCCATTTTTGCCTGCAGTGTCACCAGAGCCTTAGTTTAATATATGGATATTTCAATGCTGGGTTACTTATTAAGGTCATTCCTCCTGATTAACCCATTACAAGATCTGCTGCCATGAAAGCCTTTGTAAAGTGAAGATGCTCCTCCAGCCTTCATCCTCATGCACAACCTTCCATAAACAAGACACAAGCTACAGGAGTTAACATGCTTCTCAGCTTCATTCCCAACATGCTGCAGGCTCAATTTAATTCAGCTAACATCAGTGTGTCAGGCTTTTAGAGCTACTTTACAAACAGCAGAACAGCAGACAAGAGGTAACACTTAATAAGCTCAATTAGGTTAGAACTACATACAGACGATAAACTTCTTTCTACATGTTCATTAAAAAAAGGGAAATATCTTGAAATTGAAAAAAGTAAAAAGAAAAAAGAAATCAGAGCAAACAGAAGATTAAGTCAAATTTGGTCAAAATGTTCAGCTTCCTGCTTTTTAATCTACATTTTTAAACCTGGATCATCCTGATGTCATGAGCAGTTACAGATATATGACTTGATTGTAAATCATAATACATCATTATTTGGACGGAATCCTATTTTTAGGTTATTCTAATAAAGAATGTTTTCATGTTGTTTCAAAGAGGAAACCTCAAATGATATCTGGATATTGAGATCTATTAGCTGGAAAGAAAAAAAGCTTTGTTAGCTTGCAGGGAAAATATAAAAAAATAAGACTTTTCTGCTGAAATCACATTTTTTTAGCTACTGCTCAAAAAAGGATGTACATATTTAAGATTTTATTTCAGATATTTCATTTAAAGACCCATAGATTAGGTATTTATTCATTTTATTTTGAGAAAAGGCACTTGTTATAATATTTTAATTAAATCCCTACAACTGCCTTTTCTTCCAAACTTTGTGACTTCATTTTATAATTTAGTGTCCTGAGTGCATGAACACTCATTTTTCTAACATACATGTTCATCAAAATAAACTTACAATAAATGTACATTAACTATTTTACCTTAATATAATTACATCATCATCACATCAATCTGTAATATTATATAAGCAGTGGTGTTTATGTTTTAAATAAAAGATATTACATATACTGTACATTTTACATTTTTGTTTTAATTATATAATACAGTGAAACGGTTACAGTACATAAGAACTTTGTATTAGGCCATACATTTTTCTGTTTAAAGTAAAATAATGTAAACTTCTAGTTAAACATATATATCTTTTTTCCTTCAAGGATCATGTCTCTACCCCAAAAACAACCGTACCATGTAGAAGTCCTACACAGCTGCTGCTAAGATGACCAAGCAAGAAAGGTACTAAAACATGTACATTTCTAGAATCAGTCCTTTAGTTTCTCTTGTTCAATAAAAGCAGTGATGTATGTTTTCACTCAGTGTGGTTGGGACGTGGCCTGTGAAGGCAGAGAGACACGGAGCCTTCAGCCTGCATGTTGGAGATCGATGAACAGCAGCACTTAGAGAGAAGACACAGACACCATATTGTGAAGGGACTGTCAAGAAGCTGACAACACAGTGAGTAAACACACATAGGACTATTCACAGCTGCATACATGTATCATCACACATCCACGAGGAGGCACAACCACTCATACACTGTAATGTATGCACACACACACACACACACACCTCTGACATGTAGACACATCCAGTGGCTGCAGGCCTTTGGCTTGGGGAGGTGTAATATTTCAGTAATGTGATGGAGTTTGATCCAGGGTGTCCAGTGTCCCATAGAGCTGCTGTTTTATTAGCACAAAGAGCACTCAGGGGCTCTCCAGTTCTCACACTCACTCGCACACACACACACACACACACTCGTGTGCACAGTCTGATAACCACAGCTGACTCCACAGGTTCGCAGACAGCAGGTAGTCATGAACTAAAGGACACTACAGTATCTTATAAAGACTTCAACATACTCTCATATGAAACAATTAGCATCAAATTATAGTGGTGTAATCAATTTATTCCATGAGAAAGACTAAACTGACTTTACTTTGGGAAAATATCAGGTTTGTAGTTCAACAAGATTTTTGAACAAAAGTAAAACTTGTAAAATAATTTGTGTATTGCCTGAGCACACAGCAGTCAGATAAAAAACACAAAAGTATGTGTTGGACAGGTGTCCACATCAACAATTGTTTTATGAATAAAGACAATTTTTGAGGCAAATAAATATAAAAACAATTATTGTTTGAGTTGGAACATGTATTTTCTTTGATAATAGATTTTACGGTATATCTCAGTCTCTGGCTTATTAATTAACCAATCACTTTAAGCACTCAATTTAACAAACTTCATCTTTAATACGATAAATGAGTGAAAAGGGAGCAGGATGAAGAAAAATCTTGTTTAAACCTGCACCTTTCTCAATAATTTCAAAATAATTTTTCATGGCCACATACATTAAATTGACGACATAAGTTGCAAACAATAACTCTTTCTCCTCATTGTTAATTCAAAAGTAAATAAGACTTTCAAGTACTTACTACTGACTACTTCTGGTTGTATCACTGATTTAAAGCTCTTTAAAAATATCAAGACTGAATAGATAAATAAGTTTTATCCCAGATGTGATGTTGCTATTTCCATCAGTGTTTCTTTATTTTTTTTAAATATTTTGTTTTACAGACATTAAAAAAACAGCCAACCTTGAAGTTACACCAGGGTCTGAGCTTGCTAAAACATAGAGCTAACTAGATACCGCATAGCGGTAGCATACATGACCCCCACAATGCACACTGCGGCTGTGGCGGAGTGGTTAGGGGAGTCGTCCTGGAACCGGAAGGTCACCGGTTCGATCCCCCTTTCCAGCTGTCTCAGTCGTTGTGTCCTTGGGCAAGACACTTCACCCGCCTTGCC
>JARVJO010000330.1:27165091-27193802 GCA_031762555.1 Cynodonichthys magdalenae | reverse complement strand
ACACGGAAACGCTCCTGATTAAAATTGAAGATTACACATCAATAACTATTAAATAGTTATTTGGATTATCATAAAACGTATATACATATATTTTCGAAACATTATATGACATTTTTCTTTAGTTATTTAAATTTTTTATTTTTTTGGGTGCCAAAAATAGTGGTGGGGCGGCGCCCTAGCACCCCCTATGGACCAGCCGCCACTGATGGGGGGATGTTTTATTTTTTTTTTGTGTTACCTTACAATTTTGTTTTACATTCCTATGCAAAGGTTTAATGTTTTGTATGAACTGTATCAAATCAGACTTTTATTCTGAAATATCCGGTTACCGAAACAGGATGTGTTGCCACAGCTTGGGAAAAAAGATGATGGTATTATTTTGTCTGCATGAAGGTAAAATATCTGCATATTACATCCATCTGTGGCTGTGATATATTCATTCTGAAGCTGAATTAATGTAATAACTAACTCCTGTGAACTAGTTAATAAATCGTCAGGAATAACAGTAATTAACGGTTTTTACGAGGGAACGCAAAAGAAAAAATCTCCTCAAGTCCCCTTGTGGGCTCTGTAGACCAGAGGTGGGACCAAGTCAGTGTTTTGCAAGTCTCTAGTCTTTATCCTCAAGTCAGGTCTCAAGCAAAGACAGTCAAGTCTCAAGTCAAGACAGGCAACTTTCAAGTGAAATCAAGTTTATTGTACATAGAATTAATTTTGTTTTAAAGAAATGGAATGAAATAAATAAAGTTTGAATGAAAGTCCCAAGTCTGAAACTTGGAATTTCAAGTCATTTTGGGTATTTTTTAAACAATGTTGCAGTTCTATGTTGAATGTAAACAATTAACTGTGTGCTTTTTTAAAATCTGTATTTAACTGAAATTGTGATGAAAGTCTTTTCAAGTAAACAGGTTCAAGTCCAAATGAAGTCCCAAGTCATTGGTGTAAAAGACCAAGTCAAGTCACAAGTCTCTGAACATTTTTTCAAGTCAAGTCTAAAGTCATAATATTAATGACTCGAGTCCAAGTCATGACTCTAGTCCCCACCTCTGCTGTAGACAATACATTAGGATTAAAGATTTTGGCATTCTTTAGTGGATACAATCTCTTCACCATGTTCTCAGGTGGATTAAACTCACATGTTTACGGCTGCTGCGTTAGCTGCCCATGTTGGTAATGGACCCAGTCTCAGAGACTGAGACTCATCAATGCCGGCAAACAAAAACGATTATTTTAAATTACTTTTCAACCCCTTTGACTACATGTTGGTGACTGAAACTGGACCGAGTGTTGGTGAGTCCAGCTGTGTTTAACTGCACAGGGTTTCTGGATGTGGTGGAGGAGTAAAGAAAAATTCACTTGTAAACAACTTTTAACTGATTTTAACTAAAACATAGAGTTTCTTACATTAGGTTGGGTTGCTCCTGCCCAACTCTGTGCAGTTGTTTACAGACCGACAACATATAACAATGATTTTATTTCTGATTTCTTCAACCTTTAGGGTGGTATTATGCCCTGATGTGTTTTAATTGATTTAGATTTTTATGTATGCTGTCCTACCAAACTGTAAGTCAAACACTTTTTAAAAATATTTTAGACTGTTTTAATCTTCAGTCTGTATCAGGTCCAAAGCAAGAACCAACCACACTCTGGATTTTATGTGGTCTTTTGGTTTATTCATTTCATTTTAAACATGTGATGGTGTGTTTTCTGGTCAACATCCATGTTTGTTTGTGGAAATAAAGCTGCCATTAAAGGGGTATATATCAAAATGAATAGGCATGAATTTAAAAAAAATCTAGGTATTTGCCATTTGAACTCATTAGATGCAGTTGTTCCTAATGCAGGTCTTGTACTCTTAAATGTAATTGGAAAAATATTTTTTGCCTTTCTTATTCCTGTATTTCTTACTGGATGTTTTGCAATAAATATTTCTCCACTTATGTTAAAACTCACAGGCTCAAACTGCTTAAAGAGCAGAACTTGTGGTGGACGTGGGTGGTTCATATGAAAGCTGATGTATTAATGATCTGAGGTTTTGTAGCTTATTAATATGAAACTGCAGGAACTTTCCACATGTTTCAGAGGAGTTATCAAAACATGTACACAGAGGGCTGTTCAGGACCGAGTTGATGGTGGAGAGAAGAACCTGAGGATTCTGAGTTCTTCACAATGACAGAAAAAATGTATTTTTCCATTTTAACAATGTCCTGATACCTACACATATTGGCTCTCAACCATAATAAAAAAACACATGGAGTTTGATACTGCACTCTTGTCTGACAGAATGTGTGATTTCGATTTCCAAGGTTCAGACTTGGTTCTGGTCTCAGCGTTGTTGCTCCACCAACATCAACAACACTTTGGATTCAAAATAAAAATTAGAAGTGAACTCCTCAATATTAAAACTCTAAAGCTGTAAAGCCTTGTTAAAAACAGAAAACTGTGACAGGTTTTAATTGCCATAAGATATAAACAGACTTCACAGGCTCTTTATTTTGTGGGAAATTTAAGGAGACCACACTATCAAAAACATTTAATGAAACAGTGAACACTGACCTGTTTGAGTTCATCAGACGTCACCAACAGGACAACATGGAAGAAACAAAGAGAGAGCAGACTGGTCAGAGGACAGACGTGTTTACATGGCACACAAACAAGAAGTGTGAATTGCACAAATCAATCAATCAACTAACCAAACCATCTGCATTCTCCTCCCAGTTGGACATACCCAGAACACCTCTAAAGGAAATTTTGTAATTGATCAACTGAATGTTTGATGCAGTTTAATATTTTAGTTTCTGATCATTGCAGCAGTAAGTTTAAAACAGACAGAGTTGGTCTGTGTTATCAATGTGTTCTTTCTGTCAGTATAAACAAAAGTTAGTTACATTCTACGTCTGACGTAAAAGTTACAACCTTCAGGGGTGTAACCAGGAAGAGACTAAAGAGATTATAATGTTGAAGGGAGTTTTTGCAAAGTCTCTGTTCAGATCCAGTCTGGACAGACTGGGATGTTTTCTTTTAGTTTGACTCAAGGTCTTGAGCTGAGGCCTGTGCTGTGCTAAAACTGATTGGAGTCAGAGACTAGAATAAAGCTTTTGAGAGAAATCCAGTGGATTCCTGCATTTATTCGGACATACCATTTTGAACATTGCTTTTTTTATACTACACCTCCTTAGTGAGGTGTCCAGGGGATATCTATACGAGATGCCCAAACCTACTCAACTGTTTTTTCCGGATGTGAAGGAGCAGTGGGTGCCTTTCCACCACAATGGACCAGCACAAAGTGCACAATACTGTGATGCTACACCAATTCATCTGTTATCTCCAACTTCATTCTTCCCTCACTTACAAAAAAAATAGTTGAGATACTGAATTCCTCTACAAATCAAAAAATAATTAGCTCTCCTACAGGTAGTGACAGTTCAGCTCTACAGGGAGCCAGTTCAGGCACTGTGTTCACTTGTGTGTGTGTGTGTGTGGTGTCAAAAACCTCCTTAGCTGTCAGACTATGAGTTACATTATTGGAGCATTCTTTTTATACACTATAAACACAGCCAGGCATCATGGTAGAGTAGAAGGACTGAGCTGAGAGAAGTGGTTTAACTTTACAATTTCTTGTTTCTGCCAGAATCAGCTAGATGGGCAAAAAATACAAGAGTTTTGTTACAATGCTAATCCTCAGAGCCATTGACAGTAACCTTTAATAAATGTAGTTCTGAGATTGCAAGTCCATCACAAGGCCACATAGAGACAAACAACCATTTAGGATAGAAATGATTTAAAAGTTAATAATTCTTTTGGCAAATTTAGCCTAAAACTCTGAGTAAACAAATTTAATCTAAAAATAAAATAGACATTTAATAATAATAACTTCCTTGCTGTTGTTTGGGTTTCTAGGGTGGATAATGACTCAAACACATTGTTACTGTACATCATCATTTTACTATAAATCACTACTTCTAGTTCACACAGAAAGACGAGGTGCTTTGAACAATTTTATTATGAAACTTTTCTTCAAGAAACAGAGAATGTAAATATGAGCTCATATTAGGATTTAAATTAAATAGTACTTCAAATACTTTATCTTTAACTTTGTTTTGACCAAAGTAGGTGTCCATTCCAATTGAGGACATGTCAGGATTTGGTTAGTTTAAGCTCATTGTCATTGAGTGTTTTAACATGAAACCTCCATAAAAGCTGTGAAAACTTCACTCTAATTAAACAACATCCTGTCTAAACAGTCTGTATGAGCCTAACCTTATCCTGTGCTTTATTGTTTGAAATGTGTCATTTATACTAGCTTACACAGTGACATGCTGAAAAAAGGTCTTTCAGGCCCAAACACTGCCAGGCAGTGGAGAAGGAAACATGTCCTCCACTGGGTGATGGTCGCCTCCACCCCCAGGGAAGCCAGACCACCAAGCACTGGGAGCCTGGTGACAAGAGCTTTGATTATTATGCCTGCACTCCCTGCCAGGGCTAAATTTAAGTGTTCCCATAAAGTCCAGAAGAAACAAGACTTGGGAATGGCCTGGCCTGTGTCTGTGTGAAAGAGGGGAAGAACTGAATGTGTGTGTGTGGTTAGGGTCTCTTCTGGTCAGCGCTGTCGCACAGTCCAGAGGATAATAATAGGATTCGTTACAACTAACGGAGACCAAAGCTGGACTTCCCACGTATCCCACTTGTTGGTGGCACTGGTGTTATTCTCTAAACACTTGCTGAACCCTCCTCCCTTGTGCAACTTATCCCTTATGATCACATCTCGTGCTTTGCCTAAGTAAAGGGCTTCCCTAGTGCATAAAGAAAACTGTATGAAAGATCAGGAAACTGCAGACAACCCCATATCTCCCAAGGAAATGTGGATTTCTTGTTTATCTTTGATTAAAAATAACTTTGGGAAGAGGCCGATCAATACTTTCCCTGTGACAAGAGCAACAAGGGAGAGAAAAGAGGTAGTGGAGGAGGGTAGCAAACGGAAGAGAAGGGGGGGAAAAAGCGTGAGAAATTTGACGACATTTAGAAATGTGTGTCTGTCTGCGTGTGACGGGTTGCTCTGAGTCATTCCCATGGCCTTATACAGTAGCCTTGACACTGCTACTGACTGCTCTGATGTTTTAACACTGACAAAATGGCTGCTTTACACAAATAGCAGGACAGTAAAAGGCTTAGAAGAGATGTTGGGACCCATGAATGCTATATAAAGGCCTGGGGAGCATTGCAAGGCCATTCCTGCATGTGCTTTCCTTGGCTTCTTTTAAAGGATCTGCTTATGGTTTCTGTTAGAGATGCACGTCCATTTTTCAGCCCATTAACAGCTATCATTACCAGCCCAACTGGAGGCTATAATTGGGCCAGCTATGGAAAGAGTTGTCAAAACACAATTAAATTCCAAACTATGGTGAGAGAGAACAGAGAGAAAGGCCATAATCATATTGCCGGCTTTCCTTTCCCAAAATAGGAAAGAAAAACAGTAAAACCATTATTTTACATTGGAAGGTTTTGAAGGGGGATTACACAGACTGGCGATCTGAGCTGACTAAACGATAGGGCTACTGAAAACATAACAAATAGTCACTCTTGGTGTCAGGGATGAAAAATGGACACATTAAAAGCCCTGTCTAAGGATCAAAAGCCAAGATTTTGAGAAAGACTTGATTTAGAAAAACTTCAAATAAAGTCATGACCACTAAGAGCTCAGAAGATAAATGATTACAGTCATATAAAGATTTCCATGATGAATAAACTACATATTCTGTTTCAACATGAGCTGCTTATAGAAGATGCCATCAGTGTTTTAATGGAGGCTTTGAGAACTGGGTAGAGACTTATTATGCACAGAAATATCCTGAGTTAGGAAACAATAAAACCTAGAACTAAGTCCTTTGTTTTTTAGTTTAAATTGAACATTAACAGTTAGAGTCCAACAATCTCCAAAAAACTGTTTTTGGAATGACAGATTGTTTATGTATTTAATTGGTAAAACACATGGATAATGAGTTTTATTGAAAGACAGTTTAAATTTGAGGTGTAGAAAATACAAGTAGTACACTTCTGTCATTGCTTTGGGCTCTGAAAAATCTAACAGAATTTTTAAAATGAAATACAACACTCAAAACAGCCCATAAACAAACAAAATATGTACCACTTATTAAAGGTGCATTTTCTCATTTTAAAGGATATTTCCAAAAGGCAGTCTGTGCAATCAATGCCTAAGTTCAGCAGTAAAAATTAAATAAGATATAAACAAAAAAACATCTTGTTTTCTTCTCCTCAAATACATTGAAAATTAAATAGTTTAATTTGTTAGACAAAATACACATGATGTGATGTGTTACCTTTTACCCTGTTGATTTACAGCATGTTGCCTTAGGGAAAGAAGTCTTTTCATAACCCGGTGCTTCATTCTATTCTGAACAAAAGTAAAGTCTATATTTAAAATAGAGTAAACGCAGCAAATATTCTGTGGCTGATTTCCACCTATACAGTATACAGTCACATTTGAAATTAATGAGGATTTTTGTTTTGATCTAATAAGTTTTATGTTTGTCCATTCTGTCTATTCTTTAGCCAGTTTTGACCTTCGAGTTGTGAGGATGGTGAGGAATGGTCCATGTAGTGATGTCATGTTAAAGATGGCAAAGAATACAGAACATTGGCTGCCAACACCTTCTGCCATGGCACTCAGAGGGAAAGAGAGACTGATATTAAGACTGATCACTCTGTCATGATGAATGGTAATTTGATGTACAGCTGTGTGCATTCAGCATTAGCAGAAGTACATAGACTAAAAAATAGATGAAAAGTATGGTGAGACTAATCAAATTGGACTACAGACTTCTGAAGAGAGTGAAAGAGTTCTGGGATTTGAGCCAGCAGCACACTGTACATCACACTGAACCACCAAGTGTGACCTGAAGTCAAATTTCAATGTTTCTGAAGCATGGGAGGAGAACATTTAAGCATACAGTGAAAACCTACACAAATATGGCACAATATGCAAACTCCACATAAAGTGGCTTTTGCTGGGACTTAAACAGTGGTGAAGTGAGAGTAGGTGAGGATCTTTGATTTTTGGGGTTTTTTAGAGACTATTAGTTAGATGGGTAGTTTGGCTGTTTTTCTCTCTCTGGCTGTTTTCAGAGAGTAAAAAGGTTGGGAACCCAGGGTGGGTTAAAGACGTCTAGTCCTCACCACTACATCTACAATGTTCTTACTGTCTACAGAAACCTGAAATTATTCTACATGTTCTTCTTACAAAATTAAATATGCAAATATAATTGCTAGTGGAGTTAGTGTGTAGACATCTACTTTCTATAAAAATACTGCCCTTTAAAGGCCTGGGACTTTAGTGTGTAAGAATAAAGTCTATTAACCATATCCTCCTAGTGGGGTGTGTGTCTGCTGACGGAAAGCAGAGGACAACGGGTTGTGTAAGGGAGTTGCAGGCCTCTCTGCCTCTGTAATCTGGCCTGATTTATAGAGGCTAGCCCCTGCTTTCCCCTTCCACCTCCACACTGACACACTGGGCCTCCTCCACTGGAGACAGCTTGGCGTCCGCACATACGCACACACACAAACAAACAGGCAGCACTGTCTCACTTGCACAGCAGTGCATGCTAACAAACCACATGGGCCCTTTGCTTAAAATGAACACCAGATAAAGAACTGTAAGGCACTAAAGAGTATACATGATAGTAGAACACAATAAACAAGATGTACATCTCAACTATCCTGATACAATTACAAAACTCTATAAATTTTCTTAAAATTCACAACAAATAAATGAAAATTCTTTGCAGTGGGGAAATAAAACACAGCTATGAAAAGACATCCTTTGCAAAACATTTTAGGTAAGGTACCCATTAATGTGATTTAGGCCAGTATCTTAGCTGTTTTGCTCTACTTGGTAAATCACAGCCTCAAGTTTGACATTTGATTTCCCAAGACAGAATCAGTGAGGTCGGGCTAGGAATGTAACAATTCACTCTAATTATTTTAAGCATTTATATTTGATTATTAAACAATTCTTGATTAACTGTTACATCCTTAATTAGGGCAATAGCCCCAGACATCAGAGCTCCTAAGAACATTTAGGCACACAAACTCTTCCAACACAAGGCTACAATTCACAAAGAAGTATTCAGAACTATGGCATTCTCTGATTTAACCTTATATATTTAAATCTATTAGATGATTTTAGAGATACAAAGACTCATTCATTCTGAAAATACATTTCATAAATTATTATTCTCTAAAAACACTTTTCCAAAAAATATACAGGTGTATATCTATATATTACTCAAAGAATACCTAGCGTAAACAAAAATGCACTACACAGGCTATGTAACATTTATAAGCTTGATCTAAATTGAAAACTTCACAATTAAATAAATGAAATAATAATAATAAGAGTTCTTCAGAGAAAAAAAAGAGCATTTTTATCTTAAATATATCAAACCTTATAAGCATTTCTTCATTCAGTTGTGTGACTGAGCAGTATATGACTGTTATCTCCAGTATTTAAGTTGGTTTGTTGGTGGAAAAAGCATCATTTGAATTGTTTATACTGTTCTGTCAGAGCTAAAAGCCACGGTGTCTACAGCACAAAATGCAAACCGACGCCATGCAATAAAAGATAAAGTATAGACACAAGGAAAAAACACTAAATACACACACATTAGGCCCACAGGCTACAACACCTTGGTGTGTGTTTCTGCATGTGTGTACTATGAATCAGACAGTATGGACAGGTGTTTATGGTGAAGCTAGGTTATCTGTCTCCATTACACTACCACAGCTCAGCCTCCAGGGCCATTATCTACTCAGACCTGCCTAAACACACACCCAGAGACAGGAAGCCCCACATGCTAACAGCAAGACCCTTTACACAAGGCCACAGAGCAAGCACATAATGGGCCTTTCTAAGGTCTGGAGAACTTCGACAGAATCCAACACCTAAACACTGACAGCAAAAACAATCACCATTTTGTTCGCAACTGTTTCCTTTGACATGCTCCTAACATCAGAAAACAGTCAGAAGCAGCTGTTCATCATACTGTTACATCCAAACTCACTTAGTGCTAACTAATATTCACTGTGGTTACTGAGACAAAAGTTTTGAAAAAAGAGACAAAATCTGACCCAGGGTCAATTTAACATCCTCTTCCAGTGGTCAGATGTGATGAAGCACAGTGAGCAACTTCCTTATCAGCTTTTGCAAACAATGTTCCACTGGAATTCATTTAATCCTGTGTGACACATGCACTGAGAAAGATCAGATAGTATCAGTGTCTTGGTTTCATTTCTGACCAAGAACACATGCATTCAGTTTGTTTACATATTAATCATTAGCTGTTAGTCCTGTGTCTTTTTTCAGACAAATGAAAGGGTTCCTCCCAGATTACAGCAAAAATAATAAAAACAGACACTTTGACCATTTGAGACAGTCTGCAACGTCAAAGGGAGAAAAAAAAACTTCAGGGAGATAAAAGTTTATTTCACTGTTTTCTGCTGTGAAACAAGTCAATAAAAACACAAATAAAATAAAAAGTTCTCAACAAATATAACATTTTACATCTGAACATGTGAGCTTTATGAAATAAAAATGGTACTAGGATTATTTTTATAGCTTGAATTATTTGACTTGACATAAAAAAAACAATATCTCATCAAATAGGTTCCATCTTTCTCAAGCAGCAGCTGACAGACAATGCAATGTGAAATCGTATCCATGATTTATTTATTTACTAATTAAATTCTATTCAAATGTTCCTGTGTTTGTCTATGTCTCTTTCCTGTCCTCAGTTGAGGCAGATGGCCGCCTGTCCTGAGCCTGCATCTTAAAACCAGTCAAGATCTTGTGTAACCACCTTTTGCCTCACACAGTGCAACACAACTCCTTCACATAGAGTTGATCAGGTTAATGATTGTAGCCTGTGGAATTTTGGTCCACCCCTCTTCAATGATGCCAATCCAGAGCATCCCAAATATGCTCATTGGGTGACGTGTCCGGTGAGTATGCTGGCCATGCAAGAATTGGGATCTTTTCAGCTTCCAGGAATTGTATACAGATTCTTGCAACATCAGGGCCATGCATTATCACGCTGCAACATGAGGTAATGGTCGTGGATGGATGGCAAAACAATGGGCCTCAGGATCACATCACGGTATCTCTGTGCATTCAAAATACCATTGATAAAATGCACCTGTGTTCGACGTCCATGAGAAATATGGCTGCCCATACCATAACCCTGCCACCACCATGGCCACACCATCCACAACGTTGATATCAGCAAACTTTTCACCCACATGACTCCACACTCTGTCTGCTGTCTGCCCTGAACAGTGAAAACTGGGATTCATCAATGAAGAGCACACCTTTTCAATGTGCCAGACACTATCGACTGTGAGCATTTGCCTTCTCGAGTCATATACAACAACAAACTGCAGTCGGGTTGAGACCCCGACTAGGACGGCAAGCTTCCCTGAGACTGTTTCTTTGGCTGTGAATACCGATTGTTTCAGCAGCTGTCCAGCTGGCTGGTCTCAGACAATCATGGAGGTAAACATATTGGATGTGAATGTCCAGGGGTGGGATTTATAAAGCTTGCGTATGCACAACACGAGCACAAAACAAGCACAGAAACGAGCGTACGTCACTCTTCACTTTTCACTATATTTTCTTCACTCGTGGCATTTAATCAGCACTTCCAACTTTTCTTATTCACAGTTCTTCAAGATTATCTGGCTTTAAAATTTTCACATTCTGAAGAGTAAGATAACCTGGTGTGTGATCAGCAAAGGACACAAAACACTAACAAATCCAGTAAGGAACCTCCTGACTTCCTCAACCTTCCATGCGGCCCAGAGACTAAGAAGGTTCCCTTCAAAGAAAACTCAAAAGAATAAGACTAAACATTTTTCCCTTCTCTCCCTGCAAAGTATCTATGACAATCCCAGTGCAAAATAGTGTGCTGTCTGCCCCTCATTATTTAGCTAGGTTGCAAATTTTCCTTCCTTTATGCACCTGTTGCTTATAGTTTGTGAAAAAAAAGAAAAAAAACTCTCCTTTTTCTGTTGTTGTCTGTTTTTATGCTTCAAAGTTTTCTTGTTTCTCCATTTATTTGTTCAACTCAAATCATGTGCTGTTAAGTTTTCTCACTAGTTAGTGCTTATAATTTGCAAAATGAGATAATGAGAAGAATCATTTAACCAGTAGTCAATGATTTAACCAGTAATTCTTGTTTTAAAATTTTTTAGACTAACATTTATGTGTTTGTTTTACTTTGAAGAGAGTTATAGTTGTTCTTAGACAATATATTAATGAATCATGTTCTCTTTACACAGAAGTAGAGTGTGAAACCAGAAGCCGTCAAGGTTATTCTTAGATGAGTTTGACTTCTGTTTTGTCGTTCTCACAGAACCCAGACACACCTGTTCCAAACACTCCATTTTTCATTCTGCATCATCTCATTCTCTCTCTGGCTAAGCTCTCTCTGTTTGAATCTAAGTTTTCCTTCAGTTGCTTTTTCCGCTACAATGGAAGACTCCTCATGGGGTTTTCCTCTCCTCGCTAACTGGTTTCCACGCTGAAGCATCTTGCAGGTTTCAGCCTCTCTGTCGATGATTTAAGCTGATTTTCACAAAAAGAAACTCTTTATTTGGGGGGGTTTTATAAGTTTTCACTTTGGAATTATCATGAGCGCTTTCAACTGCTGACTTCCTGGCTAACGAACACTGACGCTGTATCAGAGGGTTGCTGACAGCTCAGTCTCACTTTGGTCCACCTGCATCATGAACTCCACCATGTAAACAGAGGTGACTCGAGGTTTGGACCTCCGGCAAGTGCGCTCACTGAATTAATTAAAAACATAATTTTAGTATAACCCTGTTAACTTGCTGTCTCTCACCTCGCTCTTCCATTCAATTATTTTCTTTCCTCCCTCTCTTGAACTCCCCACTACAGATGCACACTAAATAAATATCCATACACACACACATACATGGTGTAAAATACACACATATGGTAAACACACACATGCACACAATACATTCTGGGTTTAAAGTTAAAACTTTAGGTGAATTTGATTTGTCCTCCTTGATTAGATAAGTTCTGTTTAACTATTGGTTGTTTAATTTAAAAATAACCAACTGTCACAAAAGAAAGCATGTAATCTTTTTCTAATCAATTATTTGTAATTTTTCTTTTAATTAGACTCAATAAACCCCATTCACAGTGTGGCGACAAATAAAATATAACTAAGAGTCTTGTCCTTTTCTGTGGTGTTTTAAGCTTTTCTTCTTGACATCGTCGTTATCCAAAGATCCAGAACAAGTGGACAGCCTGGTACTATTGTTCTACCACTGTTAAAAAGAGCTATTTCATAAAATTTACTAAATAACAGAGCTGGCCCCCTACAATCCTAAAGTCAGATCAAGAAATCTCTTAGGAGAGAAACTGAAGATTTAAAGCATGTTTATCAGTTTTTACTTATTTAAAAGACCCTATATGTTTATGTATAAAATCATGCTGCTGTTTCAAAGCTAGTCTGCCTGATCTAGGTGAATATATTTACTTGAAAGTGTAAATGCTGTAAATTGCTGTAGGTGAGTACAACTGTGAATTCAGTTTCTCTGAGAAACACAGGTGTGATATCAGCTTCTGTCTTTTATCTTTAAAATGTTCTCAAATCTTTTGTACTGATATTTAAAAAATATCCTTCTCAGCATTCTGAAGGTTGTATGAGTGGAAACTGTGCTTGTGTGTCAACTGTGTGGGAGTGCAAACATTGTGGTAACCCCCAGGCCAGGTTCTGTCTGGTCTGGTAGATGAGGTGGTACCGCCAGTCTCCCACAGCCTTTTAATTACCAGTGAAGGTGGGGTGAGCCGTTTTAATGAAAATGGTCCACATCATAAAAGCAGCTTTGACCAGGTTCACCCACAGTTCAAACTCAAGGACAGTAAACACACAGATAATACACACTGCACCTTTCACAAGCACATACACACACACACACACCTACACACACACACACACACACACACACATGAGATGAGTCAACCTGAATCTTCAGTGATCCCAAGATAGGAAAGTGGACCAGCAAAGCATCGCATTTTACTACCCTTTTATTTTTATTGTTAATAAACTTTTAATGAACAAACAATTAAAAACAGATAAAGAAATTAATTCTAAATGAGAGCTGGAATCATTTAGAGGAGATGGAGAAATGACATCACAAAAGATGACCCTATATACGTATTACACAATTAAAGTGGAAACAGAAAACAACTAATGAAAATAATAAAGCTCTATAAGAGTCAAACTGTATTCAATTGTTGACAAAAGGAAATGCACTACTGGCCAGGCAGTACCGTTTAAAGGCAAGACTGTTTCTTTAGAAAAATTTTATAAATGCAGAACATCAGACCAAGACAGTAAACCTGGAGAAGTCTTATGATAAATAAACTGTTTAAAATGTACAGATTATGGTAAACTACTAGGAAAGTACTATAGACTGCATGGAGGAAGGATGAAGGGACATCCATCCATTCATCCATCTATCCATCCATCCTCCTGCCACCAGTTTTCAGATAGGAGGGAAAGAAGGGAACCTAATGAGTAGGAAGCTGCCCAGAAGCCCCTGACCTGAAGCAGGATTAGAGTGACAGTATGTGTGAGAACGTGTGTGTGTGTCTGTGTGTGTGTGTGTGTGTGTGTGTTCACAGAGGGTCAAAAGAAAAAGCAGGATCCTGGCAGGCCACTGGGGACTTAGTTCCCAGCAGCGAGTGCAGCTCTCCTGCTCAGGCTCCATCAGTCTCTCCCTGCTGGGTCAATGCTGACTTCCTCTGGGGTATTCCCACTTTTCTCAGGGCTATGCCCAGCTAGCTTTGACTCTCTCCCTGCCAAATAACCCAGAGTTCGTCTACTTGCTTCCCTTATCTGTCCTTTCCCAGGGCTGTGGTACTTTATCCATGTCACCCGTCTGTGTCTGTCACCCTCTCTGCAGTATGATGTACAGTGCAAGAGTCACATCATCTAAAGGATCAGAAGTTGGTACAGTTCACAGTGCTGTGTGTGAGACAGTGTTCATATCAGATCATATCACGTATTCAGACTCCTGACAGTCGGACAAAAAGAATTTCATATTTGAGTTTTATAACTGTAAATCAGATAGTTATAATGAATATGTTTTTATATTTTGCTGTACTATTTAAAGAAGTAAGGGGAGATGTGGTTGTGTGTGTGTTTTGTTTACTTTTGCTGGAATCATGTCTGAAGTATCTGGTCTGTAACAAAATATAAATATATCTATAAAAGAAATCCCTTTAGTCAATTATTGAATAATATTGTTATCTACTCTCTTTAGACTTATGGTTTTCTCTCACGGTATTTTGAGTTTTATTTTTATTATAAATGAAGTTTTAAAGTTAAATGTGTTTAGTGTTTGGTGTACTCTTTGGGTGACCCTGCAGTTGCAGCTTTTCCTCTTGGACACAATGAACAGCACAGAGAAAACCTTATAAAATGTCTTCAGATGAAGTGAAAGCCAATCTACTATTTGTTCTTGGAAACTTTTAACAACTATTCTTATTACTGTAAGTTTGGTGAGAGACAACAGAGACCTAGATGCCTGTAGAGCAAAAGCATCCCATTGAGTAGTGATTGCAGGCTTACACAGAGGCAGGTTTCACAATAATGCTAAAAAGGCAAATATCAAAGTAAAAAAACAAGACCAGAAAAGGCAGATAAACGTTCAGTGCAGCAAGATTAATAGTATAAAACAATCAGCATTAATGGACTGATGAGTGACTACTAATTTACACTAGATGTGATTCCGCTCTGGTCCGATCCGACGTCCGGAGTCAATTTACAACAATCATGTCGCACCAACAGGAAGAGGAACAAAAACAACATCCGTATTTTCAAAATAAGTCCCGACTGGCAGAATAATTTTGCTGAAGTCCCAGCTATATTAATAAATATATGGATATATTTCTACACAAACGCTGTCAGAATGTATAATTCGGTTTGGGAAGCATGTAGTATGAAGCAAATGTGTACACACACGATACACATGGATTTTATTTTGAAATCAGAATTTTCAAAAAGACGACAGCGATTTTTGCGTTTTTGCTCTGACTTCCAGATTTATCACTGGATTTATCTCCTTCCTGCACACGCTCCCTCTTCTGAGCTGTATAAATTAGGGTGTAAATGAACAGCTTTGAACTGTGCACTGCAGCGGAGCGGAGTCGTATCTACTGTAAATCCAGGGTGAGTGAGAACCAGTTTGAGTAAGCAGGGAGGGAACAAGTCAATACATTTGGTCTGATCATCACATGAGGGACAGGTGAGCGATAAAGAGCATTGGCTGAAGGAATGCAATGTACAATGAAATAGTGTGTGTGTGTGTGTGTGTGTGTGTGTGGTGGTGGTGGGTGAACAACAAGAATAATCAAACAAAATAAAAGCAACCTCACATCCACAAAACAAAACCCAAAGAAGCCAAGATTATGACACAGTTAGCCACAATTAGATGGAAATTATATCAAAAAAATTAGGCCATAAAAACTTTTTTTTTTTTCGTGTCCTGTCCTGCAGTATGAAATTCAGAATTAACGTCTGAGTGTCAAGATTAGCCCCAACAGTTTTACTTTCACAAGTGCAGCATTATGGCTTTCACCATGATGCTCCACTTGATATATTTAAATGTTTGTTTTTATATCACGTATACGGAGATATAAAAGAAAACAGAAAAGAAGGGGAAAGATCTTTTACAATTTGCCTTCAAATTATGTTTGAAGGGTCAGATAGTCAAATGAATGCCTCATCACTCCTCAGAGAAAAGAGGGACAGTATATGCAGTCTTAGTGTTATTCACCCAAAATAAGTGGTGGAGTCAGTGGTAAAATAAGCTTTTACTAAGTTTTTATTTGCACTGTTGAAATAACCTTGGAAGAACATTGATCACACTAGTATGATTTATTTTAAGTTCCATTTTTAATAACCATTACTTTAGATCAGGTCTAGGCACATTTCAAGAACTTGGTTCTGTCCTGCAGAAACTAGATCCCAATTTTACCATAGTCTTCTTAAACGGGTCCATCAGAAAACCTGCTCCAAGGCTCTTGTGTCAAACTTTGGAAAATACATTTCAACTTTCACACAGATTAGCAAATTGTTTTCTATCTCCAATAATGTTTAAACAAAAAGTAATTTTAGGTGAAGCTATTTTTACCTAATGTTTCATACTGATGCATTTATTTGATATATCAACAGTGTCTGATTACATTGGACCATTAAACCAGTCTCAATGTTTTAGGGCAGTAGCATGAACTATATTCATACTATGAACAGTATCATTATACAACTGGGTAAGAAATCATCACACAACTGAGATACTTTTATCTAGTTAATAGGACATTTTTATTTTGTTCTCATGCTAGCTCGTGTTTACTCTGAGCTATTAGTCCACACTCACACAGACTGCCATGTCGCTCTCATTCTCCTTCAATTTCTCATCCCACCCACTCCAATCTTTCTACTCCCCTCTCTTCTTTTCTCATCCCCTTTTTCGCCCCCTCTGGAGTCTGGTAGGGTTATGTGAACGGCCAAGGAGGCAAGGAGGAGGGCTGAGAAAAGACAAGAGGAGTGTGAAAGAATAGAAAGATGTTGTGGGGTCATCACTAAGTCATCATATTCCCTGGTACAGCTAACTGCACAGTGTGTGTGTGTGTGCGTGTGTGTGCATTAGGTTTGTACGTATTCAACTGCTATTCTGAAAGTGAGTGTGCGTGTATGGGTGAGTGGTGAAGTTTGCACATTCCACTGAACAAGTGTATTTGAGTGCGCAGGTCTGTGTGTGTGTGTTTCACTTGAGTTGCTGCTAAAACGTGAACATTTTTCTAAAATTACACTGGTATTAAAAACAAAAAGTTCTGGGAGTGGATTTTAGCTCCATCCTAATTTGCTGCACCTAGTCACCAATGTATTAAAGAAAAACACATACACATTTTTAATTTTGTGTCTATTCTATTTGTACAAAGTTGGGGAAGGGTGCCCACTGAGTAAACTGACCTGAAAACAGGCAACTGGTTCAGTTCTCTACATGTTCAGGAAGTAAGTCTGTACATCATTTATTTAATTTAACACAGGAAAGTCTGGACCATACATTCATATAAGACCTGAGGTTATCATGCTTTGCTATTCTAATATGATTGCATATGAGAATAGATTAGGCCTCCTTCAGCCTGAATGACAACACTACACAGTAAAAACAATCAGGAAATCGAGGGTCTTTGCAGGGTCTTGGTGAGGTTTTCAGGTATGCATTAAGAACATATAGAGCTCCATGTAGGACCTGGATAGAGCATGGTGGCAGTGTATCCATGATGTGGCAACACGATAGATAAGTGGTCAGCACTGATGCCTCACAGAAAAAAAGTCCTGGGTTTAATAACCAGGTTGAGCCTGGGGTCTTTCTGTGGAGACTTTTAGGTTTTCCTCGTGTTTGTGTGGGTTTCTCCAGGTAATCCGGTTTCCTCTATGTATGTTAGGTTACCTTCAGGCCCAACTTTAAAAAGAGGTTAGTGATCTCAGTAGGAATTGCCTGGTTAAATAAAGATTAATAAATGAACTAATAAAAAATGCAGGCTCTATACGCACTAGCATAACTTGACCATTAAAATCCTGTGCCGAACTAGTCAAATTAGCATTATATTAGGCTAGAAATTGTAACCAAGTTTTACAATATTACATCCAGCCATTCACTGTTTTATTCAACTTGCAGCTATCACACTTAAATTGAGATGATTTAGACTCAAATTAAGTCCACTATCTGCCAATGAAATAAGACAATTCCACTTGGTAAGACGTCTAGAAATAAGAAACATTTCTTACAAGATTAATAACCCAACATATTCTACTTGCTTAAAATATCAATCTCAAAACAAGATCAAAAATACTTTTTGGCTGGATATAGGATTGTAAGACTTTTTTAGATGAATAGTTTTTGCAGTGTATGATTACATCACACCCACACTACATGGCAGGACACTATGTGCATTGTGCTCCATGGCTTCTCCTGTTAAAACCAGTAAGTTTGTGCCATGCTCTCACTACATGGCTGCAATTAACAATCCACACTCTCCATGTGCCAATAAATACTGTGCCATGCTCAGTCATCCATTATTCACTTTCAGAACACAAGCCAAGGCAAGAGGCACCTGCTCTCCTTGCCTGCTGACCGGGGAGGGCACACAAAGGGGGAATGTAGTAGTATAGAGGTGATACTGTGGCAGCAGCATTGTGCTGATATGATGTGATGTAGTCCATAGCTGAATCTTGAGAAAGTTTTGACATGGTGAAGCCCATGGCATGGTGTGATTGTTCTCTCGTAGTATCTTGTGCTGATGACATAGACTGTGATGAGGACCAGGAGAGCATCTTGGAGACTTGAAATTAGCAAAGGAACCTATTCGTTAAGTACTAAGAGTGAAGCATAATGGTTGTCAGCTGAAGGATTTTCTGTTTTCCATGTTCTGACAGGTCAAAAAGATTGGAACAAGATCATTATTCAGTGTGGAAGAGGCTCTTGGTGAATGCATGGTCAGAGTTTTGTGGTTAAAATCACTACTTTAGTGTCTAAAACTGTATTTTATGAGATGATTCAACAGCAATCTGTCATCAACTTGTTTTAACTTCACACGACCAACATGTTTGAGAGTACAGAAAACAAAACTAAAACTTCTAAACATGTGAACAGGGATTTGACAAGTCTACTAATTCCAGCACTTAATGTGCAAACATTCAAACTTAAAGTAGAGCAGAAGAAGTTCAGTTTGTAAGTTTCAGTTTTCTACAAATAGTTTTACTGTAAGTGTGAACTAGCTCCACATGAGTTTAATTATAAGAAACAAAGTTGACTCTTTTTAAAATACTGCTCTGTCTATTGCCTTCATCACATCATTTTCCACATTATGGGATCTCTTTCTTTCATCTCTTTGACCTCTCCTCTTGGCTGATCCAAATATCCGAGTGGCCTGGCTTTGCCTCTCAACAGTAACTCAACCAATAAACAAACTGCCTTATATGCAGCAATCACAAACCTCAAGCTGCCAGACATTTAAAGGGTCATGTTTTATTCTTCATCAAAGAAAATGAAAAGAAGGCAAAACAAGGACAGTGCTAATGTTTGAGCCATTTCCTCTCAACAGATGCCGTCTTTAGTATCAGTTTGCTAAAGTGCAACTGGGAGGACAGACAGCAAAGAAAGAAGAGCATATCTTTGAGGAGTTCCACATTGCCTCTTGCTGATCAAAGTGCTCTGCAGCCTTTGTGGCTAATTGTGGGGATTATCTGTAAGTGCTTGGAAAAGGCCGTTCGCGTTTTATGGGGTTGCGGTTCCACTCAAACACACATATATAGGTGCACATAAAAACAGTCTCCGCATATGCTGCCATGTCAAGCAATTGGCAAATAACTACCCAACTGACCCTGGATCCATAACTCAAGATTTTTTGTTTATTTTTGGCACAAGACAAAAAAAAAGAACTGCTGAGGGTAAAAAAAAAAAAGAGACTAAACAATGATTCTATAATAAAAAGCAATCCAAGAGACTTGAAAACACACACACACACAAAGAAGTTGACACATTATTTCATGTTGATGTACTTTCAAGGACAGTGGCAAGACTGGAAGGTTCGGAGTGCCAAACAACTTGTCAGTGTCAGTTGTAAAGCTGCTTCCCCTAAAGCCACTTCCTTCTGCTGAGACAGTCTCTCTCTCTCTCTCTCTCTCTCTCTCTCTCTCCCTCACACGCACACACACATGTGCACACACACACACACTTATACATGAGTGTGGTCAGCTGAGCAAATCCTAAGTGAGGTCAGGAGTAGTGTGGAAACACACGCACACAGCTCACAAAGAGACTTTCTTTCTAGGGTTTATGAGTCTTCTCTATAGTTTGCATGACCACAAACACACTTTCTCACACACACGTACATTTACACATGGACAAGTGCACATAAAAACCTCACACAAAGCTGATAAAGCGGATATGGTTTTGTGAGAGAGAGAGAGAAGGGTGTATGGTCGGCGTCAGGTCCAAGCAATTATAAAAGTGTCCAAACCTCTTTCAGGCAGCCATAGTGGAGCCAGACAGAGCTCACTCACACACACACACACCCACACACACACACACACACCAGCTCTCAACTCCAACCCAGGGATTTGCTCAGGATAATTCCTCTTCTATTCACTGTGTAGGGTTTTACAAGGTTGGGTCCAAAATCTCTGAGCCACTGCTAACTACAAGCATACTACCAGCTGGCCCTTGGCCTCCAGTCTGAAAGCTCAAGTGTTTGAATCTGGCCTGTTGAATGGTCTTTTGGGCTCTGAGCCAAGAAGACCTTTCCAATAAGATGAGCAGAGAAGACAATGGCAAACAGCTAATCTGGTCTTTGTTTGTAAGTACGGGGCACTTGTAGAGGCGGTGCTCAGGTAAGACAGCGTGTCAAAGGTTAAGCTGGGAGATTCAGACTTGCACACACAAGTTAATTAAAGTTTGTCCAAGGGGTGAGAGTGGCTGTCGAGGAGGCCGCTGGAGTCAGAGGATTCGCCTGACAGAGGAATGCTGTCAACTTCAAAGTTGGACAGATAAGACATGGGCAGAACTCGGAAACGTTTAGAAACTATTTTCTTTTGTAAAAGTGAGCCGACACAGACCAGAGTGTTCCTAACCACTGAACCAGGCACTTCTATGGTTTTATAATAAAGTTCAAGCATGAGACATTTGATTTGGATGACAAATTGTAATGAAAGTGAAAGTGTGGGCAGGTCTAACAAACCAGCAAGATTTGAGATTCCGTGTCATGCAGTGTTACAAGTAAGCAGCCAGTCAAATATACAAAAACAGCAAGTAGTACTTTTACTAAATGACACGGACACAAGCTCAACATGAGGTTCTGTTTTGTGTCCACAACTTGGCCATTTTAAATCTATTTCTACAACATTTTGCACACCTAAAATACTCAAAGTAAACAAAGCTGTCCTCTGAACAGCTGAGATAAACTGATTCTGAATTCATTTAATTCTATTAATTATTCTTCTTTTTTAAGCTGTACTAGGAATGTTAGCTATACATACATAATGAATAAACATTAAGACTAGATTTCCTTTATAGTTCCTTCTACATTTTTCACTTGCTGACCATCATCTGATGGCAGAGCTCACTTCAAAACTGCGAGTTTTCATAAAAAACTATCTTGGATCACACAAAAAGAAGTAATAAAAAAACCTGAACAAAAGAGTGAATGAAGAAACAGACAGCAGACATGTAGAAGAGGAAGAGGATAACCTCGTGAGGGACATAAAAACAGAGTAGTCTGGAGAAAAAGATGGAGAGGAAGGAAAGAGGATAAGGAGGAGAGAAGATGAGCAGACAGTGTCCTTTATGTCTTGGCTGAGTGTCTCTGAGGGCTTTTCTAATGTTTTATACAGACTCTTTTCCAAGGTCGCTGCATGGCTGCTTTTCCAGCTGTTTTCATATTCACTTTACAGACTTTTTTTTATTTCTGGCTGAGTGTAGGGCAGATTATTACCCAGAAGTAACAGATTATTTAGTGGAAAAGGCAAACAATAAATGAGATGCTACCAAGATTTTAATCCACACTGTGCTGTGGGAGATGGACATCTATTGGTGCAAACATATAACAATAAACACACACGCACACACATATATAAATGTCAGCTCCTTCAGCTCAGGACAGCTTTCGCACTGAACAGTTTCAAATGAGAGGACTACAGCTTCACTAATATCCAACTTCTATCCGAACTTTAAACCTTAGATGTAAGCTCAGTTGCGTAGGTGGAACTGAAATTAGAAAAAAATAGAAAAAAATATCCAAGCCAAGAGCCAATCTCAGTCAATATTTGTTAAAAAATAATATAAAATAACTTTGTTTTTCAGATTTTATAGGTCAAATCTTTCATGTAAATTACCATTTCCTCATGACATTTGAACATGCATGACTTCATGAATAAAACCTTTTTCGTTTGGCATTTTTCAGTAAAATACTTAATCTCAATCCAGTAAATCTGTTAAAGAAAACTTTAAAAAATATGAGGTATAAGTCTGAGTGTGAATGGTTATCCTGTCCAGGTGTCCCTCACCTATGACACAGTGACTGCTGGAAACACACAATGACAGAGATGGGTGGAACAGGAGATCAAACCAGCAACCCACAGGTTACAGGACAACCACCCTAACCACTCTTCCACAGTCACTCAATGGATAGATGGATGAATGGATGGTTGGATAGAGGATGGATGGATGGATGGATGGATGGATGGATGGATGGATGATGGATAAATGGATGGATGGGTGGATGGTTGGATAAAAGATGGATGGAAGGATGGATAGATGATGGATGAATATATAGACAATGGATGGATGGATGGATGGATAGATAATGGTTGGATAGATGATGGATAAATGGATAAATGGATGGTTGGATGATGGATAAATGGAAAGATGGATGGTTGGATAATGGATGGATGGAAGGATGGATGGAAGGATGGATGAATTGATGGATGGATGGATAAGTGGATGGATGGATTAATGATGGATAAATGAATAGATGGATGGATGGATAGATGGAAGGATGGATTGATGATGGATAAATGTATATATGGATGGTTGGATGATGGATGGATTAATGAATGATGGATAAAGGGATAGACGGATAGTTGGATGATAGATAAATGGATAGATGGATGGTTGTATGAAAGATGGATGGATGAATAGATGATGGATTGATGGATGGATGGATGGATAGATGGTTGGATGATGGATGGATGAAAGAATGGACGAATGGAAGGAAGGAAGGATGGATGTATGTATGAACTTTAGACTTTTGATGGTTGATGGTTGATGGTTGCTGGAAATTCCAGCAGTAGTTGTTTTGGTTCTCAGAAACGTTTTATTGTCAAAGTGTTCAACGTCATAACACCAGTTTTGACATAACATTATTTCATTGAGTAGAATTGTAGGAAATACTCAGCAGTTCCTGTCTCTTATTTTTAAAGAAGCAAAACTAAAGTGTCAGAATTTAGAAAATAGAGCAGAAAAGTTTAAAAATGTTTGAACTGCATTCAAATCTTAAAGGTTTTACACGACTCGTCTGAGCGTCACTGAACTTGGTCTGCAATCAGCAAGCAGACATTTTAGTAAGACTGAGAACTGAACTGTTTTTAAAAAGACTAATGCAATCAACATCAAGTACAGCTTTTCATTACAGAAACACAAAAAAACTTACAAAAAACTGACCCCAGTTCCAGTATTCTGAAGCCTTTCAGCTCTGCAGTGAGTGACAAAAAGGTCTCTGTGAGCCTCGTGCAGGGCCTTTCAGAGACAAACACTTATAGATTTGTGTTCACTGTCAAAATGTCACGTACATGTGGCGCGAATATCCCAGCCATCACCCCGCTCTGACCCCTTCTACCATCTGCTTTAAGTGGGCTACGCCAGCCCCTCAGCCTGCCTACATGGTTACTGACCCATTCCACATGCCAGAAACAAGACAGATGCCCCTGATACCCCAACTCCAGGCCCACCCCACCCCCACCTCTCAACAGCATTTCACCACCTCTTCCTGTCATCCAGACCAGACACCCAGACCTCCTCCATCTTCCTCCTCTTCCACTGCCACTGGGCTAGACGCCCCCCTCAGTCTGTGAGGAAGACATATGCTATGTGATGATGGCGAGGGTCTCAGGGAGCAGCTTTCAGGTGGAGACGACAGTCAACATATTTACACATGTAGGTTGTTACAGTGGCTCAGGAAGTCAACAAAAACACGCTCCAAACAGGCACAACAAAGTACAAGATCCTGAAAACACAAAGACGAGTAGTCTTCTGCACAATCCCACACATACACATATAAACAGGAGGCTGTGGTCCATCCTCTGACCGGTCGGTGACCTGACAGCACAGCAGCTGTTAGCTGTTTGATGTTTCACTCTGAGGATCACATTTCATTTTTAGACTCTTCAGCCAACAGGAAAAAGATAGTGAGAGGGAGGGAGGCTTCATCTGCTGCACACCCTCCAGCACTACAGCGCCACCAACCAGACGCTGCTGAGAAACACCCCATTAACTCGCGCTCTCCACAAACACGTTAACATATTCGATCTAAACCTACTGAAGTGGTCACAACGAGCACGCGGGCCGCAAGACGCACACTCGTGCTGCTGCTCCTCAAAATGCACCAACTCACAGGCAAGTTCTTAATGTCAGAACTCATTCACACATTAACAAAATCAAGTGACAGTGGCACATGAAAGGGAGGAGAGTGTGTTGTGTTTGTTTCACAGTGTGTGTGTATGTGTTTGTTTGTGCGTGTGAGCAGCAGATGGAGACAGGCTGGACATTAGAGCCTCTGGCCTGATAAAGTTGTCACATGACAGCAGTAAAGAATATTGTCCTCAGAGGCACGCACAAACACGCACACACACACATACACACATATACACACGCACAAATACAAACTTTGACTGGACACACATGCAACAAACACCATGTGAACAGATCCCAACCTGTCTAACTTTAGTGATTCATAAAGACTCATCACACTAATAGATATTGATATTTGTACAGTAATGTTGGTAAATTACTGCAGTAATGTGAAAACCATCATTTTCAGGATGGGAACAGAACAATGACACATTTTACAAACTGTAACACCACACAGGAAGACTGCTGGAGAATTGTTTTAGACAAGCAGCTCATTAAATGTTACCCAGAAGAGAAACAGCAGCTGAAGACCCTGATGAAGGTTCTGCTTAAACTACAGATATTTTTGCCTTTTAAAATGAAGGATTTTTAGATTTTGTTTGCCACTTTCTTTTTGCAACGATATACTTTTGTTGTACGTTAAACAAGAAGCCTTATCTGCAACAGCTTCAAATAAACAGGTCTAGCTCACTGACAAGTTCAAGCACTGAAAAGAAAAAGAAAAAAGTGAGACTTGGTTCAGATATTTTTGAAGTGATGATAGAAAAACAATCCCTATTTGGTGAGCAGAAAGTAAAAGCTGCACATATCAGACCTTTTAGAATAATAAAAAAAAAAAAAAAGTGGAGTTGTGTTTTCACTCTTATCCTCGTCTTTCCTTCTGCTATTCAAAGTGGATTTGGCTTCTTAGTGTGTGGCCACTCAAGAGTGAGAAGAAGAAGAGAGTGTGCCCGAGGCTAAAGGGCAGCTTTAGTCAGTTCACTCAGAGTGAACACACAGACACACTCGCTTCATGTGAACAGGCTCTCAAATAAGCATCTTCACCAGGAATCCAAGAAAGAGATGTTGCTGCCATGCGTGGTTGCACACCCTCAGCTGAACACACACAGAGATACACACACGCACACACTTTGTACTTGAGAGGCAGTCACGACCAGAGGAAATGTGCACGCCCTCTTTTTCATGTTCTACAGTCACAGCAGAATTAATCCTGAGCCTTCTCCTGCTCCAAGTGTGTTTAACACGCTGCATACATTCTTGTTAGAAAGTGGGGTAATTGTTCTTTGTTTGGTGAGAAGCGGGTTGAAATTTAAGCTCATTACCTCCTTCAGCTCTCAGCTTTCTCAGCTAAAACTGCTCACTGAAGGTGTTGCGCCACGACGACTCTGTGAGAAGAGGTTGGTTTCGTTTAGCAAGCTTTAAATGGAGTTCAGCTGACAGTCTGTGAGGTTAATGTTTGCCAAAAACACCTGGACACTTCAACTGATCACCTGCAGGGAAAAACTGAGGATCAGCAGTGCTTTAGCTGCTGCTTTCACCAGGCGACACCACAGCAAACAAACTCATGAAATATTTGTCAGGTGTTTTATGTTGGATGTTCATCCTGATGTAACCTGGGTTTGGACCTGCAGCCTCAGGATTAGTCTTCTTTCTGACCCCAGCCAAGGTCTGCACCTCCTCATAGGGGCTGGTTTACATTGTGTCATTACAATGAAATAAAATAAAATATTGTTTTAAAACAGAAATAAAATCCTGCAGTTATGAGGTTTTAAAAACACAAATAATTGATTAATATTGGATGCTTTTCGTCCAATCAGTGACCAGCAGGTCCTAAGAGTCGAGCCCCTTCATGGAAAAAAGCCAATATTGATGTTCATTTTCTAAATTTCTACAAACAGACCTGGATAAGTTTATCGTTACCCTCACAGCTCAGACAAACGCTTCATATGTGATTAAATAAATAAATAAAAATGTATTTTTTGTTTTTACAAAGACATGCTGAGATAATATGAACAGTTTTGAAGGTAATCTTAGAAAAATATTATTACCGTAACCTTTGCATTACAATCATGTTTCAAACCCAGTGTTGATCTTAATTAGTTCCACATTACGTCACAGTATTAGTGACGAAAAAGACAAATAATGTCTAATTTGAACTTCATTCTCCTCTGGTTCTGGGTCAGACTCTGACTCCAGCATGTAAGGCTGGATGGACAAGTTTTCTGTTGTTGACATCTTTTAATTCATTTGTACATCTGTGCATCTATACAGTTGTAAACCTCTCTGTGTGAAGTGCCTCGTTTGGATTTAAAGAGAAAGCCTCAAAACCAGTTGATGTGAGACACGCCTCAGAAAAGGGGCGGGGCTTGTGGAGTTACAATGAGGAACTCAGACGAAAGCAGTGCTGTTCTACTTTATAAAGACCTCAACTGAATGATTTAAATGTGAAAAAGACGGATTTAAAGTCTGCTTTAAATCAGGTTCAGTGTTTAGGAAATCAGTTTAAAAACTGTTTGAGTAGGGGGAGCTGTAAGTAGTTATATATATATGTTTGTATTCATGTTAAAGCAAAGTATTTTGTGTTATATTAAGCAATGTGAAAACAAAACTGTATTTTTAAACTTGGTTGATTGTTAGTGTTTAGCTGTCCATGAAATCCTGTTGAAACAAACAAACAAACAAAAAAAAAACAGCTGATAAACTCTAACAACTGTGGCAGTATTAATTAGTTTCCATTACCTGATAATAAAATGTGTATTTTAACGTCTAAGCTGTCTGAACTTCTGTCATGTTGTGTAAAGTTTAACGTCTTGTGGCTGCCCTGAGGGAGGTGTCCACCTAAGAATTAAACATAATTATATCACACCTTTACTAGCAAATAAAGATTAAAGTTTGAGCAATGAAGAAAATAACTTTGAGGTTTAAAAGTTCTAATATTCTCAAAATAATTCATTTTATGCAAACGTTTTAATGTAATTCATCTAAACAGCAGAATCCACCAAACACAAGCAGAATAGTAAAACATTTCATGAATGTGTTTCATGTGGTTCATTTTACAGCAAACTGTATATTTATTTACACAGTACTGCAGTATTCAGTCATGATGTGAAACTGATCATTAAATTTGTGTGGACTCCAAGCACACAACATCCACTGCTCCGTTAATGAAAGCACTGTTAGACCCTGTTTTATTATATATTGTGTCGCAGTTTATTGTTTATGGAATTTTTAAAAAGTTGACAACTTTTATTAGGTAATCGTTTTTGGACCAAGTGTTGCCACTGCATACAGTCAAAGATAAAACTTGCATCTACTATACTCAAAGAGAAGATGTTTTATGATGCATTTTGAACAATTAAATTAGGGTATTAATGATGAGTCTTCAAGTAATCTACCATCGAGACTGAAAAACATCTAAAACTAATTAAACATTTCAGAAATTATAGTAAAAATGACTGAGTGAGTGAGAACAGGCATCTACGTGAGCCCATACAGACAACCAAGAATACACACACACACACCCACACAATTAACCTAACATGGACATATTGCTTTGATTGTGTGTGACCTGTGTCTTTGGCCTGGCTTAGCCTTCTCAACACTGCCATAAACATGACAAGGCTTTGGGATCAAAGCTGCCTCTGCCATCAGCTCCCTCACTCACAGGAACACAAAAAAACCAAACACACTCCCAGACGCTGCATTAACTTCAGCCGTCATCGGTCTTCTTTGAGCCGCGGCCCGAGACAGTTTCCACTCTGGGTCTACTGCAGGAAGAACTGAAGGCCTAACACTGTACAACCAATGGAGCAGGAGAAAAACAAGTCTTCACCGGACATCAGAGTTTGTTCTGTGGATTCACAGCTGCTCTAAAATTAGTTGTGCTAAGAACCGTCTGTTCAGAAATGTAAAAACACTAGTAGAGCTAGTTTTGACTACTTTAAGAGAGTGTAAATATAAATCCAAAAAAAATTGTACATCAAAAAGTGGTACTTCTCTTCTTTAATTGAAGAGGTTTCATTTCCTGTCTGAAAAGTTTTCTTAATTCAAACAATGAAGAAGCTTTCTAAATGGCTCTTCAGCTACAGAATATATTCCACTTATTTTACTTTTTTAATGCATTTATTCTGCAGAATTACCATATCTGGATGACTAAGAATTTACACCAGAAAAATACAGTATATGGGTACCACTTTACAAACAGGCTAACTTGTAAATAAGTAATAAATAAGTAATATTTAGGCTTTAAACACTGAATCAAACATTAATTAAAGCTGCAAGCAGCATTGGGCGGCCCTCGCCAGTGAGCACCGCAGAGCGCCGCTACCGCCTCTTGGCGACCGCAGTACAGCCGGCATTACCCCAATGTTGCTATTCCCTAATGCCTAACTTTCAAAATTCTTACAACACA
>JARVJO010000330.1:27139101-27153741 GCA_031762555.1 Cynodonichthys magdalenae | reverse complement strand
TGTGATGGACTTGCAACCTGTCCAGGGTGTACCCCGCCCCTTGCACTGTGACAGCTGGATATGGGCACCAGTGACCCTGAAAGGAAGAAACGGGTATAGATAATGGATGGATGGATGGATATAAATATATATATAGTTTTTCACTGCACATAAAACACTTTTTTCTAAAAAAAAACCAATTAGAAACAATTAATAGTAACCATACATTTTATATCAGCTGTTTGGAGGTATATTTGACGCACATAAAGCTTTTTACATTGTGACACGCTGTCAGAGTGTCAAACAAAGAGACACTGTCTAACACATCTCTCTGTTGAGGACACTTTTACTGATGCTCCCTACTAAAAAAAAACCCTAAATAACCAATGAGGTACATTATTCACACAGCAGACATCAAACGTACATGCTGAACAGTGATAATACAATAGGATAAAACCTGAGGTTAAGTAGGGAAATTAATTATTTATACTCATAAAAATATGTCAGAGGCCCATTTCATTGTTGCTGGTCTCCAACAAAGGTACACTGAATCACTGTCAGCATTACTCTAATCGGTTAATACAGACTGGAGTTTCTTAAACACACTGTGGATGCATCCTGTCCATAGACAAGAACTGTGCAGTCATTGTATTATTCTCCTACAGCATGATGCCCTACACACAGTTGATCTGGATTTAAAAATGTGAAAAAGACTGCTGCTGAGTTCTGAAAACTTGTAGACAATATAATAGCAGTGTGTGATCCTGAGTCATGTGTAATTTACATTAGCTGAACTTCCCTTCAACTTAGCTCAGACAGCTCAATGCCATAATACTGTCAAAAGCATCACGTCGCCAAGCAGCCAAACACACCCTACTTAGTAAATCACTTTGTCTGTGGTCACAAATGTGCATCTGGAAGGTCTAACAGTTTGTTCGTTGTGAAGAAGCTGCAGTGAAATGTTGTTCTGGGGTTCAGTGGTTCTTAAGAAATGAGAATGATGATAAGACAGATAAGACAAACAAGACTGGACAATTTGCCCAACAGTTCTCTTCTGACTGTGAACAGCAAAGAACAGCGAGGCAGGCTAATAAAAGGAGGGGCAGCAGAAGAAGAGTGTATAGCAAGATTAAATAGGAAATAGAAGACAGGAAGTTGCTCAGTATAAAAACTACCAGTAGATATTTTACATTCTGTTTCTAATTCAGTTATTTTTTGCTTTAAAACTCATGACAGGAAAAAAAAACTATAGACAGTATAATTTAGGAAGGTAAATATATTCTCATTGAAAATATATTGCGATCTTGTTCTTTCAGTCACTACCCAAAGCTTTTGACCATGGATGAGGGTAGGAATGTAGACCAACTGGTAAATCCAGAGCTTTGCATTTTGGCTCAGCTTCCACTTCACCACGACAGATTGGTACAGCGTTTGCTTCACTGCAGATGCAGCACCAATCCGCTTTTCAATCTCCTGCTCCATTTTTCCCTCATTTGTGCACAAGACCCCAAGATACTTAGACTCTTCCACTTGGGGCAGGACCGCCTCCCCAACCTGGAGGAGGCACTCTACTCAAGCCAGCTCAAGACCATGGTCTCAGATTTGGAGGCACTGATCCTCATCCCGGCCCCTTCACACTCGGCTGTGAACTGCTCCAGTGAGAGCTGGAGATCACGATCTGATGAAGCCAATAGGACCACATCATCTGCAAAAAGCTGCAATCCTAAGGTCACCAAAATGGATCCCCTCAACACCTTGGCTGCACCTAGAAATTCTGTCCATAAAAGTTATGAACAGAATCTGTGACAAAGGGCAACCTTGGCGGAGTCCAACTCTCACTGGAAATGAGCCCAACTTACTACCGGCAATGTAGACCAAACAGCCTGTATCAAAGGGCTTGGCACCCCATACTTCCGGAGAACCCCCCAAAGGACTCCCCAAGGGATACGGTAAAATACTATCTCCAAGTCCACAAAACACTTGTAGACTGGTTGTGCAAACTCCCATGCACCCTTAAGGACCCTGCTGAGGGTGTAGAGAACCAACTTTAGGAACAGGGTATGGGTTTTGTTATTCCAAAGTTTGGAGAAGAGTAGCTGCTTCTCTATATCATAAGGAGCCACTTGAGGTGTTTCAGACATCTTGTAAGGATGGCCTTTTGGATGCTTTTTAAGGAGGTTTTTTTAGATGTGCCATTGGGAAGAGACCCTGGGGCAGACCCTTGAAAGATAATATCTCACAGCTGGCCTGGGAACGCCTTGGAGTCAATCCAGAAAAACTGCAGGAAGTAGATGGAGAGAGGGAGATCTGGAGATGTCTACTTAATCTGCTGCTTCCAAACCAGATCTCAGATACTGTAAAATGGATGGATGTTTTAAAAGGAGAAAGCTACAAAAGCTTGAAGATCTACAACATTTTTTTTTTCAAATTTCTCTTGGGATTTACCTGGTCATCAACTAGTAAATTACCAAGAAAATAACAGAAAAATAAAATAAAGAATATAATAGCAGCAAATCCTCTGAAGTACTTACAGCAATCAATAATGTTTATTGATTCATACTTTTCACAGCTTGCTTTCACTTATTTGAAAAAAAAAAGAAAATGGTTTCTTGAGTCTATACTTATCATGTAACATCAACCTTGCACAATAAAATGTCTAACTTTAAAAAACTAATATTTTTATACACTAAATTAGCACAAAAAACCGACGAGACAACACATAACATAAAAATGAAAAGTCTATCATTAAATGTATTTCCTGTTTGACAAGAAAACATCCCAGGTTCATGGCCAGTCTGTTAGACATAAGACACCATCACTCCAAAGTAATAATTACTGGCTACATTTAAAGAGAATCTATAGTCTAAAACATACATGACTTGTCTCTTTGTAATGATCTGCTGACCTTAAGCGACACATGAGCTCTGTCCCAGATTCAAGCTGTGTTCTTGTGTATTTGTTTAACTGTTAAGTGAGATGGTTATTAGAACATTCACACTTACTGAAGCAAACAAAAATAAAAGGCAGATAAAAAAGAACAAAACAGAGGCTGGAGATCGGCACGTTTTCATTATGAAGAGCCCAGAGGAACACTGACACTGCTGTTTGTCGCCTTACAGGACTATAATACCAAGTGACCGTAATGCAGGGTCATATTTTCAAGGCACTGCTGTCCTCCTGGGTCAGCACTACACTGTCCTGAGGAGAGGCCAGAGCTTGCATGAATAAGTAAAGACAGTTGAGGGACGAAAGTCCGTTGGCTGACGTTTCCACCTGACTGCGTTTTCACACATAAGGAAGCTCTACTGCTAGTAATGAGCCAGAGGAAGAGAGTGAGATGTGGAGGGGTGTGGGCGTCTGAGAGAGACTATATTCTCATCCTTAGACCATAACTCCCTCAACACCCTCCACTTCTTACTGTTCTGTAAAATTCTTATTGCTTTCCAAGGGAAAGACACAACATTTCAGATTCATAACCATATTATGTAATGATTGTTTCTGGCTATCTACGTGAGAAATTGAAAAATTATGTTCTCATGATGATGTAAGGGTCGACTCTGAGTGTGTACGCCATTCTATTTACACACAAACTTTTACAGATAAGCAGTATCACTTAATGAGGATTTTTTTCAGTTAATACAGAGCAGAATTCGTAGAAAATGGCAGAGAAAAGGGGAATTAAAAAAACAATATTTTTACTAATAAATACAGTGGCTGAGAGACATTTGTTTGTGGTTCAGATAAAGCGACTGCATATCTTCTCACAGTTTCAACAGAAAACCTTGAGAGAGAAGCAAAAACAGATAAATTACAAAAACTTTTAAATTGAAGTGGGTCATGTGCTTCTAGAAATAACAATAATTAGAGTGAGAACAGTCTGATTGTTCTCCAGAAAAGGCTACTAATTTCTTAGTCTTTCTAAAAGTTTCAGTGACACCAACAGAATCTAAAATAAAAATACCAATGTTTAGCCAAACTAACCAAATAAATGGTAAATATAAAAAAATGAAATCTCACCCAGTTTGCTCACTATGAACCATTTTCTGTTGGTAAAACCTACTTTTAGAAGAGAAAAGTCCATAAAATTTGCTCATGTTCTGATGTTATTTTAAAGAAAGTCAGCTTTGGGCTGTCTAGATCATACAAACTTTACGACCAGTGACGCTGTAATTAAAATGGAGGTTTCAGGTCGTTTCAACTCACTGGATACTTTCAAAGGAATCATCAGGCTTTGACCAAGGGAGTTCATACTGTAGCCAAGGTTGTCTGTTTTGTTCTTCAGAGAAAGAATGTGTATGTGTTTTTTCCTCATCTTAGCCACAGTGCCCCTGTGCCCTGGCCTCTCTTCCTCCCCCACTGTGTGTGAGTTTATTCACAGGAAATGCAGGGAAGCCTCACGGGTGGCTGAGCTGATGTGAAGCGACGTGGCGTCTCCAGCGAGCCAGGAACTTAGCATGTCAGGCAGGTCAGCACGGGGCAAGCAGACAGTCGATAAAATATTCAATACAGCACTCCCAGTTCATGGATCTAATACCTCAGAAAGGCCTCTATCCAAAATGAAGAAAAAATAAATCATCTTCTCTCCAACCTTTTCTTTTCACACTGGCTGGCTGGGATGGTTTATCAAACTTTGGGTAAAAAAGCCACCTGTCAATGAAGATCACACTGAGTTTGTGGGCAGAGCATGGGTGGATTCATCTTTGCATGATGTCTTATAGATTTCAGACCCCTCCCATTACTTATACAAGGGAGGGAACACTTATTGAGAATAAAAGTTCAAAAGTGCAGTGAGACCTTATAAGGCTGATATAACTCTATAGCTGACTCTTTTTATCCACAGGTTTTTAAAGTTTTTCTAATCCTCTTTATTGTTTTCAGCTTTTTATGCCTTGTATCTTTCAAGAGCCCTTAGAGGAGGAGAAAACATACGGCAGAGTTTGACAGTGTTGTGAATGGAGTCTGAATGGGTGGGCCCTGGAATGTCTAGTGTCACTTTCGCACAGTGGGCGCTAATCCCAATTAGCATCACTCAACTGCACTGAGGGCACTTCACATCGGCTCAGCCTCTGCTTTGACAGGCGCCCTCCATGGACCGGGAGGATACAGTGAAACACCAGCTGCTATCAGCCTGTTTTGCTGATTAACCTAGACACTAAGATGTCGCTGCTGTGTCTTTTGACTCCCGAGCCGCCACCTCCTCCACCCTCTGTTGTCTTGGGGTAGCTTCCGTCTACTTACATTTTTAACAAGCGTCTCCTCTGTCTCCATCTCTTTTATTGTGTCGTCTGAGTGTGTGGTATTTTATTACTTACACTGCATAGATTGGTTGAGTACACTGGATCAGTGTTACCCACTCAAACGGTTTTCCTTTCTCCCTCTGAATAATTAATGAAAATGGATAGTTAAGGACAAAGGCAGTGAAGAATCCATTAAGGAGCAAAATGTTGAGACGTGCTGACTTCATCATTGAAGCATTGAAGTTGTTAGCACCAGAGATCCTAGTATAATTCAACAATATGCTACAGCATGAAGGAAATACTGGATTACGTACTAAAACATGAGCACAGCGGTCTGGATTTCAGGCATGACAGAAAGTCATTCAAAACTGCATGACGAGCAGCACCATGCATTGAATGTGTTAGAGATGTCTCCCTTGTATCATTTTAAAAACATGAACTCAGTTGGGTGATACTCTTTGTGGTCACAAGGCAGCCAGAAGGTATGTAAGGACCTGTTTACATGTAAACGATCTGGAAACATTCAAGATTTTCTAATTTTGATAGTTGAAAAGTTACAGTTTTGCAAAGTAATGCTGTGCTCGTCAATGAGGTGCGGTGAGGTTCATGGATGGTGAGGCACTCAATTCATCAGAAACAGATTTACAAATATATGAACCCTGCAGAACAACTTATTGAGCATATGAATGGCAGAATTTAATGAGTTGTGTTACATATCTCATATCAGTGTTCTTTGCAGAAACTGCAGCTCATTTGATAACAAAGTTATTATGTCCTACCTTTACTTATAACTTAATCAATGCACCGCTCAAAATATCCAATCTGAATCCAAATGTAAAAAGGGTTCAAGTTAATTGAAAATGTGTTTATAGTACAAAGCACTGTAAAAACATGACAATTTAATGTGTTTAATATAGTTTTTTCATTTCAATTTCTATGATGACATTATAGGCTTGTTTGGAACAAGGATGAGGTTGGGTGGCTTCAAACTCATTAAAAAAGGCGAGTAGTTGAACCTGTACTCTGCAATCTGCCTTTGTTACTGTTGCTGTTCATTTACACCGACAAGGACAGGAAAACTACTGACTGCTGCCAATTGTAGTGCGATTGTGTGACTTCACAAAAGTTGCAGTTTCCTTAAAACAATGCTGAGTGTTTCAGGGTATATTCACACCAGCCCTGTTTAAGGCCCTGTCACACTAGACAACTTATGCCAACTTATGAAACATTTTTTATGTCTAAATTGCTAATAAACATTATATATTTGATCAGTTTGTTCAAATTACTTTATGTACACGCCAAAAAGTAGCTTCCTGTTGATTTTTTCAATTCCATCTTCAATGTGGATGCTTTTAAAAAATTTATAAGTTGGCATACGTTGTCTAGTGTGACAGGGCCTTTAGTTTGCTTTAATCAAACTTTTGTTCCGTTGCCTAGAAAGTCAGATTCATTTGGGGAGGTGTGAATGTGTAATCATACTATGATTTACCAACCTAGGTCTGGATTTGGTTAAAGTAAATGCTGGTGTGGTTTGAATGCATGAGTGAATGCCAAGCAGACCAAATCTGTTTAAAAAGCATGGATACTGGCTACACCGCCTAAAGTTACTCATATCTTGTAAATACTTTGTTCAAAGTTTTTTTAAGGTGAACATTCCTGCTATAAAGTTGGACGTGCTCCTACTCAGGACACTCCACCTCATACAGAGCCGTCACAGCTGCCTTGTGTGAAAAAACAATATTTCCGATGGTTTTGCCTCATTTTCCTCTCATGCTGAGCTCATTGTTGAAAATTGTTTGACACATTTGCCAAAAACAAGAGAAATCCTACAACCATTAAAATCTGACATCACTCTATGTTTGTTTACATTTTGTGAAGAAGGAAGTTGTGTTCAATGTTTTGTTCAGAGGTTTTGTATCATTTCGTTCAGTGCGCTGTGATGCAGAAACTCAGTGTAGTTTCTTTGGCATCTGAAAATACATTTCCTCAAAGGTATTTTTAATCCAAAAAAAACTGGACTGAGAAGTGGTTAGTTTTGGAGCTCAGCAGACTCAGTTTTCACCGGGTGTTTGCTATTTCTTGCTGCTGATAGCCTGCAGGAGTCACGGGGTGGGGAGGTGTGCTCTGTGATGAGGAAGCTTGGCTTGGAGACACAGTCCAGAGGAGGAGCTCATCACAAAAGGCGGTTCTAGGCCCAACCGGTCGTTTTTGTTTTTCCCTGCCTGGCTGCCTCAGGACAGCACAGGATTTCTCAAACATGCATGAATGAGTCTGGGCATGTTGTTGATGAGAGGATAACATTATAACATGATATAAAACTCCAAAAAGTTGATTTTACATGATATTGCCCCTTTGAAGTGTTTTGTGAAGGAGCTTTTGGTCCTAATAGTTGTCATGCAGGCCAGGGATTACTGATTCTTACATTCAAAAACCACCTGAATAGATTCTGAGCACTTTAAAATTATAATGTTTTGGCTAACATGGTAATGTGGGGCAAATGAAGTGTGGTGGGAACAGTTTTATGGACAATTGGGAGCAAACCTAGGTGATAAAAGTAACTGAGTTTGCTTGTAAAGGGGTTTTTCAAAAGGCTCATCATTATGTACTGTATCTCCAAGTCTCAGGGCTCTGTAGCTTTCAGATACCTACAAATAAATACTTTCCAGAACTTCTCTCTCTCACTTGCAGATACACACTCATGCTCCAGCTCAAGCTTAGTAAATAACTCCCTTCTGATGAAAAACATTACAACACCACAAATGTGCAATGAAAGGTGGATAAGATGGAGGTAGATCTTTAAAAGTGGACTCAAATATCTGTTTTAATTAGGCATCATTTTGTCACCATTTTCACAGAATAAGTTGATAACAATGTCCACAGGTTTACTGATTTATCTTCCAGAGTGTTGACAATAAAATTAAAATCTTATTTTTTTTCCTAAACAGTACCAACAAAAATAGATTCAGTCCAAAATGTTCTCTGTTTTAAAGAGTTCAGAACATGACAAGAAGACCCTGCATCATAGCAGTACCTCAGAAATAGAGCAGGGAAACATGGCACAATCTAAAATCCAAGAATAACGTTTTAATTTTTTTTACAGTCTGCGGCTTTTGCACATAACCATTTCAGTACACAACAAAACGCCAAACTCTACATTTAAATGCTTTTCAATATGTTTTCCCAAAATAAATTAACAAAACGTTCTATAGCTTCATGCATTTACAGCTTCAAAAGACAAGTCCAGTTCCTTCATCTTTGTTCTTTTAATTTTCCATGTCCTGGATGACTGAGAATCCGGAAAACAATATGATAATAACGTCCAGGCTTGATAACAGACCAGATCGATTTTAAAGTTATTCGGTCGATTCTTTATTTCCAGCTCGTTGCTTTGTTACAAAAATAAAACTCTTCATCGGAGCATCCCAGTCAGAGGCAGGTTCAGATACAAACACTGAACTAAACAAGCAAGTCAAAAAATTATTTAATCGGCTCTGATTGAACAACTTCAGAATTGATATGCTACAAGTAGCATGTTTAGCTAGCTCTGTAAACAAACTGTCAGCTGAACATGACGTCACATCGTTTACTGCACATGTGGATCACATCAGTGTCGTGTAGAGTTCACTGGAGTCCAGTGGCGGCTGGTGGATTTTTCTCCAGGGGAGGCTACATCTCCAAAATAGACATATCTCAAAAAGCAATCAAACATGTACTAAGTTGTATCACGTCAGTGAATTTATTAAACAAATGAAAATAATAAAACAGCATTGCAATGTCATGTTTTATTTTTTCTACATACATTTTGCACTTCTGTAACTGAGAAACAAATTTCTTCATAACTCTGGTTAAAGTCAGGGATGTTTGAACAAGATTATTCTTTATAGAGAGCATGGTCAGTGCAGTGAGATGTGGTGTTGTGAACCTGAGGAAAGTCTTGATTCCCTTCAGTGTTGAGAAGCTCCTCTCAGATTCAGCTGTGGTCAGAGGAGATGTGATAAAAACCTTCAGCAGAGTCACAGTCTGTGAAGGTGTCCTGCAGATTGTTCTCCATAAAGAGCTGGAACAGAGCCACAGCACCACTGCAGCTCCTGAACTAGATCAAACTTCTTGGTCCTGTTCAGCACTGGGTGAGCCTCTATGGTGGTGAACTGGAGAACTGGTTGTGGTCCTGCAGGAACCTGTTTGCCTGCAGCAGTGTAGCACTGATCAGATGCTTTTGAATGAGTCAAGATGGTGTCACAAACCTAAAAAAATAAATGCACAAATTTATTTCAATATGGAGATGACAACAAGTGAGCTTTCTACTATATATTTAATATATAGAAAACATGTTATTTTAATAGCAACAAATTGTTGCACCTCTAAGGTAAAACTATTACATTATATTTTTATTTTAAAAATGTATTAATTTCATTAAAAAACAAAATAAACTCTATAAACAGAAGAAAAAAATATATAAATAAAATTAAAGTCAGCAGAAAGAAGAAAAATATCTTCTTGAATCTGCCCCTTTTTCAAGAATAAATTCAAACAATAGTAATTTACAAAACAAAACACTTTTCCTCATGTGTTCTGCTTTGAAAAGGTTTAGTTATAAAGGGACTTAACTGTGTTGTTTTTCTCCTCCATTTCTTGACTGGTTTGTTGTTCTCCAAAATCTGCCTCATGATTCTGCCCTGCCGGCTGCCGCACTAATACGACGTTGAGTCGTCGACACAGCAGTGTGCTGCTCGCAGGTCAGCTGCAAACAGGGGCCTCGCTATTCTTTTGCATTGAGGACTTACTGCACATGACCAAAAACTTCATGAGTCGTCTATGGGAATCTGTAGCGGCGAACCGGTCGTGACCCGGAAGTGACTCAACACAAAATGTTCATGAAAAAAATGGTAGTTCAAACACCAATAACTATAAATTATTTATTTTGCTAATCAGAAAACATGTATACGATATTTTGTCGAAATATTCATAGCATTTTATTTTGTTATTTTATTGTATTTTATTTCATTTTTGTGTACCAAAAATAGAGGTGGGCGGTGAACTTGCGCCCTCTGTTGACCAGTCGCCCCTGCTGGAGTCTGATGCAGGTTGGATTTAAAATGTAATGTGGTTCACGCCCAAAAAAATGGATTTTGTCAAAAAATAAGAATTGAGCATTAAGACCTGCAGTGTGAACATAGCCTCAGTGTTGATTTCTGTGTCCTCAATCCCCTTTACCTAAATCTGTATATTCAGCTGTCAGAAATGTAAATCTATTCAAGATAAGGTAATACGGCAAATGTGGGAATTACAGGAACTTGATGGTTGATGCATTGGTCTCAGAATGCTGAGGCTACGGATTCAAGCTCAGGTTGCATCAGGACGGACATTTGGTGTAAAAAATCCTAGCCACATATTTTATACAGGTTTGCTCAGTGTGGTGACCCCTGCAGGAAGGAGAAGCCAGAGAAAGAGAGGAAGGACAATACAGTAATGCTCTTTTTAGCAACAGGTAATGAAATATCTACTCTTTAATGGGGTGGACACAGTACATACTGTATGAGCTACACTACTCAAGTCACAGAATTATTTACAGAATCATAAAGGAAAAACATAAAATAAAATCTAAAGAAATTAAATAAATATTAAAATCAAAGTTTGGAACAGGCAGAGGTTTCAGTAAGTTGTTGTTGTTCCTCCTGGAGGTTATTAAAGAGGGGTTGGTGCTGCTGACTTCAGGAATGTTGCCGGTTCAGAGTTGTAAACGGAGTTGGCCTTCAGCAACAATGAGGCATATTTTGTGAGATGCTGGGAGTTGATAGCAGGCGTCTGCTGTGACAAAGGACCAGTTCTCTGGCTCCGTGAGAAAGGCATGTTAGTTCAGCTCTTTGATACAGGACACTAGTTCTCTGACTGCCATTCATTTCCATGTATAACAGAGCAGAACTCAATGGACATTGCGCATGAGGCATAACTTTTTCCTCCTACACATTTACAAAGGCTGAATTATGATGGCTTGTGAGTTAGGCTTCTGAAAACGTTTTTTAAGGTGTCTCAGAAATGAGCTGCTGTAGAATATAACACAAAGCCAAAAAGAGGAAATAACAACTTGTGCTTCAGCTTCTTCACTCAGCAGCTCATCTGTGTGAAGAACTGGGGCTCTGACAGCACATCGAAAGAAAAACAACCAAGACATCCACATTTGTTTCTACTTATGTTACATGATCTTTAAGAACCTAATTTGAACAAATCTCTTGCTTCAACCACACACTGTACTATCTGAGAGGGCTCTTAACATATGTACACTGGGTGTTAATGTTATGCTCAAAGTAAACCATGATGATGGTTGGTGCTGGAGAGAGCGTGCTCTATTTCGGGCCTGAGCTCCCTCTAGTCTTTTATTAGGAAACCATATAAAATGAGCCGTGAGCAACAAAGACTGCTGGGACCCTGTCATTTAGGAGTTTCTTTAACTTTTTGCCAGTTCACTTTTAGAACCTCCTTTGTTGTTAATTCAGATTATCATTACCCTCAACACATACCGTAGACCATCAAAGAAGAGGTCAATAATTACTCACATTTAAATGAATTTAAATGCCACCAAAACCTGCTTCTCTTCACTCATCCCATGTAAACTGTATCAATTTAACAATACAGACCCTATATTATGTTTGCAGGCATTCTTGTGCGGAGCAGGACACTTGTGCTCAGAACCAATTATTCTTTCTTCACTCTTCTGCTCAGTGAGAGGTTGTAGCCTTTTTTGCTGAATTGCTTTGTTTGTAGATGTTTTACCAATTTGCTTGAGCTGAGGGTGCTTGGTTTTGTCACTCCCTTTCACTAATTTGTTGCACATCCTTTGCAGTCAGCCTTACTTTTGTTTCCACAGTTTACATTGAAATACCTCTACGAAGCTTGTTCTTTTGGTGGTTCCTGGCAGTTAGAAAACAACTTTGTGGTGCTTTACCACCAACAAATGATAAGGAGTGTAGATCAGTACAATCAAATGAAAAAAACAAAACAAAACTCCAACCTTCAATAACCTGCCTCCACAAGAAGAGCAAATGCTCCACCTTTACAGCCTGATAGCTCAGTAAACTGAGAGGTGAACATTGCTGCAGTACAGTTTTAAACAGTACATGCACACATTATTGGAACTTATAATTGATGCTGGTATCAGTATCAATGCATCCTAATCAGTACTTATTATTACATAAAAAGTGTGATGAGTGCTTAGTAAGCTTTTGCTTTCTCTGAGATCTACAGGCTCAGTAACTCGTGGAGCAAACAGTGGGAACTGTAAAGTACCTTTTTTTAAAACTGCTATGGGTCAAACAGCTTTTTCTGCTAGAGGAATTAACATGTGGAACTCCCTACCTACCGATTTAAAACTGATGTCTGACTGGAACCATTTTAGATTAGAACTGAAGCATTTCCTGAAGGAAAACCAGCTTTGTAGTCATGAATATCTGTCACCTTTTAATGATTTGTTTTAAGTTAGTTTATGAGTAAGTTTTAATATTGTAATTTTTTATTTGTAAACTGTATTTTACACTTTTATTTCATGCTGCTAAAAGCCCATCTAGGGATGGACATTGCAAACTAGCTTTGGCTATAAATGTTGTAGTGTATATTATTGTTAATACTTGACACTTGTCCCCATTTAAATAAACAATAAATGAAATGAAATGATAGAAACATCAAACTCATCAATAAATGTTTTATCATTTCATCACAACTGTCTTAATATTATTTAAATCATGATGTGCCTAAGGAGTGCTGCTTCCTTAGATGGATGCACTGTAAACAGTAAACAAACATAAAACTGTGTCTAAAAAATAGTGAAGCTTTATCAATTAACTGTTCCAGCGGTTTGCTTTCATAAGCCCATCAGAACTGAGATCATTAAAATGTAATATGTGAGAAGTGTAGGATGATATATGTGTATTTAAAAGCTATCTGAGAGAGAAGCACCAGGGAAACAGACTTGACTAATATTTTATTGTCAAGATATCTCTCCTCAGCTCACATTGCTCAATCTCTCATTATCATGTTGCTGTACCTCTTGATCGTAGCACTTTCCCCAGCATGCTGGAAGTGTGCTACTGCTCTAGGGAACGTCAGTACCATTTTAAAGAAAGAAGGGGAATGGTGAGAGGAAAGGCACTGGTGAAAAGTTAATGTCTTGTCCTGTTCAATATCTGTATCTTTAGTCAGGGTACAGCAGACACGCTCCCTGTTTCCTCTGATGTAAGAATACATGAAATAGCAAGAGGGACCACGTAAATTAGACTCAAATTTGTTCCATGCTTCTTGTGAATAAACATACCCCCCCCCCCCACACACACACACACACTGAAAACACAAACACTTCATGTTTAGTTGATAAATGAAGAATTTCCCTATTCTGTTAGTGCATCATGTTTTATCACTTTTATGTTGGAAGGTATTGTGCAAGGTGAGAATTGTCATATTGTAACTAACTGACGTCCTGTTTTCTTCACAATTTTTTAGTCTACCTGAAGGCAAGTCATGCGTTTCTGAGCCACTAGAAATGTCTACCGAGTTATAAAGTGTTTTACAAAAGTAAATTCTGAGTTTACATAGTTCACATTGATGCCAACATCATACGTTAAATGACTGTTTTGTAAATTTATAACAAAGAAGCTACCACAGTTTCTGACTGTCGGTGCAGGAATGTGTCTCATCGTTACACTGTGGGCGGCTGTGGCAGAGTGGTTAGGGGAGTCGTCCAGGAACTAGAAGGTCACCGGTTCGATCCCCTGTTCCAGCTGTCACAGTTGTTGTGTCCTTGGGCAAGACACTTCACCCCTGATGCCTCTGATGTGTGTCCCATCAGTGTATGAATGTGATTGACACTGATAACATTTAAACTGAGTCTCCATAGATGATTGTATATGTTAGCTTTGTAGATCTAGTAGAGTGCTGTGTAAATGAGGGCACATAATCCTGGTGTTTTCAGGGGGGTATGTTTATTCACAAGAAGCATGGAACAAGTTTGAGTCTAATTCATTTATTCTTACATCAGAGGAAACAGGGAGCGTGTCTGCCGTACCCTGACTAAAGATACAGATATTGAACAGGACAAGACATTAACTTTTCACCAGTTGGATAGAAAGGTGCTATATAAGTACAGTAAAGTGTAGTAAAGTGAGACACCATTTGTTGACTCTTTGTAAGTTTTGATGGAAAATCTGGCCTTTTTTTTTTCCTGATCTGAGGGACTTAGCCAGGTGATTTCACAGCAGTCCAATAGCTCCCTTCTGTTGCAGATACAACCCTTTTCCTTTCTGTCAATTGATTTGTTCCTTTTCTTCTGACATCATCTGAAAACACATTTTGCAATGATGCAGCTATATTGGGAGGGGTACCTGCGTTTGATGGTTGAATCTTGTAACAAATATATCATTGATCAAAGTCTAGATCG
>JARVJO010000330.1:27120001-27133407 GCA_031762555.1 Cynodonichthys magdalenae | reverse complement strand
TTTTAAAGAGATATCAGACTCGTCTGAATGATTCCCAAACATCGCTGCAAATGAACCAATCAAATGATCAGCAGTACATGACGTCAAACCGGGCCGGGCTGCTCGGCCCGGTTAGAACCTCACCTGGCCAGGTTCCAGAAGTCGGGCTGGAGCCGGCCCTAAAAAGCAAATGCAAAAACTACGTACCCGGGGCCGGCCCTGCAGTGCAAAAACGCCTAACATGGCTGATGGCTGCTGGACTCACTGGGCAGCCTGCTTTTTCTCAGTAAAGGTGAGACCTTGCTACTCTTACATATGTTAATAGGTTGGGTATTGGAGGAGCACAGGAGGGCCCAGAAAGAGATGTGGAGGGCTTGAATTACATCTGTGTGTGTCCTGGGGAGTGTGTGAGTGCTGTAAAGTGATGCACAGCTGGGGTCAAAGAGAGGCTGGTTCTAGGTAATAGGAAGTGATGTCCAACTTGTGAGACATTTATTTTCTCTTCAGTATAAAAAGAGAATTTTTTTTACTCTTCAGTATAAAAATTGTGTGGGGGTATAAATTATCTAATATGTGGGAACCATTTTTGGCATTCACACCTACTTGTGGGGACCAACCGGTACTTATGGGGACAAAAGCATAGTCTCCATGGGGGGAAATACAATTGATGGGTCAGGGGTTCGGTTTAGGACTAAGGTGTGAATTGAGTTTAGGTTAGGTTTAGGGTCAAGAAATTAATGCAAGTCAATGTGATGTCCTCATAAAGCTAGCTGTACTAGACCATGTGTGAGTGTGAACCCAAACAGGGGCCCTCAGGTCTTTAACTGTGGCCTGAATGTCTTTGCTTTTCTTATTTTAGACACACTGCACTACATCCACACAGATGGGAAATGACCCTGGCTGATGACTACTGGCTAAAGCCCCTCCAACAACACACTTCTGACCTTTGACCCCTAACCTCCTTCAGACTGACCTCCATTACCTCACAATTACATCCTACAAATGGTTTTTCCCCAGAGCTATGTGCGTGTGTGTGTGTGCCAGATGAGTACAGGTTTATGACTAAGTTAAGGTTGAACTAATGTCTGAATATTCAGATCCCTTCAGAATCATTTTCACTTAAATCTATTTTCTTTATGGTTTTTCAGTCTTCTCCTTGTTTCATTTGCTCAGTTCATTTTTGCAAAGGTTTTGTTTGCTTTGGGCAGATTTTTGCTTTTGTTTGTTTAAAGAACTACTGGTAAAGTTTTGAATTGTTTTACCGAGGTCACTTTAGCAGTTTGGAAAAAGATGCAGCTTTAGGCCTCTCAAACAATTGTTTCATGTTTCTTTGACAGAACTAGTCTCATACATAAACATTTCTATAGTTTTCACAAGAGCTGGGCTTTCTGGTCATTAATTAAAGACAAAACAATTCTTAAAGGGATTCATATCACCACCAACCTTTATTTCTGTCATTTAAACAAAGATCATCATAGGTTAAGAAACGATTGCCGTTTTGGTTAAAAATGAAAACAAAGTGAATTATAGTTTCATGCATCTTGACTGACTCTCAACTACAACATCAGCTTAATAGTTGACTGAGTTAGAGCCATTAGTAACAGTTAAGGTTAGGAATAGACTAGTAATGGTTTGGGTTAGGTATAAATTAGTAATAGTTAGTGTTTGGAATAGACTAGTAATGGTTGGAGTTAGGTATAAATTAGTAATGGTTAGTGTTAATAATACAATAATAATGGTTATGGTTAGGAATAGACTAGTAATTGTTAGAGTTATGAATAAACCAGTAATTGTTAGAAATAGACTAGTAACGGTTAGTTTTATGGAAAATGTCTAGGTTAGGCATAAATATAACTACAAAAAAATGAATGGAAGTCAATACAATGTCCTCAGTTTGATGCAAGTACAAAGGTGTGTGTGTTGTCTGGGGTACATGTTGGGTGTTTGCTGAAGGCCCTGTCACACTAGACAACTTATGCTAACTCATGACCATTTTAAAGATATCTACATTGAAGATGGAATTGAAAAAATCAACAGGATGATTTTTTAGGCATGTACATAATGTAATTTAAACAAATTGATTAAATATATCACTTTTATTAGCAATTTAGACATAAAATTTTTTTCAAAAGTTGGCATAAGTTGTCTAGTGTGACAGGGCCTTAAGGCAGAAATAACAGCACCTCAGGACACTGATCTGCACCGGAAGCTCAGAGGTCATGAGTTGTGACCTGCAGGGAGCAGTGAGCCCAAATGGTTACAGGTAGGGTTGGATTTCTGTATGGTTATCTTTCTTTTTCTCACACACCCTGACACAGGCATACACACACACACACACACACACACAAACCAATATCATGAAGAGTGATGTGTGGTAGAGAAGCAGCACGCACACACACACACACACACACTTGTGTAAGGATGGCTTGAGGGGAAATCAAGCTGTCGCCTCTCAATAACCTGGAACAAAAGAACCATTGAAAATAAAAAGAGCCTCTCATAGTGGCAGGTCAAGAAAAAAAGCTTCTTCTTATGAGTCAAGGCAACAACTCAACACAACGGCATTCAAACACAAGACGGTCTTAGTGAAACCAAACAGCTTTTCAAAGCTTCACAGCATGTCTGAATACTGACGAAGAACATTTACAACTGGTTTTCATATTTTGACATCAAACCTGTTTGGCTTTTCATAACACTAAAATTGTTAGCGTTTTATTTTTTTTCTTCTCTTTTTTTAAAAGTTTCTGGAGATTAGAAATGGTGCTGGTCGATTGTGAATTTAGTCAATTTGTACCCCAACTTCATATTTAACTGTTGTTTCTTAAAAACTGAATATTTGATGTTATTTAGGGCCTAAAACCGTGAGCACTTTGCATCCATGCACTTTTTATCATTTGCATTTATATCAGACAACACTGCATGAATACCTGTGACCCTGCATACATGCATCATTAGACACACCCTGCACAATATTAAACTGGGATTTATTTCACTCAGCATCATCAGACACAAAATTACTAAACTTATCTTATAACAAATACTTTTAGTAAATAATACCCAAGCTTGCCCACACAAATACGTAAATAATAAACAAACGGGTCAAAATGTGCTTCTCTTTATTTCAAGCCTTCTGATGGAAACATGGATCAAACCATTTCAGCACTCAGCTGAGGTCATGTAGTGCCACTAAAGTCAGGAGCCAGTCCTAACGACTTTAGGACACATTTTAATTTTTTAAAATAAAACCTAAAGACTGTGACTTTGGATAGTGGCACGTCTCACAACAATGATCCTAGTGACATCTTCATAAAGGGCTCCATCCAATTTCCAACACAGTTTTATACCTAAAGACTGCTTTTAAATCCATTCTGTGACGGACTGTACTTAAAGATGCTATTTCAACAGTATAACCACTGAAAAGTAAGCAGTGGTAAAGCAATACTCTCATAAGAATTGTCCTGGCTCCAGCACAAGTTGTATGCGTCTTTTATGTCCGCCCAATATTACAGATGGAGTGGGTCATCTATTCTTATTTCAGGCCATTTCATTTCATATGACACCCTCTTATTACAATAAATTGACTGGTCATGGCCATTTTACAACGGATGTTGAGTTGGAGTGTAATTTCCCACTGGCTCAATTTAAGATAATGCTATATTGTAAGACGTTGAGACAAACATAACCTTTTTTTTTTCTATTGCCTCAGCAGTTTTCAAGTGTCCAGTCAGGCAAGCTGGACAGAAACACCAACAATATCATAATTTTCAAAAGTGGTGAACAAAAAATAAACAGCGGGGAGCGGGCAGGGGGTGAAACAGCTCACACAAATATCAATAAACACTCCTCTTCCGTCTCGGAAGCTTCCTGCTTTATTTGATTAGGCTGAGGATGGAGGGAGGGCTGGGGGTGAAGAACAGAACAGTCATGCTCTTTTGCTTTCCTTCCTCTTTTCCCTTCCTCCACAATGTAACTTCTCCTTAATGGGAATGGGAAGTTTGGGAGTTGGGGGGGGGGGGGTAGGAGTGGAGAAGGTGGTGTTGGCGGGGGGGTGATGCTAGCCGCACCGTACCCGCCCCCCGCTGGACTGAGGAGGGGGGGGGGCAATTTGCCAGCCTTCAGGCTACTCTCAACCCTTCCCAGCTGTTGGCTGTTCAGAGACAGAGGATTTTTTTTTCCTGCCCCGAGTGTGTGTTTTTGGTGGGCTTGAGAAAGCATTTTTTCATAAACATTTGCCATATCCTCCACCAGCTGCTGACCCCTCTGCTCTTGTCCCTGAGCAGAGCTCTGTAAGCAGGCAGAGGGGAATGGTTTTCATTTAGCTCACCCTGCTTTGCTGGAAAGACTTGCTAAATGGTTCTTTGCCCTATTGCTGTTAGCACGCTAGCTGTAATGTCAGAGCAAAACAGGTCACTGGTTAGGAGTGAGAGATCCTGATGGCACCCATAGTGACTCCATGGTGGCTGTTATTAACTGCAAATGGTTGGTAGTGTCATAAAGTAAATCCAAAAGTAGTTTTAGAATCAGGTTTCTGAAAACAATTGAGAGTTCATTTACAGTGAGCTACTGAAAAAGTAAAGAACTATTAAAAAAAAACATAAGCAGCACCTTCATCCCCATAAATGTGTCTGCATTCAGAGACATGATGATCCGACATGTATCACAAAAGATGTTTCACGTGCACTGATCAGCAATAACATTTTGACTGGCAAGCAAAAAAAATAAATAAATAATTTTATAATCTACATCTGACACACTATGGTAAATTAAAAGTAAACATTTTGGGTTTTTCTTTTTTTTTTTACAAGAAGTTGATAGAACAAAGATATGTGTAGGGATTAAAGTATTTCAACAAGACCAAATTGTGACATCCAGATGGTTTGGGTATAGCTGTAGCTGTAACCACAACACTCAGAACTGTGTTAGATGTTCCTGGACTGTGGCAATCAGAACCCAGAGCCAAGTCTGAATCAAAAGTGGTCAAAAAAGAAAAAAATGGTAAATTGTTAACAGGTTCATCACTGATGTAGACAGGAAGTTAAGACTAACCAGTGTAGTTTATTACAAAATATTTTCACAAAAAGTCAATTGTTAAAAAAAAAAAAAAAAAAAGAGAAAAAAGGAAAAAGAAAAAAAAACATCACCAAAAACTCTGGTGTTGACCAAAATCTCATTTCATAAAAATAAACAAATAGAGAATAAGTAAATAATCAATCAAACAAACTAACAAATAAGTAAATAAATAAATTCCATGTGGCAGAACATGTTTTATTTGAATAAACCCAGCAATTATGGGAAAATGCCTCACAGTTTTAAGACATCAAATGGGTTGGTTCAATGTTTAAGGTCATTTGTTTAAACAGTTTTTACAGTAAAAAAAACTTAATAATAACAACAATAATAATAATAATAATAATAATAATTATAATAATAATAATAATATGCTACGTATTGTCATCAGTGCATGTTCATACAGTTGAGCCGCAGGCAGCTACAGTATGTGAGCTCAGGGAGCAGTTGGGGACTGGTTCAAGGACACCATGATGTGGGCATGGCAGGGAATCAAACCTGTGACTTTCTGGTCCCGAGTCCTCTCAGACACCAGCTGATTGAGGGGGATCGCCACTTGGCCTGAGCCTGATTCTGGTTCTGAAGGTGGTTTTCTGTTTTAATAGAGATGATTCTGTAGCCAATGTGCCACTCAGGATAACAGATAGTGACAAGTGAAGTTTCTGTGCAATCTGCTGGCTTCTTTAGAAAATGAAGTTACTGACTTTTATAATGTATATGAATGTTTTTGAATTGAATTGAACTCCTCTGTAAAGCAAGGGACTCTAGAGTCAAATGTGAGGACATCTGTCTGACAGCTGAAGCTTGGACCAAACTGGGTCATGATGCAACAAGACAATGACCCCAAACACAGCAGCTACTCTACAACACAACAGCTGAAAAAGAAAATAATCAAGTGTTGCTAAGGTCCAGTTAAAGTCCAGAACCTCAACCTGATAGAGATGTTGTGGTGGGACCTTAAAGCCCCGTCTCCATGAGCTCGGTTCGACTTTATTCACTTTGAATCGGGTCGGTTCTGCTCACTGTGTGTCTCCACTGCAGTGTGTCCCTCACTCTGTGGGTGTGATTAAGGGTGGACCGTCCGCAGCCGCTTTAACTGTTGTGTTAAAAAAACAAAACTGTTGTAGTCTTCCCGTTTGGGCTTTAGTTTTTATTTACTTGTTTTTGTCGCGGTGCTGTTTATAAGCGCTTGTGTAACCGTGGACAGTCAGTTTGTTCAAAACCTCCAGATGGTTTAGATGGTTTTATCACTGCTTCACCATGCCGTTGTATCGCGCCGCACGCTCGTATTCCAAAACTAAAGCATCTCTCTCCAGGGCCCCGTTTCAGAAAGCAGGCTTAACAAACCCTGGGTTAACACAGATACTCTGAATCAACTCACCCTTCAGAACAGCTGATATCAACTGGGCAATTTAATTCTGACTCAAGTTACCCCTGAGATAAGTTGGAGCACGAAGCCCTCATCAATGGAAGCCAGATAACATGATTCACCATGGCAACAGGAGAAAATAATAAGACCAGAAGTCCATTTCTCTGCACTGGAACAAGAAATGGTAATGAAGGAATTTAGAGAATATCAACATATATTTAAAAAAATAAAATTAAAAAAACACAATAATGTTTCTGCTGCAAGAGAAAATGAGTTATGCAGCAGATAATAGCTGATTAAGTCAATGTGTGATTATGATTTTACAGAAATTTAAACTTTTATTCTTTACAATTATTCAAGTGGATAAAAGTGTGTGTGCATTAAATATGTGTGTAGGTGCACCCAGCTTACCAAACAGACATGAAAGCAAATAAAGATTAAATATAAAAACTTAGTAAAATCAGGTAAGGTCCAGGTATAAGCTCTTATGTTCAACCTTTAACAAATAAATTACATAATTCAGCTACATTCAACACATGAAATTAATGTGCCCCCCCCACAAAAAAAAAGACAATGTCCATCTTCTCTCTGCCAATATTTATTATTGTACACTTGAAAGTAGCATGAGAATGTTAGAATATGTGTTTGATTAGTGGCCTGACCTCCATTTACAATGGACTGCAGTAAACTCAGTTTAGTGTTTCATCAGAGGATGATGATGATGATGAAGAAACTTTGTCTGCTACAGAGAGGGAGCAGACCCAGGTGCATGTTGAGGTGTTTCATAACAGTGTAGGTTTAAAATGTATTTAACTTTTCATTGTGTAGCAGAATGACTGTTAATTTTTCACATAAAGAGCTAAAGAGGCTCCATCTACCTTTTTTTCTTTTCAGAAGTTTATTCGTTTTAAAAAATAAAATATACAATACAAAAAATATGAATATGTACTTCTCTAAGAATTTAAAAATTTGATCATAACCTCATGAGAGAGTAGAAATGCAACTGGAATTTTATCATTTTTCTGTCTCTAAAGCTTCCTGTGAAACAGCTACAAGCTGTACTTGAAGGAAAAGTTTGAAATTGTTCAATCAAAAACATATAAAAATGCTCAGATTTTCATCCAGAAATGACAAGACGTCTAATTGTCACTCTCTCCCAACCTATATTTCTGCGGAGTATTAGTGCTTCAACATCTACAGGCTCCTCTAGACAAGGACGCCCTCTCTGACAATATCCTGGTGCAGCTCTCAGTTAAAAAGTCAGACAAACTCAGGATTTGTTCCAGTAATCCTGCTACGGAGCAGGGTTGGTTCACAGAGTAAGTTGTGGGGGTAAGTTAACTCAGGATAACTGCTATCTGGCTTTCTGAAACTGAAAACCCAGGATAGGCACATAGGTAAACTTACTCAGGATTTTCACTTATCCTACGGGACTCAGGAGGAAGTTTGCACAAGTAACAACTTTCCTCTGTCAGTCGATCCCAGAGCTAATCCACAGGCAGAATTCTGCTGACGTCAAATTCATACGTGTGCTGTACTCGCTTCTACCAGCTTAAAACCACCAGCGAGGAGGTTCAGAAACAGTGTGGCTGTGCACGGTTGGAACCTAATGGAGCTGCATTCGGCCGAGCCGAGCTGCGTACAAGCGTGTCTGTGGAGATGGGGCTTAAGTGAGCTGAAAGCAAAGACTGCAAACCTGAACTGAAATTTAAATGATCCACTTTCAGTTCATGGTTTTACAGGATGAAACATAAAACAAATACATTAACATGACTGAAAACTTTGAAAGCGAGATGAAAAAAGGGACATAACAAAGATGGCAAACAACCAACTCCTGTCTTCTTGTCTCCATAAAACCATCACACTGCATGTGTCGATGAAAAATGAATTTAATGCTTGCACAGTCAAGGTAGGTGCAGGTGCCAGTGCTGCATGTATATCATCCAATGGCATGCTTGTGCTGATGCATTATGTAAGAGCCAGCTGGGCCTCATGCAACATTTAGCAGGTCCAGGGTGCCGTAGGTGAGACCAGCACAGCCTGCAGCCAAAGACACCCGTGGCTCCAAGTGTGTGTGTGAGAGCTCAAAGCAAGCTGTAGCTGGCAGATCCACACGTTTACTGACAACTGGGAGGATGCTCACGCAACTACCTCTCACAGAATCAAAAACATCATTACCCAGGCACTTTTGATTTTATTTCATTTGTTTATTTTGCCAATCAAATACACACACACACAAACATTTAACCTAAACATGTACATAAAGCTCATGCCTTGGACGACCCACTTGAACTCTGACCTCGTGTCCAGAACACACTTTTCACCTCTTTGTACTGGTCCGCGTTTGAATTGCATGGTAATACTTCATTATGGCAGCACTGTAATTTAGAGGGAATGAGCACTTCAAACATAAAAGTAAGCCACACATAAACACACACAGACAGGGTTACTGTACATGTGTGTAACCCAGAGTTCTTCTGGGACCAACATTGTTTTTTTTCCCTCTTTTTCTTTCTTTCCGTCTTCCAAGAACGATCCAAAATATATCCAGTCGGTAATCAGAAGCGCAACGCAGGGTTATAATTGTTGGAGTTGATTACAATGTGGAGTGTAATGGTTCAAATAGAGAGTGCAATGCCAGCTTGAATGCAGCGAAATGTGAAATTTGTTACACAGTGTGTCTGAAATGTCTGGCCTTTGGTTTTATAGCCAGCAGTTACAGAACAAAACGTTACACTAGGTAGTGTTGGGTGGTCCGTGTTGTTAGAAATCATTTGGGAGTTGAAATGTTTACACCTTGTGGTGTAAATCTTGTTTTTCTGAGTTGTAAATAAGACATTTGCACAGTGCTGCTTTCAAGTTTAAACAACAGACAATTACACCTTAAATGAGTATGTTCTGTATGAACAAGTTTTCAACATGGAGAACAACTTTACAGCCACATGCTGCAATTTGTTCTCCAACTGGCCTCCACAATTTCAAACTTTTTAATAGTCAGTGCAGCTGCTCTTAACGTCTTCACTTTGTCTCACAACTGGACTGTACAAGTATAAGCTGTAAAACCTGCTATCATGTCAAACACCTTTAATTTGTTCTTTCTGCTGAACATTCTGTTTTATTTATTCTCACTGTAAAGGCTAACAGACCAACCACTATGGGGGAAACATTTTCAACAAAAGTGAAGTTCTTCATCAGTTGATAACTCCAAGAAAGGTCATTCAAACAAGATGGCTTCAGACAGACAATAAAACCAAAAACATGAAAAGCTGTGTTAAACATTTATGTAATACTTTAACATTCTGAAAGGAAACATGTCATGCAACGTTCACTGTTTTAGCCCTAAGTTAAATACATTTGAATTTAAAGAGACAGCCTCAAAAAAAGTTGATCTGAGACACTTTCTGAATATGTAACAAATAAGTTACAAGTTTTATTCATGTAAAACGATTTTCACACTACACCATAACATGCACCTCCACCTTCATTTGGCCCACTCTGGGCCTATGAGTAAAGCCCTTAAACCCCCCCGCCAGCTGCTCCTCCGGGTGCCCCAGCTGAAAGCCCTCTGCTCCACACATGTGGGCTGTGGTAGCTTGGTGGTAAGTGGTTGTGTCAGGAAGGGCATCCAGCATAAAAAAACAAAACAATCACCAAATCTTCATATGAGTTAACTGACAGAGGTGACTCCTTAACAAGAAAGCAGCCAAAAGACCAAAAATAAAAAAAGAAATGTGGCAAACGAAAGAGTGTGATAGAAGATCTGTCAGGATGATGTTCAGAGCAGAGTAGAAACACGTGACTCAATAAGATAAAGTTTGTCAGTGCTTTCATTCATCTGCTAACCTTTCTAAAAAGCTTATTAACTAAAACCATACGGGCAGTCACTGTTTTCTACTGAGTGTATGTGCAATGGTTAAAGGCAGTTTGAGGAACACAAAAAAAAGGAGGAGCCTCAAACTGTCTACTACTTTCAAGACACAAGTGCTTTCCTCCTCCTGTGCCCCTCCTTCCTGACATCCTGAGCTGCAAGTATAATACACTCTTTATTCTCGGCCTACAGGGCAAAAGCTGCTGAGTGTCTTCCAAGTATTTTTGTGTTAGTTGTTTTGTAAAAAGACAACTAAGTGCTCTCTGCTAAAGGCTGGGAGACCTTCTGAGGAAGGGATAAATATAGTTCCAGGAAGACGAGAAGTTTCGATTTAAACATTTACAAGACACAAAATTGGTCCCAGGCACTAATTTTTCACATCTTACCTTGACAGTTTCAAAGAAAATCATAAATACTTAGATTTTATGTGTAAAACACTTGATATGAATAACTCAAAATGCTAGTTTGGTTCTTCTCTCACTTAATATTCTAATGATGATTGGACAGTGAGGGAGATGAAACACAAGAATAAAGGATGAATAAATGAAAAAGAAAAAGAACCAGTAAATCCTTGTGATAAAACTGATATATAGGCTGAGTGAAGACGTGTGTTTGTGTGTGTGTGTCTGTTCACCATATTATAAACACTAAAAATGGTTTTAATCAAAATATAACTAAAAAAATATCAAATAGTACAGACTCAAAAACATGGGATTACAGTTTATTAAAGTTAACAAAGAACAATGTGAAAAACTATTTCCACAATTAGGAAGCATTTAAAAGAGTTTTTCTGATTTTCTAGGAGTGGACAGTCTTGTCACTTCGTGGGTAAAGCAAGGAGAGCTCAGAGTAATGACAACAAACCTTGAGACCCACATGTCAGACTCTCCAGGCCTCAGTTAGCAGGTTGCTGGTTAAAGTTTGAACAGGACAGTAAGACAAATAAGCACAGCTTTCCTGTCCTTGCTACAAGCAACATGACAAAACAACATAGGGTTTTAGTCTGAAGGAACCACAACACTTCTGGGACAACATCCTTTGAACAGATAAGACCAAAGTAGAGATGTTTACCCATAATGCAAAGCGCCTGGAAAGTCAAAACTAAACACAGAATATAAAAATGTCAGGAAGGACACACAAACACCTCAAAGCAACTGTAAAACATGGTGGTGGAGGTGTGGTGATGTGGGCTTATTTTGGACCAACTGGACCTGGATCATGAACTCCTATGTTGACCAAAGGATTCTAGGTTGTTGTACAACAAACCTGGATAAAGTCAGGTAAAGAGGACCACAATCTGAATCATGACAGCAGATGTATAACAGAATGGCTTAAAGAAGCCAACGTATTGAACGAAACATGATATCTGAGAAAAGAACTGTACATAAACTCAAACCTGCAAAGGTTAATACACCCTGTGGTCTACAATCTGTGGTCTACACCCTGCGGTCTAAACCCTGAACAGGTTGTCAGCCGATCGCAGGACCACATACAGAAAAATGAGAAAGACAAATAGTGTGGTCCTGCTACATACAGTGACCATTTGGAGTTGCCAGTTAATTGAATGTGCATGTTTTTGGACTGAAGGCGGAAACTAAAAAAAATTGCCTGGAAAAACCCACGCATGCATGAGAAGATTATACAAAAAGAAAAAAAAAAAAGCTGGGAATCAAACCCAGGACCTTGCCATCAGACAAACAGTCCTAAACAACAGTTTTCTTATTGACTTTAAAAAACTAAACAGAAGCATGTTTTCTCTGAAGCAGAAACTGCTTTCATTTCCACACGACAGAAGGGTAACTTTTACACTCTTGTGTCAAACTGCGTTTAAAAAAGATTCAGGATGACTTCCCTTTCCTATCATGAGTTTGGCAGGAAGTCCATGTCACTAAGCCAGGGGATGTAATGCAGTAAGGTGAGTAAAAAAAAAAATTACAAATTGTGAATGAGTTCTGGCAGAAATGCAGGCAGTTGGAAAGCAGCAGTGCTGACTGGGAAAAAGCAGCCCCCTCATTTAGTCTGATGGAACTGTAAAAGCAGCAAACACACGCAGAGCAAGTGCAGCTGCACAGAAGTGTGTCAGTTTGTGTGCTTCATTAGAGTGCATCTTAGCCATGTGTGTTTCTTGTGTGTGAGTGTAATGGGTACCGTGTGCTCGCCGAGGTCTTGTTTGCCCATCTTAAGTCAATTAAAAGGAAATAAGGCGGCTCTGACCGGCCCGTGAACCAGCTCCCTCAGCTGAGAGCATGTCTGCGCAAACACACACATTTGCATTCCCAGTCTTATTAGGACCGTTCATTGACTTCCATTAATGTCTACAGCCTAACCCTGACCCCTTACCCTAAACCTAACCCCCCAGTACATACCTGACCCTAAACCTAACCTAAACTCATTTCACACCTTAGTTCTAAACCTGTTAGGTTTAGACCCAAAAACAAAGTTCCACCAGGACAGGTCTTTGGTCCTCATAAGGGCCACTGCTCTTGACGAGGTAGGTGTGTATACCAGAAATGGTCCTAAAAAAGTAAATACAAGTACATACACACACATCCACCAACTAACACACGTATGCTGATAATACTCCACAACTGGCAATCGACACTATGCCCTGCTGTGTGAGAAACATTGGGCCTCATGCAAGAACATTTTCATATTCTTATCCTAAATTTCTCTTACTTTTGTTTGAACGGTTCCTATGAAAATGCCACGTCACAATCAACGAATGCTTCTATCTTCAGGAAAAGTGTGTAAATGAGCAGCGTAAACTGATGAATGCGTATCAGATTAGCACAATTACCACCCCAAAAACACGTTTCCTGCCCCACATGAGGAAGTGTTCATTCATGAAAATGACAAAGTAAAAAGAAGAGACTGAAGTACTGCTCTCAGAGATCCAGAAAAAAAAATGTGTCATTATTAGCAGCGTCAGCTGACCTGCTAAAGCGGAGAGATGAAATGACAACTATTGGTCTCCTGTGAGTTGTACACAGTCACAGAAATAAAAATCTAAATCATATTCATCTCTCTCTAGTCCTACTCCAGTTTACTTTTGGTCAAATATTTTTAATTCAAGTGTAAACAACTGTGTTAAATAATTTTCATTTATTCAGAAGAAGAGCCACA
>JARVJO010000330.1:27102735-27113185 GCA_031762555.1 Cynodonichthys magdalenae | reverse complement strand
GAGGGAAGTCTGGGTCTCTCTGCTTAGGCTGCTGCCCCCGCGACCCGACCCCGGATAAGCGGAAGAAAACGGACGAACGGACGGACAAATTAAACTTTAATTAATGCATAATCTAAGTTGGTTTGTAGTTTGAGATTTTTAAACAATTTATATCATTAGTCTACATTATTACATTTAAAAATATGATTCTAATTCAAACAGAATAGCCTATCGTCAACATAATTAGGGAGTGTCATTTATTTTCAACACAAATATCTTCAAACTAATGAAATATAAAGTTATTAGTGAAGAAAATCCTTCTGGATAACAGCAGACTGACTACTTGTAAAATATACGACAGGTCTGGACCACACGTGAATTTTGTTCGTATCTGAATAAATTCTTAGAATATGAAAAAAATTGGTGAATGCCACAAGTTCTCCTAAAGCACTCGTATGCACAACTTAAGAACAAATCTGTTCGTACGAACGGTTCTTGCATGAAGCCCAATGACTCTGAGGCTCACAGATCAAGTGTGTGTGTCCCTATTAAGTACAGCACTGCTACCAAAGCTTCACAAAAAATAAATAAAATAAACCAGCATGCACTAATGTGAGACACACATGCACACATTCCCTTCGTTTCAAATGAGAGCCAAAGAATACAGTTTTGAACTGGAGACATGAACGGAGCAGCAGCACAAACAAAACACACACCAAATACACACTGACACACCTCAAACACACATCAATCACATAAAACACATCTAAATACACACCAAACACAATCAAAGCATACCAGAAATACACACAAAACACAACAAATGCACCACACAGACAACATAAACATAAACCAAATACACCCAAAACACACTACAATTACACACAAGTACAACACACACACATCAAATACACCACAAAACACATATCAAGCATATCCTACCCACACACATATACTAAAACATTAGAGAAACACCCCAAAATAACACCTGAAACATCCTAAACCTTCTTATACAGTTAGCAAGTCCAGTTCACTATTTAGCCCAGAGGCACAACTATCAAAACTATATGTGTGTTCTATGATATTTACCTGAAGACACACTGTGACACTGTGTTTATCCAACAGAATTATCATCCAGTAAAAATGATGTTATTGTTTTAATGATGAAGCCAGAGTCAAAAAAGAAAAGAAGGAAGAAAAGGATAAGGACAGACTCATGGCTTGGAAAAGTATGTAAAGGCCCTGTCACACAGTAACATTTAAAAAATGCCTACATAGAAAAGTTTTGCCCCACACGCTGGCATATGTTGAAAATTGCTCCGATCTGATGTCACAGGATTGTGCAATAAACTCCATATAAGTTTGACATAAGTTACACTAAAGTTAAACATAAGCTCTGCATAAATCAACACATTTCTTACTAGTTTTCTCTAAATCACACCTTTGACAGGCTTTGTCTTAATGTGGAGTCTCTTTAAATTTGTGCAAATTCCATTCTGAAAATATGAAGTAATGAAAGAGAGATTTTTGAAGCATATTTTGAGTCTTTCACGTTTGTCAGGTACTGAGGGCCTCTGATGAAAACATACAAAAATAGATACAATCCACAGTGACGAAAAATACATGTTCATTTTCCTCCTTTAGTTGTTTGACCCCTTCAAATTTTGTGTCAGCAGGTCAGATCATCACATTAGTTAGCTTGGCTTCCTTAAACTGGGATGAAAAAATAAAGGACAACAAAAGCTCAGAAAGGCAGAACAGACAAAGCTTTAAAATATTTTGAGGGTAAGATGTTGGGAAGCATTTGGACCAAGAGTTCAAAATGAGCTAAGATGACTTGAACAAACTCCATTACCATCCTGAACAGACAAATCCTCCCACACTTAGTGAAGACATGCGACTGAGCCCGTGGCAGGGAGGAGGCAGGAAAAGAGAAAAATGGATGCTCAAAACTTCACTTGATGAGTTACATATGCAACGCTGGCACATCACTATCTGTGCAGCCATGTGCACAAGCTCCTGTCCGTTCAGTTTGCGATTCTGCATTCCTGCATGCCACAGCTCCCCAGGACATGGCCATATGCCATTGGCTTGGCCTGCTGATCAACACCCCTCCTACCTCGCATGACAGCGCCCACATACACACTTATTTACACACAATACTTCTGACAGATGGGTGAAAAGGTGGGCCACGTCATGTGTGAAGTGAACAGAGAGCGAGGGAAGACGGGGGTATGTGAGGGGGGTGGGGGTGTTAGCAACTATGGGGGAAACAGACTGCAAAGCAAGACAAGAGAAAAGGTTCAGAAACACAAGCATCAACCAAAACAAGCCTGTGGTGCAGACAGGAGCCATATTCAGACAACTAGCACACATTAACAGCAACTCCAGAAAACCAGCAAACATTTACTGATTCCAGCATCATGGTTTCTACCCATCCTGCTGCAAAATATATAAATACAAATGAATAACTTCACCACACAACATAGTTATTTCTGATATTATACCTCTCTTGTATAAAAAGATTACTTTATACTGTGAACCCTGGAAAATAGTTTTTCACAGTTCACACAGAGGTTTGTGGATTTTTCTTTTTTGTGTTTCCGTTGCCAACGCTTCACCTGGAGCAAAGCATTTCTGCTTTCTGTTTACTGTTATAGTGTCGTGGCTGCTGACTTCTAACTCATTAGCTCTTGGCTTATTATTATTTTTGGTTCTTAACACATTAAGATGCACCCAAACACGCTGCACCTTTTAGGACTTCTTCCAGTAAACCAAAAAGACAGAGGGTTTTTAAGGTTGAAGTACTGGATTTATTTCCAAAATGATGCCACTCTCGTTACAGCATCAACAAAAGTACAGCCAGAAAAAACTAAAAATTTTAATTAAAAATAAAAAAAAAAAAAACTTTTGGATCTGAGTGTTTTTAACTTGTCATATCGCCGACATAAAGCAGCAAATGTTGAATGCAATCTGAGGGTCTTGACCCACTCTGGGACAACCTGTCCTCCCATGGATGAGGTGTTACGTGCTAATTCAAACTGCAGGAAGCATGAAAACTATCATAATAAAACTACAAGTTTATTGTAGTAAAACTATCCTGACATGTCACATGAGGGAGAACAAATCATTCATCTCACTCATGGTTTAAGATTTTTGTTTAACCTAATGTTTGGTGGAATGCTTTCACCTTTTAGTTTGTATTCAGCAACTGTTTTTTTTCCCATTTCTTTCATTCTGACATTAATCTGTTGTCCAACTCTTCTCTCTGCACCCTTAATGGTGAAAAATGTGCATTCTGATTGGTTAAAGCCTAACAAAGTTGAGCAGGTCCTTTGGACGGGTTTTTCTTCATTGAAACATTTCGTCTCTTCTCCAGTCTGAGGAGTTGCAGGTAAACTTATTAGTAGTACCTGCACATAGTGGATCAACCAGTGACATCCAAAATTAATGTTGAATATTTCTGTCCAGCTTGAGTCTTAAAGATGTACTTTATTTTTTCCACAGTAGCCTCTGATCAAGGCCTTGCATTTGTCTTTAGAGAAACATTGTTAAAAGTATTAACTGATTAATAGTTTGTATGTACTACAACTTCAAAATCATTATACAAAAAATAAAATAACTACATAAAAATATCAAAACAGGTTTAAAAATGTTTGTAGCTAATCTGAACAACTTCTGTTTTCTACTTTACCCAAAGACTAGCTTCATCACGTCAGAGACATATCCCATTAGATTAAAAGTAATGGTGTAGATTCTATACAAATATGTTTAATCCCCCAAAAAATACAACTGACATTCTACTCTGCAGATGAAGATGTTTTACCTTTCAGCCAAGAAACTTCTTCATTCTAAGCTGGTGGAAACAGAGATGTGGGAGTGAAACAGCGCTTGGAGTAACAGTGGATGTTGAGAGTGATGAGAATAATCTTCTACCCATGTAACAGAGATAAAGACGCACTGAGGTTTTAGCTCCACGCAAGAGATTGACCTCATTACTGGCAACAAGCTCACAAACTAACAGATGCAAACACACACAGAGAAATGTGTGCAGCGATAATGTAGGTAAGTAGCAAAACAAAGTGTGTTCAACCAGTTTCTTTTCTGTGAATGACTCACTCTGTAAAACCGCGATTCTACATATGTGTCTGTGCAATGAACCGAGAGCAAGCAGTCTCTGATCAAACACACACACATACACACACACACATTCATCAAGAATGGATGTTTGATCTCTCAGCCACATCAAACATATGCCCTCCAATCAACCACTGCTCCCTCAAAGGCCCTCTTTGGCTGTCCTACACACACAAGCACACGCACACACACACACACACACACACAGAATGGTAGAAGTGAGTGTCCCACACAGAACCAGTTATTACTTTTCATTAAATTTAGGACAGCTCATGTGAAAGGCCATGGCCAGTGTGTTTGACTGGGTGTGTGCATGTACACATGCATGTCGACACATGTGAGAGGGAAAAAGAAAGCAACAACCAGTGACTGCAAAGCTATGTAGCCTCTGTAATACAGATTTTAACTGCTGCTAAGGGAGGCTAAGACCTAAGAGGGCTCCATAACACTTCATAACTCTGATTTAAATGAAACAACTACAACTCTATACCCATTAGTGATACACACACACACTCTCTCACACACACAAATACACAGTTTGTGTTTTAGGAGCTGGAAGGGCAACCAATGTCATTAGGTTTACTTTCTCTGGCAGTAAAGTAATTCTAGCTGCCAGAATCTGCTCAGTGACACTGAAACTTGTCAGAATAAACAAATTTGATTGGAAGACAAGAGTCGTGGATTTTATAGATCCGCTTCAGTAAAAGAGGAGATTTAAAAAATGGAAATGTTAGGAATAACCACATAAAGCAGTCTGCTTTTTCTCTCCAACAGTGACCACATAACTGTACAGTACAACTAAAACATGGTGGTGGGGGAGTTTTTATTATTGTAGAAATTTGAACAAGCCATAGTTGTAAGGAGGTCCTTGGTGTCACTAATGCTTTGCCTATTCCAGTCACATACACAGCAGCAGTAGCAGGATACTTGAACTTTTAAAGCATCTTTTAGTCGGTGTCCGAAAGCATGTTCCCTCCCTTTAATTCACCGTTTGTGGTGTTTTGACGAAATGAACAAACCAAGTGTACATTTTATGCTCCATGTTGACATTTATTTATTTATTTTGTTCACAGTTGATGTAAATATACACAAGTAAGGTGTAGCTTTAGTACAGGATTATCCACAGAGAGATTGTTGACCTATATAATACAGCACATAGAAAATGTACCCACCATGTTGGGAACCTTTTGTTCTTAGATTATCTAAGGTAGAAAATATACTTATAGTCGTTTTAAGTATTTTGCTGTCATAACTGTGATTTTGAGGTTGTAGGATAATAATAACTATTAATCACTAGAAAGTAAAGTAGGAAAAAAAAGACAGACTCTGGAATGTGTGTCAGTGTGCAGCAGTTCTGTCTTCATCTCATTCACAGGGCAATATTACTGTTTCTGTACTTTTAAACTGTATTTTTATATACTTGCATTTTTTGGATATTTCAATTTACAACTATACAAGTTTTACACAAAAAACATTTTTAATATCTTGCATATTTGTGTTCCTTGTTATATACAGCTCTGGAAAAAAAATGATGAAACCACTTTAAAATGACCAGTTTCTATGATTTTATTTATGTTTGAGTAAAACGAACATCATTATTTTATTCTGTGAACTACTGACATGCCTCAGAAATTACAAGCAAAAATGTAGTATTTATTTGCAGAAAAAGAAAAATGGTTAAAATGACAACAAAGATGCAGTGCTTTCAGACCTCAAATAGTGCAAAGAAAACAAGTTCGTATTAATTTAGAAACAACGATACTAATGTTTTAACTCAGGAAGAGTTCAGAAATCAATATTTGGTGGAATTCTTTCAGCCAAATACAGGGAAACTATGCAGTGGTCTCTTCTTTATCTTTTTTTTCCAGAGCTGTATTTTTGACACAAGACAAATAAATTATGGGTTAATGGTTTCCGGTTCAAATAAACAATAACCAAAATATTTTAAAGGGCCCTTATGTTTCTGCTTATCTGTCCTGTTAGATTTATTGACATGAAATCTACAGTTTAAAATATTAAAAAGAGGATGTTTCTAAACTTTGACTCCAGTTTTGGATGTTGATATTAAATTGCTTTAAAGACATCCTACAGTATGTAGTTGTAATATTATTTAATATAGCAAATACAGTGTAATGTAATTGCAAATAAACACCCTCTGCCACTAATATTCAAAACATTAAATCTAATTTTTTTTAACTTCCATCCATCTATAATCTTGACCTGCTTCATCCTTTCTAAGTGGCAGGGGTCACTGGTGCCCACGTTCAGCAGCCACTGTCCAGGTGACTGCTGTCCCTGGACAGGTGGTAAGTCCATCATTTATGCATGTTTTTGATTTGTGTGAGGACACAGAAAACACCCACACACAGACAGGGACAGAACTGTAAACTCCACACAGAGAGACCCCAGGGCAGGATCCAATCTGGTTTTACCAACTGCCCCATTGAGACACCTGTTTGCAAACATCCAGCTAATAAAGGGGTTAACGATAGGCTCTTTATGAGATTAATTCTTCCTTTGAACTTCTGCTGCATGTGAAGTTGCTTTTTTACTGTCCAAGTTATGTGGTTTAAACAACAATGAATGGATGCAATTTTAATTCAAATTTTTATTGAGTTTTTAAAATTTTGCAAAAAGGAAAAAAGAAGAAATGCAAATCAGACATGTTTCCATCAACTGGCTTGAAGCGAATCAACCAGACTACACAAAGTGTAATTACATCAGATATATGTCTGTAGTAAACAGGAAGTAAAAGTCGCAAACTCGCAGGGATACACATCCCAGGACAATGGAGAGAAGTTGTCAGGAAAGTGTTGCTACTGTCGGGAAAGTTGTACTTATTCTGTCATATCAACTAGTTTTGGCGATGTTACATGCTGTCTGGAGACGTAGAAAAATAAATGTAATTCTCTTCACATTACGGGAATAACTGAGGAGACGCCGACAGCAGGAGGAGCATCCAGCGGCAGTCGCTCTGGTACCGGTACCAAACAAACAGCAGGAACAGCTGATCAACATGGGAGGTAAATGTTTGCTACATCAGAACTTATTCGGCAAATGTGTTTCCATCTCTCTATTTGCGCATTAACTCTTTTTCGAAAAACCCAAAAACCACCTCAAGCGAGCGTATAAACATTTTTGCGCATTAGAGGAAGTTTTTCCAATCAGGCCGTTTCCATTCACCTTTTCTAATGAGATACTTCAAAATGCAAATTAAAAAAAGTTGATGGAAACATGGCAAATAACACACAATATAACCAAACTACAAATGGTTAACAACACAAGAGAGTGCATTTGATCATTTTTGTTTGTTCTTTCATGTTTCTGCTTAAAATTCTGTCCTAAAAGCACATATAGATGTGATCCACACATACACACACTCAATGACACTTCAGCCTGCAGAGCCTGACAAATGTCCTAGTTGAGGTTGGACTGGTGTTCCCAGCTTAGCAACCTCACAGCAGATGTCCAATCATCCTAATATAACAGCAGGAACAGAACAACACAGTGGCTAGGGCCTCAGATTAAAACTAGTTGCATCCCAGGGGATAAAACACAGCAGCAACACAGCAGACTAATACGAGAAAGATGAGGTGAGATTTAGTGATGTGTTGTAAGGCAACAACTCCGACTGCACGTTCTCTGCAGAAAAACAGATCAGATCAGCATTTCCAATGACTGTGACCATGTATTGGTTATAAGGAGTTATAAGGAGGACCAAACCAAGAAAAAACTTTATATGTTGACTTAAACAAACTAAATGTACAAAAAGTGCATGGAGACAAAATTCTTAACATTTGTAGAGAAACACCATGGACAACTTCCTGTGGACTGTCTTATAGATGGACAACTTCATTGTAACACAACTTGGTTGTCTTCGACTCTTTCTCGCACATACATAGAATAGAATAGAATAGAATACTTTATTGATCCCATGGAGGGAAAATGCAGTTAAAAACACCCATTCAAGAAAAAACTTATGAAATTAATCCCTAACTCATTCCAAAAATTTCCAACATCTCAGGTAATTTAGTTGAAGCAACATTTGTCTCTTCTAAACTTTACATGACATTTTCTGTCTCGTTTACTCTCACCCACAGCCAAGCTCTACAAACACATGGGTTAACTAAAAAAATAAAAAAAAATAAAATAAAATAAAACAAACGGTAGCTTCATCATTTGCTCTTCCTCCTGTTCCTTCTGGAACCTTCTAAGAGAAGGATCATCCCACCGTCTGGCACAGTTCACTAAAGAAGCAGGATTTATGAAGCGGAAATTGAAACTAGCAAATAGCTAAGTTGGGGAAAAAATGCCCCCCAGGGCAAAAGAGGAGGATGAAGACAGACACAGAAGGACAATAGCAAAGATTTGATAGAGACACTGACTGGAGAACTAATAATTGGATTTGACCTGTGGCTGAACTTGATTGTCTCTGGAAGGCAGCAGAGTGGAGGATGAGAAACCTTCATATCCCCCCATCAAATATGTAATGAGTTGTAATGAGAGACAATGAGTATGAGGAGGAGAGAGAGGGGGGAGAGGAGGGGAGGAAGATGGAGATAATGTAAGCCAGACACAGACAGAGAAATTATAAAAAACAGGAGAGACGAAGAGTGAGAAAGAGCAGCTGCAGCGGGGCTCAGAGTGGAGCTGAGAAAGTGCTGGGATGCAGAGGAAGCATCTGGGGAGTTGGGTGACAAGAAACACTGTCCCGTTTGTGGCCACTGATAATACTTTCCATTCTAGCTGGCTCTATGTGGGGGTCTGCTGTGTGTGTGCAAGTTTTTGTGTGTTTGCAGGCCCTGTGTGAGCTGCTGATTCCCCTGATTGCGGGCTGGCGCCCTGCTGGCGAGCCCCTGTGCACTGAAATTAAATCCACTCTGTTCCGTTATAAATTATAATGCTTTACAAACAACACCCCCCACCAGAGAGAGCAAAAGAGTAACTCTGAGAGAATGGATGATGTTGAAGAAAGAAAAGGGGAAGGGGACAGAAACAAAGGATGGACAGCTGAAAAAGAAAAAAAATGTCTGAAGCTTTCAAACATTCCTAAAATATTGAGCCATAACCAACATAAAATACATCCAACAATATTTTATAAGCAAAGAAATGCAGCTAAAAACAGAGTGCTAAATTGAATTAGAGCAAAAGGTGAAAAAAATCCATGTGTTAAATACTGTATTATAGAATGTCGTCTGAATGTACAGATAGACATTTAGTTTATAACAAACACTTACTTTAAACATATAAAATAAACAAAAGACTCCTGTAAAAAAAGAAAAACACAATAATAACAACATACAGTTGGGATGTATTAGTAAGAGTAGTAGATGAAGTAAATAAAGCAGTGACTGTGTTCAGTATTAGAGCAGGACACCAGGATGGTGTGTTGGTCTGATATTCAGCTCAGCACAGTTTGACCTGGTCAGGCCTCTGGAAGCCAACTGACAGCTAATACTGTGCTAAAGATCACATGAAGGAAGATAAGCAGTTAGCTGATAATACACAGCAGTTCAACGTGGGTTATATGAGAAATAGACAGCTTTTTGGATTAAAATCCCTCACTTACTAAAATTAACATAGCTAATCAAAGGATTGCAATGGAATATGAGGAATTAGGACAATTGCAGTTACTGGCATCAAAAGTTTAGACAATATTACTATGTAAGTTTTGTCAAACTTAAATCGGAGATAAACAGATACCATTTATAATAAGAAAATGAGAAAACTACAATGTTTTTAATTATGCATGCTATTCTGTTCCAGAGAAAGACACAATGGAGTTGTTAAAATCTGTTTTTTTAAATTGGATTTTAGCCACCGTATTATAATTGAATTGCATGAACCACAGGTATGAACTCCCTTTAAGCGCATTAAATATAATTTAACATAAACCACCGTCAGAGGTGGTCTGACCTGGTGACTCTACCTACAGAATGTTTGGTAGTTTGAAGAGCCTTGCCTCTTATTATAAAGTTTTGTTTTAATTTAATTTCTGGGGCTATTACTAACAACCTTGACTAATCTAGAACTTCCTGTCCATCAGAATGTTACATCATATTTACTTATTCAAACAGTGGAAATGTTAGTTTCAGCTCTGGAGAATTCTCAGTCTTTGCTTTGACACTGAGCTCCATTTTTCTTATATTACGTGTGCTAACTAATTAGGCATGTTAAGAGATACCTCAACATAGTTCTGTAGCTAAACTAATGAAAAGTCAACTCGACAGCCTGCTTGTTCTCTGGTTGCCATTGCATCAGACATTAGCTGCGTTTCCATTGCAAATGTGCGCAAAACTTTGTCGATATTCTGTTAATGTCGAAAAAACACAGT
>JARVJO010000330.1:27020589-27036859 GCA_031762555.1 Cynodonichthys magdalenae | reverse complement strand
AAAAAATAATTGAACTCAATGCAAGGTCCCCATAAAGAGAGCTGTTCTAGACTTTGTGTGTGTGTGTGTGTGTGTGTGTGTGTGTGTGTGTGTGTGTGTGTGTGAATGCTTGGAGGAGGGATGGGGTAAATTTGAAGGCCTGATCTGCAGCCCAACATGGTTGTGGGAAGCTAGTGGTCATCCAGTCCACGTGTCAGTGTCCATGTCAGGAAACAGGCTGACACCGGCTGCAGCCAGCAGACTTCCTACTACACAACCAGCTTCACTGGCTCTCAAAACACAAAACATCAGGCCAAGTTAATAAATTATTATTTTCATCAAAAAGCTACAGAATAGTTTACTACAAGTAAAGAAAAAGGCTAGTATTTCATTAATTTATTTAGGTTTGCCAGGTTTACATTATGTGAAAATTGTACAATAACTGTTTCGTCTTTATTCTTTTTTTATCTTGGTGTTGATATCAACACAAATGTTTGACATCTTACTGTTTTAAGTGCCTCTGACATCATATTTTTGTGCTAATTATGATAACATTAATAACATATTCATAATCTGATGTTTTTTTAGATTATTTTGAGTCACTATCAGAAAGACAAATAGTCAGAGTTTAAATAATAGTAATGACTATGTCTCAATTCAGGAGCTGCAGCCCATCTAGACGGCAGCTCACGTAGACCACACCCTAAAGTGTCTGGGTAGTCTGTATGAAACGACTGGGAAAATGAGACGGTCTAGCCTTCAATTAATGTAAGTTTACGTGAACACTACTACCTCGTTACCATGGTGTTTTGTTTTATTTCACGTACCTTAATGCTACGTTCACACTGAAAGCGTTTTGAGCATCTACAACGCGCCCAACGCCTAAAGTTGGACGTGCTACGATCAGACCAGAACGAGACTAGACGCGCATCTGAAGACGGTTTTATGGGAGGAGCGTTTTGTTTTTTTTCTGGTCCCTCTTTAATGGCGGATGAAATAAAGAAAATGGCTTTGCTTTATTTAGTGAGCGCAGGAGAGCGTTGTGCTCACTAGGCAATTAATTCACCAGGTAATTTAGAGGCGGTCTGTTTGGTGAGTTTCACCACTTCAGGAGCTGCAAGCTGACGAGCTCGGTTAACACCGCGATTAGTTTAACGAGCCGCTGACCCACATCGGTGCTGATATCTCCAGCCAGAACACCAACTACAGACGGTCGATTTCAGCTAAAGAGCTCCTGTCCGTCTGTTTCAGGTTAGTGTGCAAAATTCAAAAAACTGTCACATGGAAAAATGAGTCGTTCTGCTCGGTTGATGTGGTGCATCAAACAGCAAAAGTTCAGATTTTTGAACTCGAGCGTCGGCTGCTTTGGACGCGCCGCATGCACGTAAATGCTCAAACCGCACCTACCGCTTCATTGCGCGCTGTGCTATATGCGCCGCTGGACCCTTACAAATGCGTCCACCATTGACTTTGCATGTAAACCGGCTGCTCCAAACACATTGGGACATGTATTCACACACCTTTTCACAGGAGGAATAACTTCACATTAAAATATGTTTCTCTTAAATAAATAAAAAACATTAATAATCTGGGTTTCAGCTGCAGTGTCAGTACTTATAGTTGCATTTTATTAAACATCTCATTGCAGCATGAATTTTATCAGCTAAGTTGCTAGGCTTACATTTAAAAACAATTCTTCAGTCTATAATAAATTTTCAAACAACACCAACTTTGTTAAAAAAATTAATAAAAAAAAATCCATCGTCTTTGCTTTTCTGTTTAGTTTGCTAACGGTGCTTTTAATCCTGGGATATCATTGGCCAAGATGGATACTCGGATGCAGCCTTCATTTTTTAAATTTTTTTTGGGACGCATTAGTCGACCGCATGAGGAGTCCACAAATTTGGACATCCTTCTGCTTAGGGCAGTGGTGTAAGAGGCTGACAATGCGTACTCAGGAGGATGCAGCCTCTGAACGGAGACACAGCTTATGTTTCAATAAAAAAGGACTAAGCAGTTTCTCTTTGTCGTCATTTCCTGTTTCAGTATCAAGTTCAACTAAAATGTGTCGGTTGTGTGACAAAAAGAGTAAAATCGTGCATTATGCCAAATTTTGCGAAGATTAAGATGTTTTCTACTTCTATTTGTATTTGTAGGAAAAGCATGTCACAGACACTGTAAAGTCCAACTACATGAACATGGGGAGAGTCAACTGATGTGTCCTTCTGTCCTATACATAGGACAAAAAACTCAGGATCCAGACTTTTTGTTTCTAAGTCTATTCTATTGTTCAACTCAGATTTGACTTGCAGGTTTTGTTTGTTTTTTTTCCTAAAACTTGTTCTTGTTCCTTTGCTTTGGTGTGTGAATATTTAGACATAAGACTTAAGATTGCATGTAGTGATGCACATTTTATTGGATGGTTACAATGAATTGAACAAGTTTAGGATTTACTAACTTATTGTAATGGTCTGTGAACACACCACATCTAAGCTGCTTATTTGTGTCTACTCAGTGAACTAGATTCATAGTTAACTAGAGGTGTTAAAGGCAACTAAAAGGGAACTGGAGGTTTTAGAAAGAACCCTAAACCAGGGACCAAATCCAAGTCCAGCTTATTATGAGCACTTTCACAAAAACAAAGTTCTGAGAAAAAGCCACAAAGACCAGTCCACCTGTACGCTGATTGTTAAATCCCTGATGGAGCCAGTCATGCCCTGTTTCATGCCAGCTTTAAAAAATAAACCAAATGTCACAGACTGAAAAGATACCTGGAGCAGAACTCAGCTGTTTTGACATGAAGCACATTAAACGTATGACAGTTGTCACCCTTGTATCGTTTTCTAAACATGATGAATTAACTCATTTAGCAATCCTTGTTGGTGAACCAGTTTTGTTAACATAGCGGAGCTTCACCATCAGTCTTCCCTTGGTAATAAATTTGCTGTTTATTCTGGGTGGTTGTATAAGTCATCACAATATTCAAATTAGAAATCAGGTAAAATGGAAATAAAGATTTAGATGACTAAATGCTTTGATTATTTACTCTATAATTTAATTTTCAATGCATATGTTGGAATAAAAGAAATTAAGCAGTGTGGTCAAATTCAAAACAAAAATTCAGGCTCTTCACTTGAGATATTTATTGAGCTTTGTTCGCCAAAACTAAAAAATATAAATACTAAGAAAAAATCAACTGAAAAGTTAGGATAATTTAATCATGATTTGTCTAAATTTATCAAAAGTCACATTAACTGCATACATAAAAAGCCTAAAATGACAACCTCTAATGACTTCCTGATCACAAACAAACTGTTACTTAACGCTACTGCTGACTTTTCTTGGATGAATGGATTAAAAGCTTACATATCGACACAAACAGAACAACATGTCTTCTGGTGCCGACGTGCAGAGCTGTTGGTGAGTCTTTATTGACTGTGGAGAGAGCAGCATTTTGCTACACTGAAGGCTGGTAGCCAGAGGCCTGTTAGCCAAAGCAGTGAAGCAGGGAGTCAGAACAAGAACAAAGGCTGACTAGGTATTGATGTAGGCTGACCTCCTGGGGCCAGGGGGCCAGGGCCCGGATAGGCTGATCTCTAGGGACAGATAAGGAGCTAACAATCTGAAAAATCCCAGAGAGGTGGTTGAGCAGTGAACAAAGGAAGCTGTCTTTTATTGGTCATCTGCTTGGACCATTCTTATCTTTGTCATTTTTAAGGATTGTTTGTCTTTTAGATTTTCTTTTTATCAATTTAACAAACTGTACTCGGTTGCCAGAAATTTTCTGACTAGGATTCCACTCAGCTGCTCCACCTGTCTCACTCACACTTTCCTCTTTGCTAGAGTGCCGTGGCAGACAGGTGCTGGCACTCTGACTGAGTGGACCAAGCTCAGTCACTATGTATCATTCACAATGTATTCGACTAACAGTTCCGCCGTTCAGCCAGCACTACACTTACCCTATCCTTTCTCGGCCTCTCTTTGATTACTGACCCAGTCATGGCGCCATGGTTTCTTTTTACCAAGCGCCTGACGCTCCAAAGCCTTCACTTTGGCCCCTTTCTTGGAGCAATTAGATCTATTGACAAGGCAAATGTAGCTGGTCTGTCATGGGCCTCGGCATCCCGAGAGAGCTGCCAAGACAGCCAGTCAGTCAGTCTCAACAATTAGCACATTATATGACAGTTAGAGAAAGAGGGCTGTGGCCAAAAAGCATAACTTCTGTTTCTGCCACCATCATAGGGCTCAGAGGAGCCAGCCAGAAATCCAGGTGGTAAATTATTCACTGGTTTGTTTGCTCTAGAGCAACTTTGCGATGAGGGGGAGAGGTGTCTGAAAACATGCTGCGGACAGAGAGATAAATATTCATGAACAGAAATAATGTTTGGGGAAAATAGCTGTCTTGACATTTAAAATGTCTGTACTGAACACAAATTTATCCATTTTCTTTCACTAAACCACTTTGACACATTTGACCAGAGAACAAAAAAGCACGCATGTATTTTTAGATAAATACAAATAAAGAAGCATGCGTAAATCTTAGTTATAAACCTTTAATCAGAAAAGATTTCCCCAAACATTAAAAACCTGGGTCCAGACGGGTAGATAGTAGTGCATCTCTGGGAGTGTACAGTATACTTTGTCTTGCTTCCTTATCTCTTCTAAGATTTGCTGTGCCTTGCCATCCTCTGCGGGGCTGAGTGCTGCCAGTAGCTGCTACAGATGGACAGGTGGAGATTGTGACCATGAAGTGGCGCCACCGCTGTCTTTTATCTTCCCGTCCTGGAGGCTCCGGTCTGGTCTGACCTCGATCCTCCCCTCTCCTCTCCTCTCCTCTCCTCCCATCCCCTCCCCTCTCCCCTTCCTATTCCTTTCATTGTGAGCTACATTTTTAATCAGCCTGGGTCATCCAATATAGAGCCACGAGACCAGAGACCACGGCCTGCCAGTCAAGAGGTGCCACCTCTGTTTCTTGCACACTTTTTTCAAAAGTACAATTAGCCTGCAAGAAAAAAAAGGCTTTACAATAAATGTATACAAAATTCAAGCTCTTCAAGTACTTTTGTCTAACTGCAAAATGTGTTTTGGTCTTTCTGTAGCCGTGTTTCCATCAACAGTTTTTTGAATTTTCAAAGAAAAAAAAAAATTTTTAAAGCGCAAAAGGGGAGATGGGAACACATATGCCGACTAAGTTCTGACGTAGCAAACATTTACCTCACATGGTTGATCAGCTGTTCCCACTGTCCAACATGTCTATTGGCTGCTGCAGCTGGACTCCTCCTGCTTTCCATAGCGTGAAAATAATTGCATTTATTTTTCTACATCTCCAGACACCATGTAACATCAACAATACTAGTTGATATGAGCTTATTAATTACAACTTTCCTGACAGCAGCAACATGGTCCTGATGACCTCTCTCCATTGTCCTGAGATGTGTATATCTATGAGTTTGTAACTTTACTTCCTGTTTACTACAGCCATGCATAATGTCAACATCTGATGTAAATACACTTTGCGTAGCCTGGTTGCTTCACTCCAAGCCAGTTGATGGAAACACGTCTGATTCGCATTTCCTCTATTTTTCCCTTTTTCGACATTTTAAAAATTTGCTCAAAGTTGGCATTAAAATTGGATGGAAACACAGTTTGTGTTCCCTTGTGATAAAGCTTGGCAATGTAAGTTTGAACCAGATTGCACAGTTTGTTCAGCAAGTAACAATTGTGTCTTATCTAGTTCTTCTGTCCCAATTTGTATACTCAGCAAGAGGCACTTAGACAAGAAACTTATGGCTGTGCTGTAATTCCTCCTAAGGTCAAATTGACTCTTTCTCCTGGATCACTTCTCAACTGTGCTGCCAGACCCTGGAGGTAGGAGCTGAGGAGGAGGCTGGCAGGAGGACCCATGCTGAGAAACAGGATGCTGAGAGTCTCTCTCTGGGTGCAAAGCACAGAAATGGAAGGTGGAACTCCAAGAGAAACTCAATAGTTGGTGGTGTTTATGATGCAGACCCAAAGGGTAAATGGCAGGAGAACAAGAAGAGCACAGGGGGTTGAACAATTATGTTTATAACATCTTGACCTCGCATTGCTTCACACTTGGTTGACTGCGGGAGTAAAGAGCCATGGCGGTGTTATCTGGCTATTGTTAATTGGATGTAAATGTTAATGCAACGAATCGCTCTCATTATGCAGCCAGTTGCAATGCTCATGCTGGCAGAGAATGGTGGAATAGGCTGACGCCCGAGCCCGTCAGTCTGACGCGTTCTCATCGCCCTGACACTAGGAGAGACCATTAGCACTAATTTGAGAAAATATCCTACCAGTTAGACCCAAAGCACTGCAGAAATCAATGGAGATGAGTCGAAAGATTAGTGTAAACATAACTACCACTTGGCCTGAGGCACCCACACAAACTAATTACACATTTTGAATGTTTATAATGATGGAATGAGCTTAAAACGCCATCCTCTTCTATGGGGGTGGATTGAATCCATGTGTGGCCATCCGTGTGCACTCTGCACTTTTGTAAAATGGCCTGTAAGACAGCAACCTACGGTGCTCACTGCCCTGCACAAGTTATTGAATTAGAGGGTTTTCAGGGTGACAGCTAACCAGGCTGAACGCAGCCTCCCATAATATTGTGCAGGCGTGACTTGATAAAAGCAAGAAGAAAGGACTGTGGATGCAGCACAAAATAAAAAAAATTAACTATTTGAGAAAGTATAAGCTTTTTTGAAACAACTAAATGGTATCTAGAAAAGCTATTTTTCAGAACAAATTACTAACAGAAGTCTTCCAACCTAAAACCTCAGCACATACAGAAAACATACATGTGTGAACCAAAACAGACAGCTGATAAAAAGCTGAGCACACCTTTAAAAAATATTCACCCCATGTTTTATGTCATAAATCAATCATAGTCAATATAAATCAAAGTCAAATAACATTTCTATAGCGTAATACCAAGTAAGTAAACATATGTAATGTAAACTAAGTGACTATAAATATTCACCCCCGTCACATCTGTGTGCATAAGTCTTAGTCAGTCTTGTACATCTGAACACTTGATTACTCTATTACAGATCAGGTTCTGATCCAGTTCTGATCAGAGCATGAACAGCTCTTTCATGTCAAACCAATTTTCTGTATTTGTATTTAGATCTGGGCTTTGACTTAGACATTCCAAAACATTTGGCTTGTTGTCTTTAAACCACTTCTCTGTAACTTTTGCTTTTTCCTTCAGTTATTGTCTTACTGGGAAATGAAGCATTTGTTCTTTGACTTCTTTGTATTTTGCAGCATCCTTTACAAGCCGTCCAGGGCCGACTACCAAGAAGCACGTGACCAAGGAGACTTCCACATGCTGTTAGTCAAGATTTATTACAGACCTTTATTACCTGGGATCTCACGATGAGCTGCTGAGATCTCGCAAGAGCTGTGCGTAAGTAATATGGCGGAATACCGGTAAGCTAACACGATTTAACTGAGGTCAAACAAACCAATAATTTAAAACCAAACATAAATAAATCGTCCAGCACCTCCACTGCATCTCCAGAGAAAAGCTTTACAGATATCCTGGACTCTATTGACAAGAAGCTAACTAGCCTGGATGCCCAGCCGGGCCTGGTGGAGGTTCTCCACAAAGAGTTTCAAACTCAGAGAATCACTGGAATTTAGCCAAGAACAAGAACGAGCAGGGGAAGATACAAAAGCATTGGTTCGGGAGTTTATTCAACATCAGCTGAAACTCCCAAGCGACATGGTAAAAAACATCACATTCCATCGTGTTCACCGGCTCGGAGGTAAGAAACCCGACAGCAAATGGCCTCGGCCAACTGTAGCTAAATTTGAGCATTATAAATAGAAAGAACAGGTCAAAAGTCAAGGTAGAGAGCTGCGTTAAAGACCATATCCCAAAGGAAATCCTCGATCAAAGGTGCGTATTATTCCCAATTAGGAAGAGAAATATCAGTGAAGGCATCAGAGCTACGATAGCTGTAGATAAACTTTACATTAATGGTCAGTTGGTCACTCCATGGCTTTTTTAGAAAAATCAAAAAGGTTTGTAAAACATTTAAAATATGTTATATTTATAATATTCATTAATTATAGTTAAATGTAAAGCACAGCTCGGTTAGTTGTTCACACTACTGGTGGAGAATGGTGTCATGTCTATTTTGGGTTTTACTTTTCTTTTTTCTTTTACTCTTCATTTGTCTGTCATCACATGACTTTTTTCTTCTCTGGTTCTTATTTTTCTCGTACAACAACTATTTGCACACAAACACACAAAGCCATAAATACAAATATTTCATAAGGAAACATGTTACACTTACTTTCACCTGCAGCACCTACTTTACCACAATCACTGATTAAGATTCTGCTTGGGTCTTTATGTCTCTTTGGTGACAGGTGAGGTTTAACTTTAGCTACACAGCCATCATTATGGGCACACTAAGATTTTTCATGTGAAATGTGAACGGAGCCGGTACCCATCAGAAAAAAAAACATTCTAACCAGATTAAAAGATTACAGGCAGGTGTCTTATTATAAGAGATTCATAAATCAATTTAAACTGTGGATGATCTTAAATCTCTTGAGTTCCCTAATGTGTTGTCAGCCTGCTATAATTTAAGACAAAGGGAGAGTTGGACTCCGCCAAGGTTGCCCTTTGTCACAGATTCTGTTCAAACATTTATGGACAGAATTTCTAGGAACAGCCAAGGTGTTAAGGGGATCCGTTTTGGTGAACTTAGGATCGCATCATCTGCAAAAAGCAGAGATGTGGTCCTATTGGCTTCATCAGATCGTGATCTCCAGCTCTCACTGGATCAATTCGCAGCCAAATGTGAAGCGGCCGGGATGAAGATCAGTGGCTCCAAATCCGAGACCATGGTCTTGAGCCGGAAAAGGGTAGGGTGCTCTCTCCGGGTCGGGGAGGAGGTCCTTCCCCAAGTGGAGGAATTTAAGTATCTTGGGGTCTTGTTCACGAATGAGGGAAGAATAGAGGAGGAGATTGATTGTCGGATTGGTGCTTTATCAGCAGTGATGCGGGCGATGTACCGATCTGTCGTGGTGAAGCGAGAGCTGAGCCAAAAGGTGAAGCTCTTAATTTCCCCTGGGGCTGTTTGGATTACCGGATCATGGCTCCTGGTTGTCATGGTTGACCCGCTGGCTGGAGTTGCTGCCGAAGTCCGGCGGTAGGTCGGCTGGGGGTGTGTGCTTGGCCATTGGCAGTGTGTGGAGGGTGGTCGGGGCGTGGCTTCACTGCGGCAGGCCTGATACAGCCCAGGCCTGGCCTTGGCTGCCTGCTCCTCTCCACTAGGGGTCTAACAATACATCAATCTATATCAATATATCGATTTGAATGGGTAATAATTTAGTTATATCAAGGCAAAATGAAAATATAGATCTATATCTTCATCATAATCTCGATGTGAATCAATATCATATGCCCATCTAACACAGTCTTTGGGTTAGATGGGCATATGATATCGCATTATAAATATCTAAATATATATGTGTGTGTATATATGTATGTCTACTTTTCAGCAAGGTTATAATTATTATTATTATATGCACATGTATTTTGCTATTGTGTTTTTTGTTTTATCCCCCTTTGCAGGTGTGAAGGTGTATAGTGGATGTGTTGTCTTGTGTTTTCCTCAGTATATCTCACATATTTTCTTGTTTAAAACTACTATAAACTAATATAATATAACTAATATAAAACTTATGCTTTCTACTTAAGTGGCAAGCAAAAAAAATTATTACTAATTTTCTTCAACAGTGACATTCTCTTTGCCTTTCTCTCATAAAGCCAGGACAGATGAAGAACCTGGTCAACAGTTGTTGTAGATCAGTCTCTCTCTTCTGAAGCTTGTAAAGGCTGGATTATACTTCAATAAGACGTGAGACAGCGGGTTGCTGATTGTGCAATTTCAGCGTGTCTTTTCCTGACTTAGTATAAATGGGCTGAAGACGTGGTGATCATAAATCCACCCTCTGCCCTCCTAAAGCTCATATTAAGTATATATACTACAATAACGATGGCTGGATAGTGGTTTTTCCACTCAACATCAGTGTTAAGTTGAGTGAAGTAGAGCCTTTTTTTTTGGTTAACGAAAAAAAAAAAGACGTGACCAGCTGTGTGCTTACATTCCTAATTGGGACCTAGATCAAACCAGCTGCTCTTTGAGCTCTTTTTAAAACTGGCTTCAGACAAAAAATATAATTTTAAACAAAATAACATGCAGAAGGAAGAGCTGCTCGGTGTCCTGTTCTGGTCCAGCTTGGTCCAACTCCTTGGCGCTGCCACAGCTGGACCGCTGGCCCCCTGGTCCGCTGCGGTGCTACTCATGAACAAACACACCCACGAAGTTCAGACCAATGACAAGCTCCGAGCTGCATCGTCTATGTATCACAGTTCTGACTTAGGGCAATGTAGCTGTTACCGGGGGTTAGCAGCGGGAGAGCAGACGGAAGTTGCACAATTTTTCGTCACTCAACAAGGGGAAAAAGATGTGCGACTCGAACTATAAACCAGGCTTAATTCCTTCAGAGTGGTCTCAGGTGTCTTGGTGGTCTCTTACTAGTCTCCTTCTCGTCACTCAATTTGTGTGGACGACGTGCTCCTGGTAGATTTACACATTCCATATTTCTTCTATTTCTTGATTATTATTATTTAACAGAACTCCCAGAAATGTTTAGTTATGTATCAATCCTGAATTGTACATTTTAATAATCTTTTCTCTGAGTTGACTTAGGACATGCTCTTTAAAGGAAGGAGGGAGGGAGGGAGGATATTTAGCAAACACTTATTTTAAATAACCTATTTTAGTTGACATTACTGTGTAGGCATTTGGTTTCACTTTGAAATCAACAAAGGTTTTTTTTTGTTTTGGACAATTTTATAGTAATTAAGACCAGAATAAACTGACCATGGCTTATTTATGACAACAAAAGCAGGAAGCTTCATATATGAACTTAAAATCAAGTCTAGATTTTAAAATGTTTACAGGAAGTGTAGTCGCAGGATCACGTCCCACCTCCAACTATTCTTTGTAAAATGGTCTTCTGTTTCCACTCACAGACTATAAACATGCATGTTAGGTTAACTGATGACTATAAATTGTCACTATAAGTGACTGCTTGTGTGTCTTTTTTTTAAATACTCAAGTGCAATGGATGTTTTTGTTTAATTTTTGGCTTTTATTGAAGCAGATTTATTACTTAAGGCTGCGTCATACTGCAAAATTTTAAAACAGTAGGATGATTTTCAAAGACTGAGAGACCCCACACGTGAGGATAAAAAATCATGGATATACCAGGTTTGGTCCTACAGTGTGTGGTGTACAGCCACACGGCAAGCGACTAGACACCACACGAAAAGATATTTCAATCATGAACATTCAGATGTCAGATGTGAAATCACGTGAGACTTCTTGAAATCACGCGTGACCTCCAGAGACACGTGAGTTCAAAGTAAACAAACATTTGCAAATAGGAACAAACAATATTGATCATTTGTGGACTATTTTTACCAGAGAAAAAAAACATTCCAAATGACTTTTAACGTCCAGGAGACTTTCTGGAGAGTCAAGACAGTTTTTATGTCTGCTGTGATTCTCCTCCGTGTTTACATTACATCACTTTCTGATTGGCTGCCCATCTATTCAACAGGCTGCAGCTCGTTTGTTCTCGGGCAAACACCACACATGCTGTGATATCGGGCCTAAACATCAAACATGTTTAATATCCCCGATTTGAGGTCAGAGCGGTCCCGATGTCCTTCCGAGCCCACTACATCACTCTTAACTCACTCCCCACAGCATAAACTAATGTTATGAATGATGCAGTTTGTGTAAAAATATTAATACCGGTTAGGCTTGGAGCAACGCTTACCAGCAAGAAGGTACTGATAATACTGCACCAGGTCCGAGGCCAACACAAGAGGATGGTTGGAGTTGAAAGGTGGCTGCAGCTCATTCCATTGTGGAGTCCTGCAGCAGAATGTAAAAAACCTTAAAGAGAAGCAAAGTTCCAAAGCTTTCCTGAAGAGAAAACACTCAACATGGTGTTACCTTGCCAAAGTCCAGCACGCTCTGGGAGAGGTACTGAGCTCCAAAGGAGTATCGTCACTTATCTTTTGTGCGGTGCTAATTGGTCGTGGCTCCAGGACATGCTCCACCAAGTTACCATAGCAACTGATTATGTAGAGTGAGTCAACTACCGACTGCCGCGACTGATCTGAGGGGAAAGAAAGATGTCCAACAAAATCACGAGTGAATCAATTTTAAACCATCATTGAATACTGCAGAAACATTTGTATTTTCATTTATTGAACACAGAATGATCTGGAGCGAACCTTTTTCTCTTTTCATGCTGGGGTTTGTGATAAACCAGGATCGGGACGAGGCGAAGATGGCAGCAACGCAGAACTCTCCTCCACTGGACTTGCTTGGGGAAATCTGAGGGGGCGGCTTAACTTTGCTTAAAGAGGGAAAAAAAGAGTACAAAGTTTAGGTGAATATTAACGTATTTACTATAACATGTTGAGACTAAAAGAAAAGACAAGAAATGTTTGTTGTTGTTTTGGACTACTACACATTTCTCTAACTGAACTAATTGCAAAAAAGTAAACAACCTTTATGTTAATAATAAAATGTGTGTTAATTCTGTAAAAGGCTAACACCAACACAATAGTTTCAACAGTTTTATACAATAATTGAATCAGCAAGCAAATGAGTATTAACATTTGAAAAGGTGTGCAAATCAAAAACTGTAGCAGAAAATAAAAGATATATATTTTTATTAATAATGAGTAAAATATTTATCCTAAAATCTTCAAATTCTCCCTCATTGACTTCAGTTAAATTACCACAGAAGCAGAGAATGTGGGACATTAACCCATATTCAGCTCTGTACGGTGGACTGATCAGTCCTAAAGTTTGTCTTTAGTTACAGGTCCAACACGTTGACCAAACAACACAAAGTACCATCACTGTTTGACTATTAAATTTCTCATCAGGAGTGTGAATATCCAGATCTCTACAACCTTGGAGCTCACTCTAGTGATACTCAGAAGAACTTTTTGTATCAACTATTTGTACGTTAGATAAGAAGCTAATTAATCCCCACAACTAAACTACTGTAAAAAGTGGTGCTAAACCCAGAGAGAGACAAAAGTTGAGGGGTTCCTGAAATTTACAATCTAGGCTCCAAATGTGAACTACTTCAAACAAAAGTTTAGTGAATGGTTCTGGTTGTGATGAGTGGGGATGGATAAAGAACCCATATAATTGGGGACCAAAGTCTAATGAAAACATTTAGTGAAAAACATTTTCAGAAGCCTATGGCAGCTGGAGTGGATAATGGTTAACCAATGAGCTTGTGGCTACTGAATTAGCACCAGTGAAGTGAAACAGGATCTGTTAGAATCAAAAGGTGCAAAACATGGGGAAATTTGATTGACGTTCAAAGTGGGGCAGAAGAATAGCCAAGTCTGCAGCGTCTGTGGTCCAGTTTTCAGTAATGTATTCATATAACCATCAGATTTTAAACTACATCAGCCTCTATGCGTCTGAGCCAACTGAAGGGCGCGGTTAGAATAAAAAATAGGTTCATTTTTAGATGGGAACTGGGTTTAAATCAGTTTCAGTTTGGAGGGCCTAGTATTTTCTGAGATTGAGAACCATTGATCTAAAAGGTCTTATTGATGACATTACAATTATTTTTGGATTTTAGAAGCTTGTGAGTCCTGTGTGCTTTCTCAGTGCCTCACATTGGACAGATTCAGCATTTATCATTTAAGGAAAGTTGCCACCCCAACCTGTTTCACTCTGGGAAGATCCTATTTAGAAGTTTTAGAACCCCCAAAATCATTTCAGAGGACAGAAACTGTGAAACAGTTTTCAGATGACTCACATGGTAGCAATCAGAGAACAGTAGCCAGATCTGGATTTATTGTCCAGTCTTATAAAGAACCAGGACAGTAAAACGTGGTTGCATGGTTTATTATGTACAATGCCGGACAGCTTGAAACTACAGAATATACAGATACAGTAAATAAAACTTCAGATATGAATGAATAGTAAATAAAATGTTTATTGTCTAGGTACAGTTTTAAAAAAAGAATAATCTTCTAATTAACTAAATTACAACTCCAGTCTTCAACATTCCATGGTCCTTTACACAAGCGCCATTTTATCCACTTTTCCACTGCTATAAGTTTCACATTATTTACTTATTTACATAGAATTTGCAATAAAAATCTGAGCAACAGCAGCTAGGTAAAATATTTGCAGTGCATCTTGGGGGAAATACACTTTAGATAACTTGATGAGACATTGTTGATGGTTAAAGATATTTTAAGAAGAAGATCCTGCTTTGGAAGTGGGTAAAGCTAAAAAATAAAATTAAAATTAGAATAAGAAACAATGGCAGAAATAATTGGTATTTGTGCACCAGCTGCTGCTAAATAAGATGTTAAACAATCAGAATTCTGTGTAGATTATGATGTAATGCAAAACTGATTGGAATGTTAAAGTTTATAAAATAGTTTTTGGACTAACTGGTATTAGCAGCAATTAATTTTTCTTAGCTGGGTTAGACTAGCCATGATCTACTAGTTCTGTCAGAATTAAACTCTATTCTGCTAAACATCAAACAGATATCTACAGCAGGTAAAAGAAAATAAATAAAGATAATAAATACACAAAATCTACACCAAACTATTCAGCAAAACAGTAGAAATGTCCCTTAAAGGTCATGATCCTGAAGCTGAGCGTGTGTTCAGTGTCAAACAGTTAATCTTCTTTTCCCTCTTAACTTACTTCTGGTTCAGAGAGAATGAACAACTGTGTAAAACATTCACACACATACATATATACATACATACATATTAGGGGTGCAATGATACAGAAAATTCACGATTTGGTTCGGTTTGATACTTTAATCTCACGGTTTGATATTTTTTCGATACAAAAAAAGAGCTATTTCCATGCACTTCTTAACTTGTACATTTTTGGAATTAATTTTGAACATTTGTTTAACCTCAAAACTATAGTTTTTGAATGAAATGTTGCTGAAAGAGCAAGTTTCTCAGTGGATCTGTGCTCGACAATGCAGCCTAAGTGGAGCAGTCGAACACAGATCCATCTTCAGAAGACAAGTTGATAAAATAAATTTTATAAATCTGTATTGTTTGATACAAGGGTGTATTGAACGGTTCGATACAGATACATGTATTGTTGCACCCCTAATACATACATACATACATACACACACACATATATATATATATATATATATATATATTCAAACACATACATATATATGTTTTAGTGCTGGGCACGTTAACGGGTTATTAACGCGTTAATGCAGCCGACGCCTAACGGCAATATTTTTTTAACGTGCGTTAACGTAGTTTCTTTCTTTTGTCTGGGCTGCCTTTGAAGACACACACAGACACACAAAAACCTATTAGTCGCTGCGGGGAGGCGGGATCTTGATCACTGTTGACATTAGACAGCCTTCATCGCGTATCTCATCCAATGAGAGCCTTTTTTTATTGCCGCTCACATGAACCCGAGCTGCAGCTGGGTGAAAACGTACCTGAAGCTGCCGGATTCTTTAGGGCATTTTTTATTTTAAAACTTTTCTCGACAGCCGGCTTGAATGAAGTAAAGTTATCTGTAAGCGCTGCAATGCAAAACTGTCTCACCACCAGAGCAGTTCGAGCCTGAAATATCACTACAGTTTAATACCAAGGTAAACAAACAGAGGGAGGTTCTGCTTACCAGCATGTGAGAGAAAAAAAAGTAAGACGGGCATGGTTTGAGTTATTTGTTTAAAGTTTTTGAAAATGCATTGCCCCTTTTTTTTTAATATAAAACAGTACCTAAAATGCTCTAAAAATATTTGAGTCAATTAAATTTCGTACAGAATAATGAAATTAAATGAAGAATTCAAGGACTTTTTGTCATTCCAAATTAGTAATATGAGGACTGAAAGATAGATGAGGCTTCTGTTGTCAGGAAAAAAATACAACAAGCTAATAAGTTAAATGAAAAACAAAAGAAAAAATGTACAGTGTGTCACACTTGTATTGCAACATACAAACAATGCACATTCAGCCATGGCAGAGGGATTGTTTTTATAAATAAATATCTTGAGATTAATCGCGATTAAAAATTTCATTCTATTCCCAGCACTCATATATACAGTTAGGTCCATATATATTTGGACACTGACACAAATTTTGTCTTTTTACCTGTTTACTGAAACATAT
>JARVJO010000330.1:26999008-27013002 GCA_031762555.1 Cynodonichthys magdalenae | reverse complement strand
TTATTTAAAATTGTTAATTGTCTGAAATAATTGTCTGTCTGAAATAAATTTAATTCATTCATTCATTCATTCATTCAAAAATTCATTCATTTGAAGAGGTAAAGGTCAGATGTTTCTGTGAAAAGTAAAATGTCTGTTTACTTTCTTCAGATACAGGCTAGATGCTGTGTTAAAGCATGCAGCTGTGTAAAACTACAGACTGCAGAGTGGAGCAGCACACTCATGCAAACGACTGATTAAGGGTGTGCCAACATGAGCCTATGGTAAACAAGGGGAGGGAAATCAGGCTTGAGCCTGGCTCCATTACTATCACAAACATTTAAAAACAGAAAATGAGCCACAATGACAAGTATAAAAAGACTGCATGTTATTGTTTGAACTGTGTGCACGCACGGGTTTCATTTAAGATTCAGGAATTTGGATGAATGTTTTTACTGCCTGGTTTTTATTGTCAAATTGCAGAAAAAGAAGTTTAAAATACACAGAGCACAAAATATAGTTTGAATATTTAAAGGCTTTTTTCAAAACTAGTAGTCGTTTTTTTCTATAAAATGATTGAAAACTGCTGCTCAGTACTAATGTGGAGGTTCTTCATTATTATTATTCATCATTATCCCACCAAAAGGTTGAAATAAAAATTTGCAGGCATGTTCTGAGAAATCCGTTTGTAAATTATAACAATTGTGAAAATGAAAGCCACCTGGCAGACAGGCTAAAAGAAAACAAGAGTGCGAGGTAGGCAGCTGAGAAACACACGGACATCTCTAGACGAAGGCTGTGATTTGATTAATGACTGGGGCGTGATGTACCCAAGCACCCGTACATGACATCTTCATGGAAAGAAGATCCATCAATGCAAATCCAGCTTAGTCACCATAGTCCAGAGAAAAACTCTGATCCTGCCAAAAAACATTCACACCAACACCTGACCCTCGCCTTTTCTTTCTTCCCTAATCCAGCCATCCGTCCAGCTCTGTTTCAACAGCATTTGCATTCTCTTCTCGCATTAAGCCTCCCTCTCTATCCTTTTGGCCCTTTCTCTCTCCTCAGCCTCCCCATGTCACGCTATATCATGTTTCTATTCCCTCTTTTAATACCCAATTTGCATCCAATACAAGCAGGCGGCTTCCAACGAGGAGCTGATGTGCGAAAGGACAAGCTCCGAGGCCCACGCAAACACTGTGTCTTATTTGAATCGTTCTGCCTGAGAGGAGATTTCAGTTCAAGGAAAAAAGCCGAGCTGGACTGAAGGGCACTGGAGCTGGGAGGTGTGAGGAGGTTAGGCAGGTGCCATGTTGACTGATGCTTGGGGAATTTAAAAGAGGCCTTGAACCTGAGGAGAATCCTGCAGCTCTTCCACAGAGGCCTACAGACAGACAGGCAGGCAGGGGAATTATTTTAAACGGTTTTCTTTTTTTTGGCTTTGAAGAAGTTGCAGAAAAAATTTTACTTTACTTTTCGTTTTTTTTTTTCTTTTGCTCACTTCCTTTTTTGGCCCCCTGAAAAAGATATAAAGTCTCCTGCTTAATGTGAAATGCAGTTGGTACAGTGTTTAATATGCTCCTAAAACAAAACAAAACAACTAGCTTCAGAGAAGTAAAAATAGCTCTTGCAGAGTAGGAACAAAATAGTTCCTAATTTTAATGTAAAAAATCTAATTTCAAGCCTGTTTTTAAAACTTGCAGAAATGTCTTATTATAAATCAATGATAGATGTTTCTTACAGGAGGCCAGCTTTTGTTTTATAAACTGCAGACACTATAAAAAAAATGGAGAAATTTTTTTGTGTCATGAGTTTGTCTAAAACCTGCAGGTTTCACAATTTTCTCTGCTTATTTCCTCACCGACCCTCCTCTGAACACTTTCTCCTTCCTGTCAGAAGGTGAAATAAAAAGTGAAAAAAGAAGCTAATGCTTTCAGAAACTGTAAACTGTCACATAGATTTGAATGAAAAATGTGTGCGTGTATATTGTTCTGTGGTTCAAGTGAAACAATCACAATAAATACCTACATCTGGATGTGCAACATTTCCAACAAAGCCTCAACGTCGTTATCAGAACAGCAACAGCCCCAGGGCCCATAATGAAATGATCTTATGTATATTCTAAGTATCCAAGCTAATAAATGAAAAATGACTGATTTAACAGTCACAATGAAAGTTGGGACTGTTGTTGAAGTCGGCACCACACCACAGTTGTAGCTGTTCTCTGTGCTGCTGCGGCTGTTTCAGGTCATTCATTCATTTAGGCAAATCACTGTGCAGGTGTGCTTTATGGAAATGGTGCTTTTTTTACATGATTTTTGCATCAAAGTGAAGTGCCTTAAAGTGTTAGGCCATGTATTTGTTATATTTGCCAGAAAAAAAACTCTGGCACCACATCACCTAATTTCCCTGACCTTTCAAAGAAACTCAGATATTTTATGGTTTATATCAGCTTTTAGCAAACCTCATCCTTTATAACCAGCATAATTAAATCAGACAGACAGACAGACAGACAGACAGATAGATACTTACTCCTTTTTTATACAGTTTATAGAGAAGGTATGGAAATCTAAAAGGGTGAAAATATACCAGTTTTAAAATCCTTTCTGTCTTCTAGCAGTTAATTACAGGAATAATCATTTCATAAGCAACACAGTGAAAAAAATGCAAACTAACACTGAGACAGCCTCGGTGAGTGTTTCAACTTTGTTTTACATTTTTTTCCAGAACGAACTAATGATGAGATGAAAGTTCATTATTATGTGTGTGAATGGGACCTGATTTTTCAAATCTGATTGAGACGAGGTTTCATTTGGAAAAGACAGACCTGTTCCAACTGAACCTAAGACCGTAGTTAAAGTTCATGCTGTAGTTGAATAAACAGAAAATATTCAGGTTTTCTCAGCTGCTTCCACTGATTTTAGGAGAAGTTTAAATTCACTTCATGAAACGAAGCTGAGCAGATCCAAATCTCTTACATAAGGAAGCCTGTTGAATGTGGATAAATATGTTTATCTGCATTTTCCGTTTGTCTTTATTATATATTTTGAACTTAGCTTTCAAAAGGTTTAAGTGTGTGAAATGTTGATCAAATCAACTTTATTAGTTCAAAAGTGAAGCTTCAATGTTTGACACTTTTTGAACATTTTGGATCTTTTTTTTATTTTTTTTCCCATAGAGCAGATCTTTGATAACGTTACAGGTGTGCTGTTTGTTGTTTTTCCTTTAAATTACTTTCTATGTGCACCTGAATCATCCTGTCCATCTTTCCAAGTTTCCCAGACATGTTAAAGGGAGGAGGAAGAGGAGGAGGAGGAGGGGTGCGTTTCTGAGCTGGAAGAGAGAGCTGCTCTACCATCCCAATTCCCCGAAGTACCATTATTGAAACACTCACTTCCACACGCGGAGAGAAGAGAGGGAGAGGGGGGGAAAAAGGAGGAGAAGAAAGAGAAGAGAGAGCGAAAAAGAAGTGAAGAAAAAGAGGAGCAAATAAAAGAAAACAAAGTGGGGATCCCCCACTGGACAGAGTAAAAACAAATTAAAAGAGCTCTTATAAAACACAGATGCTGCAAGGAAAATAAACTTCACATGATTTACTCTTCTGTAGAGGAATAAGATGACTGGTGGTAAACCCATCAGGACGCTCTCTTTCCTTTCTCCCTTCTCTCTCTCTCTCTCTCTCTCCCTCTCTCTCTGTCAGGTAACGCCGCAGCATGGGGATCCGGCTCCTCACTTTTCCACTTCCAGCCCTCTCCTCTCTCTTTGTACGGTAATCCCGCTCGTCTGCTATTTTGAGTCGGAGTGAAGAGTGGAGGTCAGGCCGGCCTGTGTGAAAATGGCTTCCTGCCCGGTCTCCTGCTCCCAAACCACAACCTAACAGCAAGCTTTTATTAACGACTCTGTTTGGGAACATTTTTGGAACGTTCTGTATTTTTATTGATGTTTCTCATGTCAAAGTGTCTAAAAAACATCCGGAAAAAAAAAAAATTAAAAAAATTCCCAGGACTACATTTTTTTCAAATTTTATCACAAAACTTGAGAGCAACATAAGAAAAAAAAAAGAAAAAAAAACAAGTGAGATTTTGGGGAATCTGTTGTGTAGGGTTCAGATGAGAAAACACAGAAAGGAGAAGGGGGCAGAAGAATATTAAAAGTAAGGAGTCATTTCTAACAAACAAGACTGAGACAAGAGAAAACACGGGGTGGGAACACACAAGCAGCCCCCCTGAAATAAGATCCACAAGTTTACAGCATGTCAGTATTTACAAGGCTTCATCAGACAAGACTGAGTCGCCAACAAGAGCTGGGGGGAAGAGGGGGAAGAGGTCAGACAGCTCCACTGGATCGGATGACACCCACACTCCTACCATATGTGTGTACAAGTGTGTACACATCTGCAATTGTGTGTGTGTGTGTGTGTGGGGTGTGTGTGTGTAGCTATGGTCTGATTTGGGTCAAAGAGCTAGTACCTCACAGCAAGGAGCAACGGTTATGACCTATGATTGGTTGTTAAGAGAGGGGTATATGTGTGTGTGTTCGAATGTGTGTGTGTGTGTGTGTGTGTGTGTGGGGGGGGGGGGGGTACAACTATTTAAAGAAAGGAAGAGGACAGGGAAAGAAGACCGGATGATTGAGTAAACAAGACATTATTTTCATTTGTTGGGAAATAAAAAAAATCACAAACATCCTAATTTAATTATTACAATTATTATCATTATTATTATTTTTTAAATACAGGATAATACATGAAATATTACAGACTATAAGAGAGAGAGTGAGTGTGTATGACTGTACGTTTGGTAAATTAATACAAAAAAATGTATACATTTTTATCTAAACGTTAAAAAAACTAATGAATAAAACTAGTCTTTGGTTGTTTTAAATTTACAACAAATGAATACGTTTCAAACTTTTTCATTACGTCTCATTTCAAACAGCCCTCATCTACATGATGTCTCCACATTTTTTTTTATTTATTTAAACAGAAGCATTTTATTTCCGTCTTGCTTCACAGCAAATGAACATAATTTTTGGTGTTTTTTTTTCAAACACCTACAGATTTAATCTGAGTGCAAACGGAGAACATTTTCATTTTCGGTGCAGGTTATTAAAAGCAGCTCAAAGAGGAGCTGACCTGTGCAGACGGAGAGGCTCTCTGGGTTTATTAGGCCCCGGCTCTGATGGAGACGAGACAATGCGGCAGACGAAGAGGAGATAATGACACCGCTGTGTTCGTGTCGCAGCCCTGCTGCTGTCGTGAAAACAAAACCAAGTCAGCGTGAACTCTCCTTCCTCGTGAAATCACCTCCTCTAAAGTGCAATCCACTCTTCTGCTCAGAGAGGTCAGAATTTTGTTCTGAATGTTCAAACATTTTATTTAGAAACAAACAAGAAAACTCAAAGGGAAATGTTCAGTTTTTATTGGGTGAAAATATCAAATGATTTAGAAAAGTCTGTAGACAGACAGGTAGATTTCAATTATGTATTTTCTCCATAATATAGAAACAAAATTATGTCTGAATTCTCTCTTCTGAAAATTGTGCTTTTTATTATAAATAAATAAACCGATCATTGAGGTTGTAAGAATTATTTATCCTGAAATATAAATCTGCATGCATTGATCCATCTTTAATTTGCTCCAAAATATATTGTTATATTTATTACAGAATGCAAACTGTTAATAATTAGATTTGTTGTACTTTGTACATCAACAACAACAAAAGGTTTCAAAGTGAAGAGAACAAAAAGTAAAATAAAGATGTTTATGAGGCAGCTGTGGAACAGAAGCAGGATGTAAAAGCCATTGATTGAGTGACAATAGAAGGCTTTGGCTTTTCAGAACATGTACTTTTCACATGGGAGGCAATAAGCTGGAAGCCACAAGTGCCTTCTGTGTGTAAAAGCAAGCCAGCTTTATTTCTTTATCTCCACCTTACAATTTTGCAAATCAAATAATGATGAGTGCAGTGGCGAGCAGCCGGTGATAAGAGGGTTAGTGGTTGTGGGGATTGAGTTATTAGGGTTCGTGGAAAAACGACAGGGATCTCCGGCCAAGACACATATTCCTCTGTCTGTGTATTTTTGGTTGCTTTAAAAAGCTTAAAAGTAGAAGCGATGGGTAATTTTCAGGGTAAACAGCTTGTTCGATTGCTGTGTGGTTTCGCGCTGAGCTCCCCGTTTATTGACTCAAGACGAGCCGGGCTCTGGCTCCTCAGACGACCACAGGCAGGAGTCTGCAGAGCGAGGCTGCACACGACACGAGCTGCTGACACTTCCTTACCTCTGATCGCAGGAAAATGTCAAAGCTTAACTGTCATGCCTGCATGCAGGGTTAAAGGCAGAAGGAAAAAAAACACATCCGCTACTTTAGGAAAGCTATTTGCCATTTCCTGTTTCCAAACCATAAGCAGTTTGTTAATGTGTTCAAATTTACCCAAGGATTTATTTAATGCTTTAGACAGACACAAACATGAGAATATGTACTTTACACACACACACACACACACACACACACACACACACACACAAAAACATGAGATTATTAAAGCAAACAAACAATAAGTTAGTTTTCTAAATAACCAGGGCATAAAACACTTGTGGTTTAGGAGACAATAATATGCCAAATAAAATAATAATAATAATCTTTTTTTAAAAGTAAAAATTAAAAGTTATTAAAGTATAACACAACGGTTTTTAGATTCCCTCCTAAAAGATTACTGCAAAACAGAGCTAAGTTATTTCTTTCAGTTGGAGGAAGCAACCATTCATTCATTCATAAATAAATAAATAAATAAATAAATAAATAAATAAATAAACAAAGTGAAGAAATGACACCACTCTCTCTGTTGTCATATTTGCATCCAGGCAAAACCTTCAAAGCAACAAGTCAAGCTTCACGAGTCCTTTCCTTTCTGAGAACAGAGCTACTCCGCTGCACAACAACAACTTTGACTACACAGCGCCACACAGAGGATGACTATGGTACTAAAAGAAACCTTCATCATGAAGAGTAAAGTCACTTCAGGCAGCTACAGTCAACTAAGTTTGTAGCATTTCTTCCTATCATTGTTGTTAATCAGTCATGAAAACATGTTTTAATTCTTTGTTCACCATTTTAGAAAAGACATTATTATTGTTGTAATATTGGCATTTCCTGAATCGGTTCACACTCTGGTGTCCATATTATCATCTGAAACACAAAGCTATAAGATTCTCACATTTCTGACAGTATGATTGTGCATCGAACAAACAAACCTATTCTACTTGTTTTAACTGATCTGTCAGAGACCATCACTGACAGCCTTCTTTTAGAAAAGAAGAAAATTTTAATTTTTAGAGCTCAACAATCCTGAGTTACAGTCAAAGAGGTGAAGTTCCACAGATGTTCGCTCTGATTGGTTCATTTTTACAACTAAAATCTGCTCCTATGATCTGCTTCACTGCTACAAGTTTGGACCTAACTCTCTTTATTTAAACCATCTCTCTGAAAGGTTTGCACCCATTGAGCAGACAGTAACGTGCAGTCAACACCAGGTCGGCATGAGGCCGGACGTGTCACACGCCAGCAGCCATGACGTAAGGTTTCCAATACTTGGACTTCTGCAAAGCGTTGCTATTTTTCACCGCAGTGTGATGACTGACAAAAAAATGCGGTGATGTGGGAAGCAAGATAAAACACAAGTCCAAAGCCAAATAAGCAAGCCGTCAGCCTCTAATAGCAGAAAGGAAGTGTCCCCTTATCAACAAGTGAATTAACAGTTTCCCGTCACACCTTGTTCTCTGCAACCCCCCCGCTCTCTCTGAACCAGCGCCAGGGCCCAGATGGCCTTGTGATGGGACCACCAGGGCTTCTGCTTAGTGAGGAAACAAATCTGTTGCACTGACTAATGGCCCTCTGTTGATGTTTTATACTCGGGAAGTGTATTACTAGTGCTGTGTACACACGCAAAAGGCACCCATGGATGTAAAAACATAAACATGAACGGAGAGAGAAACAGAGCGCTGTCCATAAATGGAGTTAAGGAAAAGCAGATATATTTAACTGTGTTGTACTGTACATTTAAAAAAAAACAACAGGCATTTATTTAATAGATAAACCCTCAGCTCTTTCAGGGTTCTGAAGTAAAACATAAAGGTCATTTTTTTTATTATGTTCACAAGGTGTCTACATAAATTTTGTTTGAAATAAAAATAAATTAGTTCATTGTCAGCCCATTTTCATGTCTTCACGATTGCACAGCAAAGTGAGAAACAATTTGAACAAAATAATACGATTCTGTCGTGTAAAGGAGGCCACATGACCGACATGATTAAACACTGCTCAGGGTTCGATCTTTGATGTGAGCCTTCGCTGACAATCCTGGGTAAAATAAAACAATAAAATATGTCTAATACCAACATCCACACAGCTAACAAGTTATACTAAACCTTCAAACTGTAACATAAGCTCAGTAACATGTTTAAGTAGCTGCAGCATCAGACACTTGATATGTGTTTTTTTTTTAAATAAAGCTCTCTTGTGAAAGTGTGTACTGCATAAAATGTCCATCTAACCATGTTTTCCAATCTTTTATCAAATCAAAAAGTATTTCTGATCTTGCTTTGAGACTGATTTACTAACCAAGAGCAGAATGAGTTAGATTATTAATCTAAAAAATTCCTTTAAAAAATTTTCAAAAAGTCTTACCAAGTGCAATTGTCCTACTTCACTAACCTCAAATGAAATGAAATCATCTGCCAGTGTAAGACAACAAAAGATTAATAATCTAACACATTCTGCTCTTGCTTAGTACATAACAAGATCAAAATTACTTTTTGGCTGATGTAAGATTGGAAGATCAGATGGACAATTTTTGCAGCTACCTCATTTAAACCATGTAAACTTTTTTGACCCTGCTTCTAAGAAGAATTGAAATTGGGAATTGTTGGGAATCTGAAATGAGGAACCGGAATCGTTTAAATTCAAACGATTTCTAAACCTCTTCGTAAGGTAGCCTACAGAAAGTCCTGAGACGTTCCCTGTGATTCTAAAAATCCCTGCATGAGTTTCAGAGGCAAACAGCCCTGCTGCTTGAGTTTTTGAGCATTTTCAAAAGTGTGTGCAACATTTCTTCTCCTAAAACAGTCCCAGAATTGACACAGGCATTTCAAACCCACCTGAATTGTATTGTAGCATCTCCAACCCCTTTCAACGGCACTAAAGCTGTATTTTAACTGCACAGGGAGCTTTAACTCAACAGTCTAGGACTAAATACCACACTGATGACAAATATTAAATAAAAGATTTTAAAAAATGGTCCAAATATGCAACTGAATGACGCTGTGGTCACCTGGTTACAAACATGCAGTACTTAATGAAACTGCAACTAAAAATATGTCTCTTTTACTGCAACATTGAGTCTCCAACGAGCTTCAAACAGTCACAGCCACCTGACACACTACACAAAGCAAGACTTTCAATCTTGGATAACTAATTTATAACATTTCAGATTTGAATCTGTTAAAATTCAAAACAAGGGGACAAGAATAATTATTGGAGCGTTTACTCTTTCCATTTTTCACAAATGAAAAATTAACTGCTGGAACCTTGTTTTCAGCTTTGTTTGTGTGTTTAAAACTTGCCATGTTCTATAAAAATAAAACGTTTACGGTGGTTGTCGCTCTCTTCCAAAACCTCAGTTTTGTGCAGACAAACTCCACTTACTAATCTAAGGTTCTACGAGCCAGCCCACTGACAAACTATGTTCTACAGTGTGGAACATTGTAGAACCCAACAACCTAACAAAAATGGTTATTACCTGAGATGAGGAAAAAAATTGATTACACAGAGGGAAATGTTTTGTACTATAGACCTAGACACACATGGTTATCCCAAATTTTAACAGTAGAAAAAGACGGCCAATTGCGGTTTCTATTTATAGTTGAGCCAGCACTTTGGGCTGGCAGTTTTGAGAAGGATGTGTACTTTTCTACAGTTCCTTCCCAAAAATCAACGCCGTCCTCGCTGGCGACAATCACAGAGCAGCTGTTGTGGCTAGGTGGCTGAGCTCTGGCCTGCCTCACCCTGCTGCTCTCTGCCAGCCTAACAAAACCGCTTCTACAATTCAAAATTCACACCCGGCTCACAAAAACAGGCGGAAGGCAGACACAAAAACAAATGTGACTCAATGTGTTTGCATCCGGTAAAAACTGAACAAATTATGGATTCTTTGTCACAATGGTGGCATGAGTGGTGGAGCAGGGAACTGGTTTTCTAAATTTACTTGTGCCAGGAAGTTTTGGATCCAATTCATCTTGAAAGTAAGAGACACACAGTCTACATGACCTTGTGAAAAAAAACTCAAAAGAATACTAAAAATGATCTGAAGCACTGTCTGCAATATACAGTATTTGAATTCAGTTGCAACAGTTGTTAAAACATACACTTAAGTTTTTTTTATTGGAACATCTCAATCTACATACATTTACAAGTAATAAATCGGATGTTTATTTTTGAAAGAAATCTAATTAGCTGCACATAGATTACTTTTCATTGTGTAAAAGTGTCCTTTTGTCAGTGTTGTCCCATGAAAAGATATACTTAAATATCTGCAGGAATTTGAGGAGTGCACTCACTTTTGTGATACACTCTACATCCATCCATGGAGGAGCAGGTCAGGTGACCAATGTTTGGGATGGAACATACATTGTTCCTCCTGAATTAGACGTTTGACCAATGACCAGAGTCTCTTCTTCAGCACCCCTGAATACACTTTACCTGAACGGCTGAGGGGTTCGATTTACTTGAATTTGGAACACATTTTTTTTGAAAAAGCGAACCACTACCCCAGTCAGCCTGGCACCTCTCAACATAGACAAATCCAGAGCAGAATAAGGTCCAGCCCAGCTCAAAGAGGTTGGTTCAAGAACTGACACTGTGTGCAGAGATGAGCCCAACTATGTTTGGTCAATATATCTCAACCTCACACACAAGCTCAGGCTCCTTTTCCACCAGAGAGGTGGCATTCCATGTCCCAAGAGCCAGTTTCAGTAAGTTAGGGTCAAAGCACCAAAGCTCTTTCCTTCGACTACCACTCATATCATTGTGCACCTGACCCACATGGCAAAAACCAAAAGAGGAAGTGAACATGTCAAAGTCTCAATCTACTCTATTATTTTCAGTACTTTTGATATTTTTTCATATATAGAGCAAATGATTGGATCACCTGCTGCTTTGTCTTCTCATACTTGGCAGGAGCGATAGACAGATCAAAATTTCAGCATTACCCATTTAATCAAACTGATTCCCCAGAACCATCCTGTTGTGAAAATGTTATTTGTTGTATTATCAGTATTTATGCTGAGAAACATTTGTTTATTTAAGGTCTCAGATGATTGGTGTGTGAGAGTGCAATAACTAAGCAAAACAAACTGTTCATAGACTTGAAATGGTGAGATTGTTTTGTCCTTTCAAGGGCAGTACAATCTTAAAATGAGTGTAAAGTGTCCAATGGCACAAGAATCGCCTGTATCTAAAACAGAAGAAATAGAAAAAATTTCAAACTGTCAACAAACTTCATCAACTGGCTGTCAAACTGGCTGAGTAATGAGGTCAAACACCTAACAGTAAAAGCAAACAGTTACTATGAATAATACAGATCTTTGCCATGAAAAAAAGTCATGATGTGCAACCTCGTATAGCATCTTGTGTAATTTGTTAAGAGTTTATTGTAGGAGTTGACTCTCTGCTACTATTAAATCTGACTTTGATAAATATCTAAAACTGACAAGGTTTTATCAATATTTATGTCCCCTAAAGTTAGTTAGGAGTGTCGACCATCTTCAATTGGGTGAGCTCCATAAGTTAATCAGTTGTAGTACTTCCAATTATTACAATTCAAAGTTAAGATAAAACCATCTAGTGATTCAGACAACATCTTAATAGAAAGACAGAGGTTTAAGAGGTTTTGGCTATTTTAAACAGAGATTTTGTGCAATCAGCTGAGTTAAGGATGATACTCAGCAACTAAACCACAGAATTTTTACCAATATTTATAAAATTGACTCACTTATAGCCAGTTGGATTTTCTAAAGTCAGCTACATGTAGCAGCCATCTTGAAATGGGTTGGCTTAAAAATAAATATCAGTTTAAGCAATTATGGAATTACGTTTTCATAGTTTCAATAAAGTCTGACCAGTGGTTTTATACTATATTTGACTTCTAAAGGTTTGAGACAAATCCGTGCAGAAAATGGTTCAAAGGTTCACTTTCTCAGATCTTCTAACACAACATGCACAATGTTTCCTCCTGAATCAAAAAGACAACTAGTGTCATTCAGGAATGAACTTAAATAAACCAAAGTGAAACCAAATTTAATTTCCTGTGGACTCTATAACATGCTGTAAAAATAGTTATGAAAACCACAAGTTTTCTCCAGATTCACTCCTCCTATACAACTTCTCACATAAATGTTTGGTGCTGTAGACAGTTCATCTCATTCAAAAGCACCAGGTGAGATGTCACAGCGAAAGCTAATTGTTGACAGGTGCCCCTAATGTTGCTCTTTGAAACAAAGTCTGATTTATGGCCACACTTTCTAAGGCCGTCATGTTGTTCATCTACTCATGCAAGCACAGAAAAACTATTGACTGCAGCCGTCCGTAGTGCACAGTTCCACATCACTGCAGGGTGGTTCCCTCCTGCACTTTTAGACCTGGATTCAAAAAGGTTCAGTTTCAGAGGAAATGAGTGAGGTACTCGTGTACACGAATGACTGGACCACAGCAGAAATGCTTTGGTTTCACTCAAAATCATTGTTGCATGAAGTGGGCCTTTAACCCTGCCTGTCAGTGCTACGACTCCATCTTATCTGTCTTTTCCCTGAGCCTGTTCTCTCCTCCTTTATCCCCAAAGGCCCATCTCTCTTTTCTTAACCCCTCAATAGCACCTCATTATTTTGTTCATTCACTTTCCCCTCCTACCCCACTTTGATGTTGGTGACCCCCTCTGCTTATCATCGAAGCGGACATCCTTTTAATCTTAGATGACTTTCTGTGTTGTTGTTTGGAGGAATGTGTGGGTTTTGGTGTTTCAGAAGGGTCTGGGTCCAGATGAGGACAGGAAGCAAAATAGGAAGCCAGTGGGCTTTTTGTCAGGGTGTGAGCATATCTATGTGTTTAGGGCAGGGGTGCCCAAACATTTTCCCGCAGAGGGCCAAAATGAAAATCTATCTGGAGCTACGGGCCAAGTGCAATAATAATACAAAATCATTAATACTAATGCAATAATACACGATATACAATTTTTTAAAGTAAAGTCCTGTATTTTTAACGATTAAGCTAGCAGCCAGTGCATTGGCCCACTTTTTGTCTTGTAAAAGGATTGTGGTGTTTTGTTTTTTTTTAAACTGGCTGATGTAAAGATCCCAAAAAATAAAATAAAACAAAACAAAACAACTAGACTTCTGTTCTGAAGTGAAGCTAAAATGTTATGGTCTAAAATGTTTGTAATTTAGCAAAGACAAGCCTTTTGAACAGCTTAGCTAAAACACATAATTAGAAATTGGTCTGTAATTCCTTACATTTGTTAGTTCATCCCGTTTTTTAGCAGCGGGAGAACATGAGCAGATTTTCAGCCTTAAAGGATTTTATTGCTGTCAAGGCAGATGAAAAATATGAGCAATAAAAATCAGCAATAAAATCAGCAACTAGTTTAAAATAAAAAGTTTAATTTGACCAGCTGTTTCGCCTGTGTTCTAACTACTTTAAAACAATCTACAGGCTGCTACATACTTCACTTAAATGTTAGACATCAGTTTTTGCTCACGTGGTTGTGATACTTTCATTTTCATGTGGACATTTTATTCTCGTAAAAGAAGCTGCAGCACACAACACAAAAAAACACAACTCCATCAAACTGACAGCTATTGAGCTAAGATGTGACATGGTAGTAGCTGCGACTTGGGGGGGGGGGGGGGGGGGGGGGGGGGGGGGGGGGGGGGGGGGGGGGGGGGGGGGGGGGGGGGGGGGGGGG
>JARVJO010000330.1:26980483-26998908 GCA_031762555.1 Cynodonichthys magdalenae | reverse complement strand
AGAAATTCTGTCCATAAAAGTTATGAACAGAATCGATGACAAAGGGCAACCTTGGCGGAGTCCAACTCTCACTGGAAACGAGTTCGACTTACTAATTGTAAAGTGACAATACAATATTCCATCATTTTCTATCTGGCAACCCTGACGATTGAACAAGCACAGCATTTTTCAAGCAAACTTTTTTTATTTTCTTTTATGTTAATTTTCCTCAATCAACATTGAAAAAACACTAACACTTCCAGAGATCGTTGATGTGTAAACGGGGCCAAAAAGTTCAGGAGAAAGTTAATCAGAGGAATGTCAAACTCTAGTGAGGCAGTCAGAAAGACAACTCTTTACCTGAAGTCCTTTTAATCTGCAGCCAGGTCCTTCTAGGTAATTGTCCCCTGCAATGACACTTAATGGGGTATCCTTTGCATACCAGATGGCTGCTTGACTTCACAAAGATGAGTGAAAGAGGAGGCCTGACCTCTGCTGTGTCTATAAGAGATGGTTCAGAGACGATAAAGGACTACTTTGTGTCTGACATAATTGACCATAATAGACCTGTCAGAGTTTCGACTGTAAGAATATGCTTGGATATTTACTGTCAAATTCATCCTGAAAAGGTGAAGGGGTGTGTAAAAAGTGGCTGGGATTTTACACAACCATTCAACTGCACACCAGTTGTCAAGTGTTATCTCAAAAATACGGAATGCAACAGTATTTAAGTCATTTGATGTGAAGGCAGCAAATTCCACAGATGCTGGAAAGGTTGTGCTCCTGTCCTTATACAATGTACTTGATGACATCTGTGACAGACAGAACGATGTCAGAAAGATGTGATGCTTCTGTGCTTCTGTTTTACCTTTTTAAATCAGTCACACTGGTTAACAAGACTAGGCATCTCTATTTACCCCCAGAGGAATGATGAGAATGTGACAGAGATGAACACATAGATAGGACAGCAGAAAAACCACTACTCACAAACAAAAACATGGACGGATAAAGTCAATACAACTAATAGCAGCAAAACTGTGGTTTATCTTTGCTAGCACTGGAGACATTTTACTAATATTGCTCTCCACTGGTGTGATATTATGTTGGGGCTGCCTTAGAAACAACAATCAGTTTTGAACCATGGATTGCAAAACAATCTCTTTTCGACGAAGTGCATAGATATTCCAGTAATACAGTTTCTGGTGAAACCAGTCTCTAAAGTCAGTGATTTAAACACATCACCAAAAAATAGATGTAGAGACTGTACAGTTTACAGAACAGGAGTGCCACCTCTTTACCCTCATGGAGTAGAGCTCACAGGTTTGTCGTACGACTGAGCTCGTCCACACCCACACCCTCAGCCCATTCCAACCATTATCAGCCGCAGGTCTGTTTACCTGGCCTCGGGTCACTGGCAGCAGACCACATGTTTGGTTGCTGGAGACAGATAAGGCGTTTCTCCGCCCACCTTACTGAAGACTTTATCACTTTCCACAGTGTTTCTGAGTGTGACTGTGTGTCTGTGTGTGTGCAAGTGAGCACATGGTGATAACCCCTGGCCCAAGCACCAGGCCGCAGTCAGCATTCAGTGTTTACAACTGGTTGGATCAAAGCAAGCTTAAAGTGCAGCCGGTCAGCGGTCCGAACTGCAGACAGGCTCTGAGAGTTTGTGTGTTTTCACAGTCAATAATCCTGAACCGAACAAGGTCTTTCTAAAAAATAAAGTTATCTTTTATCTCACATGTTACTTTTTGCTCTCCATACTCCAATAGGAGGTTTTTCTTTGAGTAAATTGTTATCCAGCTACATCCCTTTCCTTTAAAATATATTTAAAGGTTCCTCGATTTCCTCCATGCACAAACAGCCTCAGGCCAGACCTGGTCTTCTATAGCAAGGGAGTGCTCCAACTTGTGGTTCTAGCTTCATACAATTTCCTCTAAAAGGAGACGTTTTAGTGTCACCTGCTGAAAAAATGAACTTTTTTCAATAAGTGACTGAATATTGTTTAGGAGCAGATGTAGCTCAGTGAGTATTGTCCAACGAATTTATAATAATTTTATTTTCAATTGGGTGCACAGATCTGCTGAAATCAATTGAGATGTAAAAATTGTCAGTTGCAAAAAAGTACATTCATCACTTTTTCTGTGGAATGTTTAATAATTAACTTTATCATAATATGTTGTTTAGCCTTTTAACAGTGCCACAAAAAATGCCTAAAACATCTGGGGAAAGCATGCTCAAATTAAATTAGCTGTTGTTCTTTAACTCTTGGAGTACATGAAAAGTCTAGGTCTTGATGTAAAGGTAAAATTTGTCCCTTGACTATCAGAAAGTTTTTAAGTTATGAATACATTTCAGACAGTCATTCTTGCAGCATGTTTACATGATGGGAATTTGATTAGCTATACAGCTGTATAGCTATCTATCACACCGTATACCATCAGATTTGTATGCAAAAGAACCAAACCCAAAACCAAAAAAAGAGGTCCTTGCTGCTCTTGCAACCATAAACAGAACACCTGATACACTTTGTTTAAATTAGAACTTTGAATCGTTTCTGTTTGTGTGTCAGACCTTGGCCTCGGTCTCCCCACGATGCAGGGTATAAAGATGATGAACAGCACTCTGTGAGGAGGACCAGGGGTGAGTGAGGATTTGGAAGACGTGAAAATCATGGCCCAGAGTGTCAGCAGTCACCAACAGCATTCCTACAAAGGGCAGAGTGACAAAGTTAGCTTCAAAAATACAAAATAACAAGTTGTCTTGCAGCTGTTTGAATATCTTGCCTGTGTTAAATACCAAGTTTTATGTGTTCACTTTGATATTTCAACTGTTAAGTGTGTATGTTTCTGTACTGCATGCCTTTTAAGTATTTAACATAAAACTGTATTACTCTTTTTTTTTTCTTTATCAGTAACTCTAACTCAATGATTCTAGTTCTGATGACATACTTGATAAAAGTAATAAGTTCAGAACATTTGATGACTGACAGCAAAATGACTGACAAGGTTCTGACATGAGGCAGTAATCAAAACATCTGTTTTGAGGCTCCAACTGTCTTGATTTTTATTTTCAGGGTAAGGTAAGGGGTCAGTGTTAGGCAGTAGAAACCAATGAAAGTCAATCCAAAGTCCCCATAAAGAAAGTAGCACTAGACTGTGACTGTGTGCGTGTGTAAATGTAATGGTACAGGGGTGGAAATACACAGAAAAGGGATAACCACATTATTCAAATCAAAGCGTTTTTCATTTTAAGGGAGGACTGCTAACTCTGCCAACTGCACTGATCACACTCTAGACAGCATGACAGAATTATTGTCCCTTCAAAACAAACAAACCAGTTTATTGAAGCAGCTATCACTTGCTGCTGTCATAAAACACAAGTTTTTCTCAGATGATAATTTGGTTTGGTTAAAGGCAGGGCTTAAGTCACCTGCTCTTTTATAGAGACAAGATGACGAGTGTCTATGAAGAAGAGAATACTTAAATCCACTCATCAGGGCATGGCTACAGTTGTGTGGATGCACAATGAGAAACACAGGAACCTTCAACCACAGCTCAGCACAAGTGAAACCAACAGTGACAGGCCTATTCAATTGGTCCCATTTTATTTGAAGCTCATCAAACTCAGAAGTATACGCTCTCACCATAAACAACATGCTCAACAAACCACACCAGAACAAACCAGATCTAAACTGACTTGGATAGGAAAAGGCCAGATCTGCTTTTAAAACACAACCTAAAACCCATCTCCAGCAGGCTTCAGAAACGTTACAGCTTGGATGGTCAAACTCATAAGGAAAGTGCAAAAACTAGTCCAACCTCTGTCCTCACAACTCAAACATACAAATGATAGCAAAATAATCAGTTATACACATGTGAGTTTTTCCACTTTAAAACCTTCATGTTCCACAGTAGGGTTTAATTAGTGGCCAGGCTTTATTGGATGGCACGTCAAAAGTGAAATGAGGAGGTTGGAATGGCACAAGATTAAAAAGATTCAACAACATGTCCAAAGGAGATGGAAAACACTCTTCCAAATAAAAGGCAGCCAGATATGCTGCTGCAATATTTTGCTCATTTACTCAGCGTTAAAAGAATTTTGTTTTTAGGCAGGTCTCTTCAAAGATGATGAAGATAAAATGAGGGAGGTTCAGAATGGATTAGTGATGGGGTCATGTCTGCAGATCTTCAGAGGAGTGAAAAAGCAAAAAAAAAAAAAAAAAAGCATAGTGTGCACTGAGACAGTGGTTAGTTTTTCATGCTGTATCAAAGCGACCAGAAAGCCAGAAAGTTGAGGCCCAGGGCCTGTAAACTCTTGAAACCCGCACCCCAAACGAGGTGCCAAGCCACAAGAAGCATTTGCGTCAATTGGGGAAACACAGAAAAAAAAGGGACAGGGCTCTTCTAATTATAGAGTCTGGAAACGGAAGCGCAGGGTGATTAGGAATTGAGGCGCTGCGGTCTGTTTATCTGGGAGCTTCCTCTTGGTCTGAAAATCTCCCACCCCCATTCCTTCTTTCACTCTTCCTCCTCCCTCTGTCTTGGTCAGGCCCTGCCCACCCGGTGGCTGGAGAGGCAAGCATCTGGCTTTCTGACAGATGAAACTTGGCTGCTGAAGTCTGGCCTGAACCAGCATTTCTCTTTTGCTGATGGTGGAGTCTGGGCTCCAAAAAAGTAACAGCTCAAAGAAGCTTGAGCTTTTTGTGTGTGTGTGTGTGTGTGTGTGTGTGTGTCCGAGGATTGGGGATTTTGCGGCAATGTTGAAATACAGAGGCACTCACCGAGAGGCGTCACTCGGTTAGCCCGCAGGAAGGCCAATTTAAAAAGCAGCTGAACCTTTCGGCGAGTGAAAAGAGAGGGTTTCGGGGAAGCCAGAGACTCTCCAAAGCAGAGTTTGACACGTCCTATTTATAACACCTTGTCTTGAAGGTTACAGTATCATTTGCAATAATTTAGTACCCAAACCCACTGGCACACACTCAGAGACATGCACCAAACTGGAAGAGATGACCTCTAATTTGCCATGTGTGCAAGACATGCGTCCATATGAGACACGAGGAAAATGATATAATCATTTCCATAAATATCTGCTTTTGCTTTGTGCTTTTTTTTTGTTTTGTTTTGCTGCAGGCTTTGCTGCCCCATCCCTGGCCGTTCAAACAGAAAACATCTGTTAGGTCCCATTAACAGTGAGAGGATGATTCATTTACAAAGTGGTAGAGCTAGCTTTATGCATGGCAATGGCAGATGGGACAAGGGGTGGAAAAGACAAAAGAAACAGTTGCAGACAAGCAAAGAAAAGTAGGAACAAAAACAGTGCAGAAAAAAAACAGTGATTTTTCTGCTCGGCAACACAGAAGACCACAACAAAATGAGTGCACTTTTTAATTACAACACAAAGCTCAAAAACTTTAAAAACAGGGAAAATCTCAAATTATACCCATGTGGAGGGCATAAAGCTTGCAAGATGAAGCACTTGGGCAATTGGGATTGGTTTACTTTTAACAGGATGCATAAACTTAGGAGCAAATGAGCTCATGACACAAATGAAAGACTGTCCATCATAAGATGAGGCTTTGTTTTCAGGTCTGCCAATTTTGGAGACAGACAGAATTTTCTGTATTGCATCTTTTTGTACATAAGATGAAGAGATAAAGCACAATTTCACTTTATATTTGTACTCAAAAATATATCAAAGTCTGTGCAGTCAGACTGGTCTATAATCTAATTTTAAATGATTAATACAGACTACTGTTAATGCAACCTCAGCTAAAGATGAAAACTTTTACCTGCCATATCTGTTAATTAATATTTGACTAATTACATCAAATGTTCAACAGAAATATTAGTCGAACAATGAATTTACTCTCCTGATATTAGACTTAGACAGATTCCCAAAAGAGGAGGAGAAAAAGACAGATGAATCTGTTCGTCACACTGAACGACCACAAACTGTCAATCCAAGATCACATCCAAAGATTTGATTACGATTTATTTCCCGACAACAGAATTGGTCCTTAATAACAAAGCTGCCCAGTGTTAACCCAACATTACAAACTTTAAGCGTTACGTAAACTGTTACCTAAAGAGAAGGTTGTTTCAATCATTTTTCAAAATCTGATATCTTGTTTTTACTGTTCTTCACCTTTACATTTTAAACAAACAAAGAAAAAAAAGGCTGCAATGGTAAAGAAAGAGACAAAAGAACACAGGGGTAGAGGTGTGGGTGTGGGTGTGGGGGAGGGGGGTGGACTAATGGTTCATTTGATGTACAGTGGGCTGAAACCAAAAGTTGTGTTTTCTATGTGCTCCACAGGCAGACCACCTGTGAGCACTTAGATATTAATAGATATGAAAAAAGGTGTTTGTGTGTGGCTAACCTAGCTGACAAGCTGCTATTAGTTTGATATTACTACGCTGGAACGCCAGCTCTTTTAATGGGCCAAAAGTCACATGGCTTTAAAGTTGTGCCGACACACAAAGGCAGGCACCGTAGCGGTCAAGTTCACAAAGCATGACTGTTCTCAAGGCAAAGCTTCGGGCTTGTTCTTTCATCAACATAAGTGGAAAACACACTACTTAGGTTCATTTTATGGAGCGTTCACATATTTGCACACTTTCTACAAGGGTTGTTTTCAAGAAAAGAGGGTTTTTTTCCTTATTTTGTCCAAAACCAGAAGGATGTCCAACAAGTACAGCTCTGGAAAAAAAAAAGAGCTACAAAAAAGAAAAAAAAATTGTCTGATCTAACGTCACACACACCCCATTTACAACCATAAACCCAAAGTCCCAGAGAATAATCTTTAGATTATTATTTTGGTCTAATTTACCAACATGGGACAAACAGCAGCTCTTGCTTGTAAAGAAATTGAACACTGAGGTCCTTTTGATGTCATGTTGATAAATAATCTGCTGAGAGCGACTGCTCCCATCCTGAATCTCCTGATAAAGACTTTGGGGCAGAAGTTAATCCTCTTGCAGAGCAGACAGACAAACTGTGAGGATGAAGAGCTAATCTTCTTGCATTTAACATGGTCTCTTAAATTTCTAATAGCTAATAGGAACTCTTTTAACACCCACAGCTACCAGTCAAACTAAAGAATTCAGGGCTTTAACTGTTAAATGATAAAAAAGGGACCTTGACCAGATTTAGGCTGAGACAAAATGAAACATCCAAATAATTTTATGCTGCATAAATCCAGCTGGTTACAGTTTAGTTTTTCACACTCTGTCAAAGATTTGACTGACAGCAAATATTCTTATTTCTGACAGAAATGTAACATAATATAAAAAACATTTGTGTGAACACCAGTAATGAATACCATGTATTGATGTTTGCCTAGAGGTTAGTAACAGTGTTGGCCATTTCAAATATTTTAGAAACCATTTTCTGAAACTAGATGATTAGAAAACACTTAAACATGGACTTGTTACAAAAACAATCAACAATTTAAAATACTGTAATGTGTAATAAAACATAATACCATTATTTAGATCATTAAAATGAATCTCTCTGACGTGCATAAAAAGGTTTATCATGAGTAGCTACAATAAAGCGATACCTTTAAATATGACAGCATTTACAGACCTTTTAAGTCCAACATAAACATGAAAAACATTGATCTAATTATTAAAGGGGCAATATTTTTAAATCAACATTTTTGAGTTTTATATCATGTTGTGTTATCCTCTCATCAAAAATATGTCCAGAGTCTTGCTTTGTCTCATTCATGCATGTTTGAGAAATCCTGGACTGTCCTGAAGCAGCCAGGCAGGAGAGCAAATACGACCAGTTGGGTCTAGAACCGCTCTTTTGTAATAATTCTTCCCCTGGACTGGGTCTCTGAAACGAGCTACCTCATAACTGAGCACACCTCCCCACCCCCCAGCCCGCCCCGTGACTCCTGCAGGCTCTCAGCAGCAACAACTAGCAAACACCCGGTGAAAACCATGTCTGCTGAGTCATTTTCATATTAAAAATACCTTTGAGGAAATGTATTTTCAGATGCCAAGTAAACTATGCCGAGCTTCCCTTATTATGGTATAGAATTTAAATATATGCCTGAGAAACGCATAATATTGCCCATTTAAAACAAAAACTATTTAACTTAGATAGCTGTAGCTTTTGGATTTAAATTAAAATGTTGTTCACTCTAATATTGTCAGGGTCGACTGTTTAAATATGATGGAACCATGTTTAGGCTCCAAATGGAGTCAGATCACATTAAACTATTGTTTTAGCTTAAATCCATTTCATTTAACCATTTTAATGTGTTTACCTCAAGTTTAATAAAGGAAAAAAATGAGAATAATAATAATTCGGCTTGATCTCTCTCCGCCCCTCCTTACCAACCACCTGTGTTCCCTGCTCCCTCACAACCCTGAAAAAAGCAAGTAAAGGAAATTATTGTGGATAAATAAGAGTTTAAAGTGCTCTATAAATAAAGATGGTATGGTATGGTAAATGGACGGATGGATGGATGGATGGATGGATGGATGGATGGATGGATGGACATATGAATGGTTGGACAGACAGATGGACGAACAGATGATGGATGGACGGATGGATGGATGGACATATGAATGGTTAGACAGACAGATGGATGAACAGATGATGGATGGACGGATGGATGGATGGACATATTAATGGTTGGACAGACAGATGGACGAACAGATGATGGATGGATGGATGGACGGACAGATGGATGGACATATTAATGGTTGGACAGACAGATGGACGAACAGATGATGGATGGATGGATGGACGGACGGATGGATGGACATATGAATGGTTAGACAGACAGATGGACGAACAGATGATGGATGGTCGGATGAAGGGATGGATGGACAAATCGAGAGACAAATGGTTGGACAGAAGGATGGATGGACAAATGGATGGATGGACAAACAGTAAAAAGCCAGTGTAGCAAAGGGCAGAAGTATTTTTTGGAAACTAAAATTAGAAACGGTTGAGGTGGTGCCTCAGCTATAAAAGGTGTTGGCTAAAACTTGTCAATTACGTTGTTGTTACAGTTAAAAACTGCCCAACTTTACAAGACTATAAGTATCACTCAGAGACTGCAAGCCATCTGTTTCAAAGGCAAATCCTTAAAAAGTCAACACGACTGTGTAGAGTAAATACTGTAAATCACATCAGAGCGAGCTGTGAGAGCTAATTACTATCTTGGTGTGAAGACACAACTCAATCTGTGCTAAATGTGTGGCTATAAATGTGTGGCTAAGCGAAGCTGGCTGTGTGTGGGAATTCCCCGCGTGTTCAGCATGTGCGTGTGGGTCGAGAGTTTTTCAGCAACAGCCTGGTTTCTTTCACACATCAGTGAGTTGGAGAGACAGAGTTATTACACCACGAAGAGCTGCCTTCATGGCACAGCTGCCCCGATGGTCAGGCATGACGAGCCTGGCTATTCATTACAGCGGCATGTTACTAAACCAGGGTTATGGTTTATGGGACAGTTCCGTGTGGGGAGAGAATCAGCCTTGATTCATCTGCCATTACACCAGGCTTTCTTTGATGGGATATTCAAAACTTCCATATTCAGAACTTTTAAATGGATTCAAAAAATACAGCTATTTATGAGACTGAAAAAGGTAATGAAAGAGATTTTTCTCCGCATGAGGACAAAAGTACAGTTAGGTTGAAAAAACACAGGGCACTGACACAATTCTTGTTATTTTAGCGGCTTAGAAAAATATGTTCAAGCTACAGTTAAAATACTTTTATTTGAAGACATATGCATCCAACTAAGAAAAAAGTTTTAGGTTTTAGAATATTTATTAATCAGAACCATATTGTCGGACAGTTGGCCTAAAAGTAGAAATGTGGAAAACTGTGCTTTGCTTTTATAATCAGTTAAAGTACTGAAGCATTTGTTCGGACCCAGAAAGTGGGATCAAAAGTGCCCAAAACACAAGCTTTAAAAAAAAGAAATGTAAGATCTTAGGAGGATAATTGGTATCCTAATATTAAACACATAAAAAGGAAGAGCACAGATTTGTGAACTCAGCAAAGGCCTTGATGTCCACAGAAGAAAAAGCTGTGTTACTGCGGGATGCCTTTTATCATAGAGCGAGTGTATGTCTCCATCAGTGCTGGTGTCCACCAGCGGGTCCGTCTGTTTCTGCTGCGACAGGCACCACTGACCTTCTTACCACAGCCCTAAACATGGCCCCTTCGAATTCAATGTCACTGTAAAATGTCACAAAAGTAAACAATAAGTACGGCACAAAAAGCAAACTGACCATAAAGCTTTGAAAACCAGAAAGACAAGAAAAACAGATTCTACACACAGCTAAAACAAGGATCAACTTGGATCAAAGGCCAAAGAAAAAACATGGAAAAATCTTGGAATGATAAATTATCTTTACAAAAAGGACAGCGTTGACTGTAAAACACATAGGCTACATTCACACTGCAGGTAAACGTGACCCAAACCTGATATTTCGCCCAGATGTGACAAATATCAGATTTTCTCAAATCTGACCCAGGTCCTCTCTATATGTGCTACTAAATCAGATCCATATCGGATGTTTTTCAAAGTGACCTCTGTCTGTGTGCTCTTGTCGCATTTCATCCAACTTTTACTTCACTGAAGGAGGGGGATATGGATCAATCTAAATATTAATATTTTATATACCAAACTCCTGCAGTTTAAAACCTCAGACCTCTGCTTGTCTTCAGCTATGGAACAAAAGTCAGACTGTTTTTTTTTATTTTATAAGATAATAATTTCCTTGTTTGGCTGAGACTTGACACCATCATATGATGATCAAATCCATACCAGCATGATGGATCCAGACTTGAGATTTTTTTCATTTCAGTTATTCCAGAAGTGACATTCTGCACCTTAGAAGGCAGGAAGCAGCAAGATCAAATGTAAACATTGCACGAAACAATCACAGCAGATTATATTTTAGTTGATTCTGATTGGACAACAACTTCCGAATGGATCCAAACATGCCAACATGTAGCATCCATATTTCCTTCTGTTGGACTTGATCTAAGAGCTGAACCAATCAGGAATTTCGTGGTCAGTAGCTAAATATGGCCTAAAGCTAACTACACTACTGTATTTTCTCAAAATTTTCCATCCCTTGGATAACATGATGAATAATTTAGAGCTGTGATTACACTCACAGCACAGAGTAACAGGCTGTTGTGTTTTTGTTTCGACTGAACCACGGATCCATAGCAATGTCTCTGAATCAGTAACCCATCACTTTGTGCAGATAGAAAATCAGAAACACTCCTTAACCAAAGTGTCTTAGATCTGCAGCACATCTCTGAGCTCAATGATTAGGAGGTGATGGAAGTGGTGACAAAGTGCCAGAAAGTTATTTCATTCAATCAGTCTCAACTGCAACACACACACACACTACAAATGATGAGCAGAGGTTAGCTGCATGTACAACTTTCACACTGTGTTAGACAATTTCCCTGTTAAGATTTTGAACAATAAGTAATGGTTATAAAATATGTAGTTTTTTCTAAAAAAAAATATGTTTAAAAAGAGAAGTTGTAACAAACATTTTTATTTTTGTTTGTTTCAATATCAACTCCAGTGAGTTTGAGCAAAAAGCTTAACAAACTGAGAACTGCGCGGAAGAGTTTGATGAGATTTAAAAAAAAAAAAGCAGAGTGGAACCTGAATGTTTGCTGAATCAACCACTCCATCTAGTGCCAGCTAGTCATAACAAATCCTCAAGATGTAGCACAATTCTCTGCCATTAACCCCACTTTGAACTTGCCATAGTACCCAACAGTCAAGTCAGGGATTGTTCAGGATGAATGAAAGGTTAAGATGTGAAGGAAACCAAGAACATACATCACAGCTGTTTAAGAGCAGACTTGGCCACTGTACTTCATCTACTTTCCTATAATTACAGCAAAGACCTAAGAAAAGATCCACAAATCCAACAAAGTGCCTCAAAGTGCCAACCAGCACACTAAAAACTGGCAGACTCTGGTCCAGAGCCTTCAACACGCTGATTCCACAGAGATTTCTTACATACAGTAGTTCCTCCTGCACAAAACTGTTCAGCTTTCCAGGCTCAGTTTGAGTATTATCAATGTTTCCACTATGATGACTATGACCCCTTGTAAGGACAGTCTCAGTAAGACATGGACATTAGTTTGGTAAAAACGTGTTCTCTCATTGCTTTAGAGGTTCTTCAATAAACAAATAGCTTAAAGCGGCAGCAGTGGTTAGCACTTGTCGCCTCACAGCAAGAAGGTCCTTGGTTCGATCCCAAGTTCAGACCTGGGGTCTTTCTGTGTGGAGTTTGCATGTTCTCCTCGTGCTTGCGTGGGTTTTCTCCAGGTACTAACACACCTTCAAAATACGTACCACAGCTAATCAGGCCAGGCCACCCTTGCAAAAGAGATCTGCGATCTCAATGAAATTTCCCTAGTTAAAGTAAAATAAAAAAAAGAAAATTTGCTGCAAGTTGCTGTGAAATCTGTGTTTTAATTTTGTTTATTTTGGCTACATGGTGCTTTTTGCAATTGAATTCAAGACATGATGGCGCCCTATGAACAGGAAAATCTTCTAGCAGTGTAACAAGATCTCTCCAACTAGTTTGAATAATGAAATGAAACTTTATGATTAACTACAATGCACTGGAAAAGACCAAACATATAAATAGGTACAAAATATTAATTATTGGTTTCCATCCATTCATCATCTACACCCGCTTCTTCCTTTCAGGGTCACAGGTGCCCTATTCCAGCAGTCACAGGGCTGGGCGGGGGTACACCCTGGACAGGTCACAAGTCCATCACAGCCACACATAGAGACAAACGAGACAAACAGCCATTCACTCTCTCACTCACACCTAGGGACAATTTAGAGTTACAAGTTAACCTAACAGTCATGTTTTTGGTGTGTGGGAGGAAGCCGGAGTACCCGGAGAAAACCCACACATGCACGGAGAGAACATGCAAACTCTAGTTTTATTTCTGTTATTAAATTTACATTTTTTTCTTCAAAGTTTTACACCTGTTCACTCCAATTCAAAGATGTTTGAGTAAATAAACTGTGTTAAAAGAAGCTGAACAGAATGTGATTCTGCATAAAAGTTTATGTTTTTTTAACGCCACAGCTTCTCTATAGAAAAAATGTCCACCTAATTCAAATACTGATTTTCATACATTTCAAAAACCTTTTTAAACCTGTATTTGATCGTATGTTTGAATTTCTGAAGGTTTGTTGTGGTAGTAGATGGTTATCTTCAGCACATAACCAAGGATCTGACAGATAAGGCAAGTTCTTTGTCAAAAACGTTTTCATTACCTGTTGGAGTCAATCCTGTCTGTCTGTAAGCAAAATATGTCACTGGACAGATTTCAATGAAGCTCTCAGAAAGTAACTGATTAACTTTTGGAGTAATCTTGATTCAAAATAGCCACCACAGCTAATCAGCCTGAACAAAGACATCTATAACTCAGTGACTCCTGGTCCACCACAAGCTTCTGCAGACCCAACGAAGAGCGGGGAAACATCTAAAACATGCAGAACAGGGGCCCTCGAGGACCAGGACTGAGGATCATTGGTCTAAAATGTGGACTGGTAGTAGCTCAGTCATTCCCAACACATACACCAAGGGATAAAAAAAAAATCACACTTGATTGAAATGCAGGTATGCAGATGGTGGGTGATGTGCATTTCCTTAAAGAAATCTGTTTTTTTAATTGCACTTGTGTACACATCAATGCTTGAATTGAAGTGGAATGCTGTATAAGAGATCTCAATCAACACATATTTATTATGTGATGTAAAGAAAAGTGTAGATTTACAACAGAAAAGAAGGATCTGACAACATGTCAAATATTATAGTATAGCCCAATACTTGTGTTTTTCGTATTATCTTCTTTAACCAGCAAATATACCATTAAAATATTGTGACAAAAAATAAAAAACTTTTTGAACAGAAACCACATATTCCAAAATTTACCTGCACTCACTGACCTAAGATGTGTTTTTGATTTGGAGAGAGGAAAACAATGAAGTCTAGACAACTGAATGTGATCTGTGTAAAATTTTAATCACGTTCCTGCACAGACAGAGCTGCTCAGCAAGTTGTAAGTCAAAGTCAGTGAAAGATTCCTGGGCTTTGGGGTCATGGGGTGAAGAGTCATCTCTCAGCAGCTTCTTTATTAACTTACACTCACACACACACACACACACACACACACACACACACACACACGGTACAGGAGAAACAGGAAGACACACAGACTTGGAGATCACACCCGCCAACTGCCAACACTCACAAAGCACCTACTGTACTTTTATTTTGGGGGGTTAGAATACCAAAATAAAATACCTACACTGATTCTAGTACGCAACAGCATAATATTCAAATATTTGATTTTTCTGTTTTCATGTGTCTGTACTATTTAGTGTGTAGAATAAAGAAGTGAGGGGAATTAAGAAGTATTTAATGCTTATTTTCCTCCCTTCATTACATTTATATAGCTCTTGTTAAAATGAGACACCAGATGGACTTTGTCAAAAAAACATGTTTATTAATTCGTTCACTTGTTTCATAATCAGAACTCAACCACTGAAGTGGAATTTGTTTAGTAACAGCAAACTCTGTACCATAAATTTAACAAGTTCTCAGTTTTTTAAGATGAATGTATAATTTTTATACCCTACCAAAATACACTCCAAGTAAGAAATGTTATATTTAGACAAGTGTCAGCAATCTTTTGAACTTTTCTTATGTCTAAAAAAATGTATCTTACCACTGGGGTTGAACTGCATGCAGGATATGGGTTTGTCATGAGCTGGGAAGTGAGCCACCACTCCCTCGCCATCCGAGTCCTCGCTGACCAAGACCTGTGGTGTTTACGTGAGAACACACACACACACAAAGAACAAATACAAATCATTTTCTGATGATTAAAATGATAAACAAAAAGTGGGGCTTTCCCTCATTCAAGGGTTTCTCCTGACATTTAGTATTGTATGATATAATCTCAGTCCTGAACAGTGCTCTCTGACAGCTCACAGTGAAACAGCTGCAACTTGGACCCTGTTAACATTTTATTGCCCTCTCATGGCACAAGTGAGCATTTTAAAATCTTGTGCTGTGTCCAAAAATATAACTATCATGATTTTCAGAGCTTCATTCAATAAGGAGCTGAGCAGACTGTGAGCACATCTACACTGATGTAGGCAGGCAGGGTTTTATCAATCATGTTTGAGTAAAATCTAACACAAGCTTTATAGTCAGGACAACTGCTTAGAGGGAAAAAATAGTGTGAATTTTATTATTGATTTGCACATTAGACGTCTAAAGCAGTTGTTAAAAACAGACTCTGTGACAAACATAAAGATTCAAATACTTCAAATAAGTGGCAGCTTCCTGTGACACTCATCCATCTACCACAAATGCAGTGAATTGGTAACAATCAAACTGATACAGTTACGAGTTTATCGACTGGCATGATGTTCAGGGGGCAGGGCAGGCAGGGAGCCCCCTTTTATAATGCTAACAAAAAATACTGAAATAGGCCTGGTTAGACCTGGACAATTAGGGTTTTAGCCTAGGATGTTTCCCATCAATAAATACATCAATGCTTTAAAATTATAGAAAATTAACTGAAAAGGGTTTGAGACACCCAGGACAAATCTGGAACTGTTCTGAGAAAAAATGAGTGTTGTGCAGGTTTTAAAGTTAAAATGAAAAGACTGCAAGCCTCTGTAACCATCGTAAGGAAACTGAGAACAATTCTGAAAATTACATAACAAATCCTGTTCACAAACTAGTACTGGCTTAAGATTAAAGACTTCTTCTGAAGCTACGAATAGAAACAATAAGCAGAGAAAAAAGCAGAGGTTTAATAAGTGAAGCACGAGGCTGGTGACATTAAGCAGATCACTTTTTTACAGTGCACGCAGACATTGTTTTTCAGTGAGGGAATCCTGCTTGAGCTCTTTGAAACCAGAGTGCCCCCCTGAGAATCAGGCCGGGTACACAGGGGAGAGTCTGTCTTTGCACCAGGAGCCTCCTGCTCCAAATAAGGAATTTCAAAGCCTTGAAGAGAAGGGAATGTCTAGAATTCCCACATTGACATAAGACACTCAACTTTATCGTATTCCCTAAATTTCCCATTTTTACAGTAACAGGCCCCCTTCCCACCACTCCTAGACCTCAAGTCCTGATTTCGAACTCTTCTGGTCACCTCGGTGTGATTTTTGAATGGACAACCCACACCTGATGTATCTGTGCCGTGAAGCAAAGTAATAAAGTGGAAATGGTACATGTGTTAAGGTAAGCTGACTCAGTAGCTCAATAATGTGATGAAGTGCTGCGTGTGACCACCTGTCAGAGGTTTAAACAGTAATAACAGATTTATTACTGACAGAAGTTTGATGATGATGCGCAGAAACTGTGTATTTAGTTTAGAATCTTAGTTCATCACAAAAAGAAAGGCTAAACTGAGTTCATTTAACATGTGTTGAGGGAGACAACTGTTTTACATTTTATGTGTACAACACATTGTGTGATGTTCACTTCATTTTAGAAAGCTCATGTCTGCACGGGATGTGGTTGGCTCCATTAGTGATTTTTGAATGACCAAGGGAGAATAAAAAGAAATTGGTCTATGCGTCCGTGTTACAGAACTGTTTTATGAAAGAGCCCTATGTTACCCCCTCCTCTTCCATTTCTCCCACACTCAGTTTCTTCCTTGGTGGGTCAACTCAGTGTTTATGGCTAGTGTATGGTTACAGTGTGTCAGTCAGTGACAGAATGCAGACCTGTTTCTGAAGGCTTAAGTTCGGCTTCTAGGACAACATACAGCCTACATGGTGGATGCCAACACAGTGCAGAAGGCAGCTGGTGTGTATGTGGTGATTTCATTACTCACAAACCGTACTGTGTATGCTAACACTGCTAATTAATATTGGGACAGCCTCTGCAATCTGATTAACCGCAGTTTGATGTGCCTGAAGAGAAATAAGGGAATTAAAGCTTTTTGTTTTTCTTTGGATGTAAATGGAAAGTAACTGGCAAGGTTCAAACCAGAATCACATATAAATATGGGTCCTTAATGAAGCCTGGTGCAAATTTTATCTACTGTTTTGCCCCAGCCTTTTCTGTGTGAATTTACTCATGGAAAATTATTATACTATCAAATTTGCACAAATAAAATAAAAGAAAAACATCCAAAAATGTATTTCTAATATTTTCTTCAACCGGAAAAAAGTTAACAGTTTTCTTATGTTATGTATGATGTCTTATTATGACCCCCCCATGCAAAGCGGGGGTCATATCATTTTCATACAGTTTATTTATTTTTTCAGTGATATCTAGTCAACTGTAGCACGGAAACAGCTGCATCAACCAACATGAAATTTGGCAGGAATGTAGATGATTCCGACCTACACTGCGCCAGCCAATAGTTTTACAATAGACCCCATATTTGAGGAGGGGGCTCCATTTAAAAAGGAGATGTCTGAACATGCAAAAATGCTTAGAACTCTATAACTATTCAACATAAGAGCGTCAGATATTTTTAATGTCATTTGTTGTTTAGCTCTGCTAAAGGGCTATCTATCGGGCCCACCAGTGAGCATCCCCCCACCCACTCTGGACCCCCATCCAAAACAATAAACTTTTCTGGTGAGTTCTGGTGCATTAGTGCTTGAATACATGTGGGGATCATATATGCTACTGCTATGCAGTATATAGTTATTTTATTTATTTATTTTTTGTTTTGTTTTGTTTTACTGTATTTTTTACTGCATTTTATGTATGGTGTCCTTAAGTGCCACAAAAGCTGCCTTTAAATAAAATGTATTATTATTATTACTTATATTATTTTTCAACATTGGAAAATAACTACAAGGGTCATAAAAATTATTTGTTTCTTTTTCTATTACTGAATAGTGTACATAACCAAAGGTGTCTTGTTTTTATCAAAGAGTCCTGATCTACTTCTAAATAGGCTTTGACACACTTAAATTAAAATATTACTGCAGCTTGAGTCAAAGATTGACAAACATACAATTAACTTAGTTATGTTATCAAATGCGGGACCACAATAAAGACAAATATAACCACCAAATGAAAATGTTTTCACCACAGACATTTTTTAAAAAACAATATCAGCTAAAAGCAGGCCTCTGTTTAACATCTAAAAGTAAATGTAGACATTTACAAAACTTTCAATTAAATCTAACTTGAGCCCAAATCCTACTTATTGGGCTTTACAGACAGTAAATGTTCAGTGACTCATACATCTGATTGTACATGGAAAATGGTTAAGTAAAAAACAGAGTGAATGAATATAAAATATTACACCAATGTTTGAACTTTATTCTATTTAATCGATCGGTCGAGGCAGATGGCCGCCTGTCCTGACCCTGGTTCTGCTGGAGGTTTCTTCCTGTTAATAGGGAGTTTTTCCTCTCC
>JARVJO010000330.1:26936910-26948942 GCA_031762555.1 Cynodonichthys magdalenae | reverse complement strand
TACAAAAAACAAGAACAAATAAAGATGTCATTGGTTGCTTTCACAATAGCAGCTGAAAAGATGTGTTGAATGTTTATTCATTTAAAAGAGTCAGGTGTGATCTGTGATATCGTCTCAGTATATTCACATGCATAAGGCAGAGTTCTAAAGAAGTACATTCAGGAATAATCTTCACAGTGAAAAAGGCTATAATGGGAAATAATTTAAAAAGCCACATCCTCTAAACATCTGGAGATGCTGTGTGTGGGGAGTGTGTGTGTGCGTGTGTGTGTGTGTGTGTGTGTGAGTGGGGAGAGAGTGTGTGGGGTGGGGGGTTGAAATGTCACAGTTCCTTGACTACGTTTACACTACAGGCAAATGCGATCCAAATCAGATTTTTTTGCCCCATGCGACCCATATCTGATTTTTGTATGACAGTCTGAATGCGAAAAATCCCATTTTTTTCAAATCCGACCCAGGCCTTTTCAGTTTGTGGTACTAAATCGGATACATATCTGATGTTTTTCAAAGCGACTGCGGTGTGAACGCTCATGTAACATTCCATCTGACTTTTTCATCAGTGAGGTGGGGGTGAAGGATCGACAAGACACTAAACTCAAGTCACGCTGTTTAAATCTGTAGCTCCATGTGTTTACAGCTCCAACTCAGAAGTACAGCTGCTTTGTCTTTTTACTTTTAATTTTCCATGTAGATGGTAACGTCCAGCCTCGGCTACGGAGAGTATCAATCCTAAAGTTACTTAATCGAAACTTTATTTCCAGCTCGTTGCTTTGTTCCAAAAATAAAATGCTTCACCGGAGCATCGCAGTCAGAAGCAGGTTCAGATATAAACATTGAACTAAACAAACATTTCAAATAATTATTTAATCAGCTCTGATTAAACAACAACTTCCAATTGGATGGGCTAAAAGTAGTATCCATGCTAACTCTGTAAACAAACAAGCCGGCTGAATGAGACGTCACGTCTTTTACTGCACATGTGGGTCACATGAGTGCTGTGGAGTGTTCACAGTGGAGTCTGATGCAGGTCACATTTAAAATGTAATGTGAACGTTCACACCAAAAGATTGGATTTTTTCAAAAAATCAGAATTGAGCCTGCAGTGTGAACGTAGCCTTATTCATTTCTGAACTTTAGCTCAACTAGTGTGTGCACTCAGACACTCACAAACAGTTTGGTTGCAGCCATCTTGGAAATAGGATTTGTATTCAGTGAGAACAAATCTTCCAGAATTCCATAGTTTCTGGATGTAATTAAAGCTATGATACAACAAAAGTAACACTCTTCTTATCCAGAAATGAGAGAAACATACCGTTGCAATGACAAGAGAATTATTTACAAATTCCTAAATCCCATTGGAACTGATGCAGAGTAAAAGGAACCGAAATATAGGTTCGCTGTCAAGAAAATCATTGCATCTATACATTGTTTGGACTTAATGCATAATCCTTTCCGTTGAAAAAATTATGTTGAGTGTGCCTAACTGGAAATCCACAACTACAGTGCTTCAGCACATGCTTTTCCCCTCTCTGGTTTTCCTTTAATTTGCAAATCTTGTAATCTAAGCCTAGAGCTGACTGAACCAACTTCTAAACCAGCACAGCAACAGCAGCCAAGGCTTCAATCTGTTTTCCATTTAAGTGTCAGGACGGCATCCTTTTTGGTGGTTAACAAAAGCTGTTATTTCAAAATAATTATATACAAAAAAACTGTGTGAGCACTGTAGTAAGTTTATGAAAGGGACCAACGGAAAGTACTGTGCCGCACCCGGAAGCCTTTTTCCTTCTTGCCTTTGACCAGAGTGTTATTTACCAAGCACTTCTGCAGAAAGAGGGACCAGGCTGTGCCATTCAGCCAAAGGTCACGGTTTCTGCTTTTCAGCATGGTGCATGTTTTTAGCATTAGTGGCGAGCAGTGCCTGGGTTATTCGCCAAACCGTCAAAGCTCTACATGTCTCAGTGTCAGTGAGGACATAGGAAAAGCAGAAGCAATAGCAATGGCATCAGAAAGACAGGGGTAACATATCCTGGAAAACATCAAAAAGGTGGTCTCCTTCAAGGCCCAGCTGAAGACAGACTTCCTTATTTCATTTCCTGAGGAGTATATAATGAGCTCAATTTCGTGTTGTTCTGGGGAAGATGGGGTAACAGGGAGGGCATTGACTGATTATGAAAAGCAAGCGTAAGATTTCTTGAGGTCTGTCACTTTTTAGACTCAATTAGTTTTACAAAATCAAGACATGATATCTTCTATTGTGTGCCCTGGGAATCCCTGTGTGCAACACATCTGTTTAATGTCCCCTATGTCTGCCTGTGGGGTGTTCAGGTACAATACTGCTCACATATCAATCACTGTCCTACAAAGAATCCATGAATCACAATCACCACACACATCACTGCCTCACCTCTTGTTTGGCTACATGTGAAGGTTTTATACTCAAAGGCTGAGCTTCTTTTGATGGTTTTTACATTTGAAAAATTGCTTACATATGCACCTCTTGCTATAGCACTGCAAGGGATAAAATTTATCATGTGTGTATTCAAAATGACGTTGAAGTAAAGAAAAGCCGAATATACGTAACAGCATAAGAATATGGGTTCAGTGTATTTCATGATTGATAGAGTACTTTAGGACTGAGTGCACATTAACCAAGGATGTAACACCTGATATATATACATTCTATTTAAAGTAAATAAAATTTAACTAAAATAGAGATTTTCAACTACTTTCTAATAAATCGGAAAAAGTCTTTGGACAATTGTTTTATTACAAATTTACACAAATACTCCACTGTTTCATCCAAAATTGTTTTATTCTTCAACATTAAGCTGTAACAGAAGGATAAGGGAGTGTGACTCATAAGGGAATGAGAAAGAAAGGACAAACTGCAATGGACGAGTAGGCTCTTTTGTTTCTAAATGTGAATGTTAAATACATTTTAGTGACTCCTTTTGTAGCAAAGTACTTTTTGCAAAATTGTTGTGCATCATTATTAGGCTTCCCTTGGTAATAAATGTTTGCTGTTGTTTAATCCCAGGATCAGGTAGTCACATTGATCACATACCAACACTCCATCATATTAGTGATCAGCAAAGCCTGCTTACCTTTTCAAATGTTGACTGTTGGCTTCAAGCCCCTTCACCACCTCAGCCCATTCAGAAATCACATAAAGGTGGCCAGAAGGCATCTAAATCTTGACTTTAAGTATTTTGTGAAAGTGACTAGGGACTGTCAAGGTCATTAAATATAACTACAAGAAGGAGTAGGTGCTGCAAGTTTTTCTATTATGTGTTAACTCACCCAGAAGACCCCGCACTCTTGCAAACCCCAAGCAACGGCCTCTTGTCAGCAAAACTGTCTGTTTTTAAGGGACCTGAGGAGACAGGGGAGTCTAAATGAAGCAAAAGATAAACAGAATAATCAGCACAAAATATTTTCTTTATTAGCTTTATGGGGTCTCTTCTTGATGGACATTCTTAAATCAGTACCATGACAAAAAAAATTGTTGCTCTGTAATTATAGTCAAGTATTTCTGACAAACTTACATTTGTAATAAAATCACATTGCCTTTTTCAAGAAATGGGTTAAACAAAATGTAATGAAAACTAACATAATGAACTAAAAATAAATATTATAAATATAATAATAAATAAAATAAATAAATATTCTAAGAGCTGCAGAAGAGGATGTATTAACAAGAGTGATCCCATATTTTCCCTAATTGTCCGAGTTTTAGAGTTGGGCAAAGGATCAGGGGATTGGGGTTCTCAGACCAAAAAACATGTTACTCTTTAGAAGACTGTAATTTGAGGCTCGGATGTAATCTGTGGTATGGCGTGAAAGAAAAGTGGCTGCTCTGCCAGCCTTTAACACTCCCAGAAACATCCTTTCTTCTTTTGTTTCTGTCATCGGATATTTCTCCTAGTCAAGTTATTGAGCTCCAACATAAATATATTGCTCCGAGACTTAGTAAAATGACACATTTACTAAAACAAACTTTCTGGTTAAAAACCTTACACTTGATATTAGGGAGACTTTGATTTGTTTTCCACTGCTTTGAGCTTATTTGCTGTGTGGAAATCATTTTTAAATGTTCATGTGTGCATATACATGTTGTAATTTTAAGAACTACATCCCCCAATCAAATGAAGTTGGGATGTTTTGTAAAACAAAAACAGAATATGATGATTTTCATAAACCTTTTCAACTTATGTTAAGTTGAATATGCTACAAAGACAGGATAGTTAATGTTCAAACAGATAAAGTTTCACCCATTTTGAATTTGATGCCTGCAATGTGTTCCAAAAAAACTGAGACAGGGTCAACTGGGAAAGTGGAGGAATGCTCAAAAACGCCTGTTTGGTTCATTTCACAGGTGAGCAAGTTCATTGGAAACAGGTGGGTGTCATGACTGGGTATAAAGAGGGAATCCCTGAAAGGTTCAGTCATTCACAAGCAAGGATGGAGTGAGGTGAACAACTGTGTGAGCAAATAGTCCAACAGTTTAAGAACATTTCTCAACGTACAGTAGCAAAGAATTTAGTGATTTCATCATCTACAGTTTATTTCATCAAAATATTCAGAAAATCTGGAAAAAGCTCTGTAAGTAAGCAGCAAGATTGAAAACCAACATGACCGTGACCTTTGACCCCTCAGGCAGCACTGCAATAAAAACCCACATCATTCTGTAACAAGTATTAGCACATGGGCTCAGAAAGTACATCTACAAGTGCAAGTTAAAGCTCTATCATGCAAATACAAAGACAGATATCAACAAAACCTAGAAACACTACTGGCTTTTCTGGACCTGGGCTTATCTGAGATGGACTGACTCAAAGTGGGAGTGTCCTGTGGTCTGACGAGTCCACATTTCTGATGGTTTTTGGAAATCATGGACATTATGTCCTCCGAGACAAAGAAGAAAAGGACCGTCTGGACGGTTATCGCAAAATTCAAAAGCCAGCTTCTCTGATGTTATAGGGGTGTATTGGTGTAACTGTCACATCTGTGAAGGCTGAATTTCCATTGATGCTGAAATCTACATCCAGGTGTTGGAGCGACATACGCTGCCATCCAAGCTAAGTCTTTTTCAGGGACGTTCTGCTGATTTCAGCAAGACAATGAAGACACATTCTGCACGTGTTCCAACAGTGTGGCTCCGTAGTAAAAGAGTGCAGGTACTAGACTGGCCTCCCTGCAGTCCACCAGTCTCTCATTGAAAATGTGTGGAGCAATATGAAGAGACCCTGAACTCTTGAGCAGCTGAAGTTGTTCATCAAGCAAGAATAAAAGAATTCCAGCTACAAAGCTTCAACCATTAGTATCCTGAGTTCACAAACACTTACTGAGTGTTGTTAAAAGGAAGGCTGATGGAACATAGAGGAAAACATGAATCTGTCTCAGATTTTTTGAAATGTGTTGCAGTATTAAATTCAAAGTAAGTGAATTTTGGCATAAAATATTGTAATCCAATTGTTGCCAATGGGAAAAATGCTGTGCAGCTTTTTGCAGACTTAACTACGTTATATGTGTTTACTATAGACTTCCAAACTGATTTCTGTTTAAAAATAAGAGCACAAAAATATTTTAAAAATATTTTACACATACTCGTTTCACTTCTTGAACAGACATGTTGTCAGTCACAAAATACCTAAACAAATTTTTCAAGATACCAGAAGGCTGTAAACTTTTTAAAAATATGTGGATAAGTGTTCTTATTGACAAATCACCACTTCCGCATTCAAACAAGGAAAGGGAAACCTTTCATACCAACACCTATTTCTGGGACTCTAAATCCGGTCCACCAACAACCTCCCATGACAGACAATTGGCCTTTTAAACGATTTACCACAGAGCAACATTGTTTGCATCCTCACAGATTGCAATCAGCATTTGTTCGTGCACATTTTAGATTTATTTTCTGCTGAGAGAATTACTCCCCTCATGTGTTCTGCTATCTGCTGCTTCTTATTACTGTGCTTTGCTTTCATCCACTTCCAGAACTCTTTAAATGCTGCCATTGTGAGTTCTTGAAATCTGCCAAAAGACCGGAACATGGACAGAGAACAAAAGGCCATTTTTGTCACACATAAAAAAGGCACAAACCAGATTTAACATTACTGACCGACACCTGCAGTGTTGAAATGCAAACCTTATGTGAAAGCTTGATCATGTACAGTATGAGTTTGGGAACAATTGTAATTCTACTGATGGCCTTCATCCCAACTCTAATCTTATGATATTTCAACAAATAGTATAATTTAAAAAATCTGATGTTACACCACTCATTTTACTGTTTAACAGAGAGTTCTACATAGTTTTAAAAGTTTTCATGTGCTTTAATTTATTTATGACTAACGATGACAAAATTAAAGATGAGATTACTAAAATGTTTTTTTAAAGATAAATAATCAAATATAGTTTGTAATGCATTTAATATCTGAAACTAAACATAATCAACTATATTAAGTTAAACTAGAAAAATATAAAATACCCTAAATGTTATAATGAATTAAACTTTTGCAAGTTTTAGTTAGGGATGACAAACACGAGAGAGCTGCTAGTTCTACACTAGAGTCTGACACAGGCAGAAGGGTGACCTGCACAAAAAGAGCTGTCATCAGGCTTGGGACAAAGAGACAAGCTGCCAGGGAGAAAACAATGAAGCTCTCAGCAATAGATGGAAAGGTACAGTAACTTGCAAAACTATTCAGTCCCCTTGAACTTTTCAACCTTTTGCCACATTTCAGGCTTCAAACATAAAGATATAAAATTTAATTGTTTTGTAAAGAATCAACAACAAGTGGGACACAATCGTAAAGTGGAACAAAATTTATTGGATCTTTTAAACTTTTTTTAACAAATAAAAAACTGAAAAGTGGGGCCTGAAAAATTATTCGTCCCGTTTACTTTCAGTGCAGCAAACTCAGTCCAGAAGTTCAGTGAGGATCTCTGAATGATCCAATGTTGTCCTAAATGACTGATGATGATAAATAGAATCCACCAATCAAGTCTTAGTATAAATGCAGCTGCTCTGTGATAGTCTCAGGGTTCTGTTTAAAGTGCAGAGAGCATCATGAAGACCAAGGAACACACTAGGCCGAATACTTTTGCAAGGCACTGCAGGAAGACAGGAGTTCAAGCCTGTCTCTTTTAGCTAAGTATTTATGGTGTTTTTTCACCATAATTATTACTCTTTCCTGTCCCCAAACCACCTGTCCTGAGCCTGGTTCTGCTGGAGGTTTCTTCCTGTTACAAGGGAGATTTTCCTCTCCACTGTCACCAATACGCTGCTCAGGATGGGAGACGATGACAAAATGAAGATTCAACACAATCTGCTGGCTTTCCTAGATTGCTTTTGTGAGTGTGTGTGTGTGTGAGTGTGTGTGTGTGTACAGTGCCCTGAGACAAGATTTGTTGTTGCTATATATTTAAAACAAATTGAATTGTGGTGACAACAGGGAACAGGTGAAAATAAAACTTGGAGAGGTGGAGGTATGCACTTCAAAAAAGAGGAATGAAAGTTAGTCGTAACAAAACAGAGTCCAGGTGTGTGAATGAAATGAAGGCAGGTGGAAAAGTGATTTGCAAAGATCACGTCTAGTACTTTTATTTTTTTTAAATAGAACAGTAATAATCAAACAGTTATCAGTAAGTAATGTACTGTACATAAAAGCACTATAAGCATGTGTAGACAATGTTTGTTTTGGCCTATAATGCTATTTGGTTAAAAAAGTAAGCTGACCAAATATCACTAAATAACATATACCTGATTGTAAAGGAGCTTGATTTTGTGTTAAGTAATATAATACATTATTCATAAAGGATCATTATAAATAGTAAAACCAAAAACTCATTGTCATTATCATCATCAGCAGCAGCACAGCTTGTATTTCATTTTTTATGTCTGACATTGAGCTACAAAGTAAAACAGCAGTAAAGGAATATTGTTGACATGTTTTAGTTGTGCTGAAAAACAAGTGGAAAAATATAAAACTAATTCAAACTTTAGGTGTTACATGGCTGCTGCTGCTGTTGATTTATAAGCTTTTATCAAATTTGTACCTTTATTCTTTTAATTTTGTTCTAATTATAAAAATACTTCACCTAGGTGAAGTATAGTGATACAATTTCCATATTTTCCTTAAACTCTGATTCTACTACACATTGGGAATTTACTTAATAACTTTTCAACTTGTCCCCCAACATGTTTAAAACTGCTTAATATGTTCAGTAAAACATGCAAAAGTTTCATTTGCTGTGTTTTAAAGGAGGTACACAAATAGTTCTGGTAACCAAAACAAAATGTAAATAAAGCAAATGCCCATCCATATTTGAATGTTTATTTGTTTCATACAGGAGAATTAGAAACAACATGAAAGTCAGTAGCAGCGCATTAAACGCCCTGTAAGGTTTCCAGTTCTGGCAGTCTGAACTGCAGAGGTCTGTCACTGCTGACTGAGAGCAGGCCGACAGTGCTCGCAGATTGACTTTCAATTAGAATGAGGTACCAAGAAGCACTCTTTAATTTAAGTGATATTGCACTTGCATTTAAAGAGCCCACAACCATAAACTACAGCCAGAGCACCATCAAAAATTAAATTTTAAGTGAGGACCTTGAATGCTGAAATTAAGTCAACCAAACTGCCGCCCCACCCCCACCCCAAAACTACCCACCATTTTTCTCCCAAGTACAGGCAGTCAGAATGTATGTTGAAAGAAAACTTCTGAGATTGAAAACAATTTTTAAAGCAGTAATGATACAGTAAATGGCCTGGACTTACACAGCACTTTTTCAAGTCCAAGGACTTCAAAGCGCTTTACATTTGTTTAGTGGTACCTGCAGCTTTTAATGTCAGTTTCACACAGTATCGCTGAACTATTTTCTTTACACTTAGATAAATGCACATTTCATATATAGTAGTTAATATAGAGCTGTAAAACTAAAGCACACCTTCAATGTCTACAGAAGTCCCAGGTCAACAGTATTGTTTTATGATCATATTAAAGTTGTAATAGAGCTTGTCCTTCCATTTAAGTTGATCCATGTTGTAAAGATAATGAATTACTCACTGATATGAGGTGCTGGAAGAATTCGAGCTGCTCGCACTGGTCCATGACGCACAGAGAACAGTTCCTGGGCTTCTCCTGCCAACTAAGAGAAACAGCTGCAGTCAAATATAATGTTAAATGTTTCCATCAGAGAAGAGATGCATTACACACTCAACAGTATAGAAAGACATTCAAGTGAAAGTCATGTTAACAATGAATTTAGCCATCATTTTTCAGGCCATTATTATCCAAGGATGATACTTGAACTACTGTCATTGTTCTCCAAAAGTGCAGCACTGTAAGTGTTAGGGTCGTTGTTTTTGGGTTTTTTTGTGGACTGACCTAAAAGCGACATGTTGAATGGGAACATGACATTCCACTAGTTGCAGTCCCAATCAAACCAAAAGAGAAAAATCTACCAAGAACAAAATCAGAATGGAATATCAATGTATCAGAACTGATAAACTGACCAGGACTAGCCATTCAGGCTCATGTCAGATGTGTTGCAGCTCCTGATTTTTTTGTCCCTATTTGACTGGTCGGGAGACGTGACAAAGTGATTGAACGCAATTTGCTGGCTTCCTTAAGATTGTTTTTGTGTGTGTGTGTGTGTGTGTGTGTGTGTGTATATACAGTTCCATGTGACAACATATGTTGTGACTTTGTGCCATATAAATAAATTGATTCTTACTTTTGCAAATCTGCCTTACATTTCTATGATGTATTGAGATACATGGCTATAAATAAAAAGCATCAAAACATCATATTTTGTGTGTGATCTCCAGTAAATCCATGTTGCCATAGATTTAATGTCACATAAAACCATTTTACGTAACGTAAACCGAGCAACGTTAAATGTCACAAGCTCAGTACCTAACATATACATCATATGAAAGTTACGCAGGAGTGACTTAACATTTCACAACCTCAAATTTTGTTGTGATAATGGTCTGCTAGCACTGCCAAGGTTTTTGTGGCACACCTGTAGTACTTTTATGCACAGTAGGCGCTGCCATTGCTGATCCGTCCTATATGTCCCATAAGAGGAGCATCAGTGGTGTATTCTTTTGTTTTCTTGAAAAATGATATTATTCACAGTTGCTGCTGCATACATATTGTATTGCTGGAGTATACATATGCAGAACAGAGACTAACAACAACATCTGCACATTTTTTGGTACCGACTGCATACTGTGAGCAACCACATAATTTGTATCAATAACATTTTCTACTTGTCATTCATTCCACAAACATAGACATGGTAGAAATTGATGTGAGTTTCTGTTGTGGGTTTGGTTTGGACTTAATGTGAAGGAGAACAGGAGACAAACTGCCAAACAGATCTGCCAGAATCAAGCAACAGCAAGGACTATCAATAAGAGGAGCCAGAATATGGTGGGTAAGACCATGGCTAGATTCTGAGGAAAGACTGACATTTGGACATTACCACAGACTCATGGAAGAACTGAGACAGGAAGATGGTGCAGAACACAACAGATACTCTGCAGTAACATCACACAGAAAAGCAAAACATACACATATATACACATACACACACACACACACACACATATATATACATATATATATATATATATATATATATATATATATATATATATACACTGTCTGAATTACATTTATCACAGGTCGGAGACATGCTGCAGGTGGAGATGAGGTCAAGCTGACTCTGAACTTCTTCGTTTTGTTGTGCGCATGAACGCACAGTGTTACGGTGGAAATACTGCGAGGTGCTTTCAGAAATATATTATATCTAATCCTCGGTGGAAAATGGTTAGTTATAGCTGCACTTTGGGTGCTCAAGCACCGGTGCAAGGGCTGGAGGTGCTTATGCTGTTATAGTTTTCTCCTAAAGGACATGCGGTAGTACACTTTATAACTTGTGAAATGTTGTAAACAGTAGTTCAAAAGCTGGACAAACTGAATGGTGCGCAGGGCAGGCAGCCTTTGTGGAGTGACTCAAGGCTGTGCGCACCCGCTGTCAGACAGCATGAACTGCCCTACTCTGATCTGATTTGGTAAAACTTTGTCTGTGGTTTTCTTTATTGGACGAAAGAACAGTCAGTCTAGAAGTTTTTTTTTCCTCCTTTTAATTTTTACAAATGACGGTCAATCGTTGCGGAGAACTTTACAACCAGAGCCCCATTTCAGAAAGCAGGATAAGTGAAAATCCTGAGTAAGTTCTGGGGTAACTACGTACATATCCTGGGTTTTAGGTTTCAGAAAGTCAGATAGCTGTTATCCTGAATTAACTTACCCCTACAACTTACTCCGTGAACCAACCCTGCTCCGTAGCAGGATTACTTGAACATATCCAGAGTTTGTCTGACTCTTTAGCTGAGAGCCGAACCAGGAAAGTGTCACAGTGTTTGTATATGCTGAAGCGCTAATACTCTGCAGAAATAAAGGTCAGAAGAGAGTGATAAGACCAAGATTGGACGTCTTGTCATTTCTGGATGAAAATCTGAGCATTTTTTATATGCTTTTGATTGAACAGGTTTCAATTTTTTCCTTCAAGTACAGCTTGTAGCTGTTTCCCAGGAAGCTTTAGTGACAGAAAATCAATAAAATTTCAGTTGCATTTCTACTCTCTCATGAGGTTATGATCAAAGATCAAAGTATTTTGCGATCACTGTTGTCTTCCGTGAGCGACCAGGTCTTTTTGCATTGATGGGTTCACCAGTGCTTGCTTGCTTGCTTTCTCAGGATGTACCAAACTGTAGGTTTTGCCACTCCTAATATTGTAGCAGTTTCTCGGATGGGTTTTTTCTGTTTTTGCAGCTTAAGGATGGCTTGTTTCACCTGCGTGGAGAGCTCCTTTGACCACATGTTTGTTTTAAAGCAAAACCTTCCAAATGCAAGTACCACACCTCAAATCAACTCCAGGGCCCTCATGTATAAAGGAGTGCGCAGCTTTCACACTAAAAGTTGGCGTACGGACAAATTTAGAAAAGTGCTCC
>JARVJO010000330.1:26881315-26891942 GCA_031762555.1 Cynodonichthys magdalenae | reverse complement strand
TCATTGAAATCAGGTGTGTTGGAGCAGAGAAACAAGTAAAACATGCAGGACTGCGGCCCTCGATGCCCACCCCTGGTTTAGATGGACAAGTTTTGCAGAGTACCCCTGTAAACTCATAGCATATTCATCTACAAAGAACTCTGGTTAGCTACCTCATTTAAACTTTGTTGACCCTGCCTCTATAAAGAATCGAAATTGTGAATCGTTGGGAACCGCGGAATCCAAATGAAGAACCTAAATTGTTCAAATTCAAACGATGCCCAACCCTATTCATTTCATTATTTAGGTACTTTATTTGTCGTCAATGCATGTTCCTATGCAATGATGAAATTTGTGCTCTGTATTTGACTCATCATACGTGAGAAACACCCAAGTGGAGCAGCTGGAAGCTATGTGAGTGCATGGGGAGCAGTTGGGGGTTGGGTGTCTTGCTCAAGGACATCACGACATGTGGGCATGGTGGAGAGTCGAACCTGTGACTTCCTGGTTCCAAGTTGGCTGCTCTACCACTACACTACATTATCATTTCCAAAAATAGCAATGACCGCATTTTGTAACAATCCTCGCAAAATGTTATAATGTTATTACATAATGCAGTTGTGAGTATTACAAAATGCGTTGGGGACTTTTATTACATTTTGCATCAATTATTATTTAATGCAGTTTAAGTGCAGTTTTAATACATGTTGAAGCCCAATTGTGTTTTATTATTACATATAGTGGCATTACATACACTTATTTTTGGACTTGTTAAAATGTTCGGCACCTGGTCAGTTGACTAACTAACAGCTTAACTGACACTAACTCAGAAAGTATTTGGCTTTCAGGTGAGATTTCAGGATGAACCTAAAGGCCCTGCCACACTAGACAACTTATGCTAACTTATGAAATGTTTGGAGACCTCTATGTTGAAGCTGGAATTAAAAATATCAACTGGAAGCCACTTTTAGAAGTGTACATACAATAATGCTAGTAAATTGATCAAATATATAACTTTTATTAGTGAAAATTTGGCTTTTATCAGTTGGCATAAGTTGTCTAAAATGTCATAGTGTGAGGAAGCCTTAAAATGCAGTAAAACCTTTCCAGGTGAACTTAATGTGACCTCTAAACTTTTGAATGCCCATGTCTAACTGTTCAATGTTTCACTACTTTTTGAGGGTTTAAAAAGTGTTTCTACCATGTCATACTGCTATATTAAAATTAAGGAAATGGTGTTTTTAAGTCAAAATAACTATAGTATTTAAAATCTAATTTATTTTAATTTAGATTCTTTTCTAAACTGTGAACATGATAGATTTATATTTGGTTCATTTTGTAAGCAGCAGTAGATGGGGGGCAACAGTAACTCAGTGGTCAGTGTTGTGGTCTTCTAACCCTGGGGCTGCAGGTTTGAGCCCTGGAAGGCTATTGTTGTTAAACTCAAATCATTACTTTGTGTTCGCTCACTGTGGTGAATCCTGCAGAAAGAAAAACCTTAGTCAGATTTTAACTACATGTAACTTTAAACTGGGTTTTGTTGTTAGATTATTATAGTTTGTTAGAATGTTGTTGAGTTCATTTCTATCCTCTCTGTTCAGCAGAGGAAAGCATCCATCCATCCATCTGTCCGTCCACCCCCCAACCATTCATCCATCCACCCATTTTCTTTTTCCATTTTTTTCCTGTTGGTTCACAGGGTTTCTGGTGTCTGTCTCCAGTGGTCATTAAGTGAGAGACAGGGGACATTCTGGACAGGTCTCCAGTCCATCACAGAGACAAATGAGACAAATGACCATTCACTCTCTCACTCACAGAAGAGATATTTTAGTGTTAACAGGCATGTTTTTGATGTTTTGAAGACAACCAATGTTTGCAGATGAAACATATAACCTCCATACAAAAAGACCAGGAGGTGAATTTATAGTTTAGAAATAACCTTTTTTTTTTATCAATTGAACATGTTGAATCAGGCTGTGTACTGACTTATTTTACCATTATGCTCTTGTTAAAACTGGCTGATAAAAATGTATTTATAACACACTGTAACACACTGTTCTCAGCCTTCAGTGATGGTGAGACACAGACTGACTTTAAATGTAGTTTGGTTCTAAGTTCTCTCCTCTGTTCTGTTGATACAGATGTCTGGGATTTTATGGAGGTCTATTGTTTTCTGTTGTCTCATCTGCTGACAGTTTTATCTCCAAAATATTGTTTGTAACATTTTATTTCATAAATTATTGTTTTTATGTGAACTGATTGACTTAATTTATTGCAATCTATAGTAAAAATGTCAGACATAATGATAAAGGGAAAATACTAACAAAATACAAAAAAGATTGTGTGTACTTATAACTGCTTTCATATGAACAATTCTCAGCTGTTAAGTTGTTTGATAATAAATAAATAAATAAAAAACGGAATCATTGAAAAATTACCTGAATTTAGAAATTCACAAACCTGTGTTGTAAAATTTAATCAGTAAACACATAGAAAATAATATTTATTGTTTAAAAATGTATTAATTCAGATAGTAGGAATCTAAACCAGCAGCTTCAATTACTTTGTGTTTGTGTATGACTGGATTGAGTGAAAAATTACCCAGCATGCATCACTTCGGAGGCAGTTAGAGAACAATGTCCTAGTGGTAAACTATGAAACTTTCCTTGACTTCGCTGGGAACACTAAAATGCATCATTACTCTTGAAACTCATTACATTTAATGAACTCAATTCAGCTTTAAAGTAGAACCCATTTACTTACAAGACTAATGAATATAAGCCAGTGTATCTTAATAGATTAAAAGCAAATTGTTAAAACTGAATAATACTGAATCTTTTAAACTTTACTGCAGATTGGGGATTGTTGTGCTTTGTGACAATTAACAAAGTCTGCTAACAGTCAGAAGAGTAGAAAAATGGAGGTAAGGGACTGATGGTTGTGTTCTGTTAAGTCGTTGAAAACCTTGAACAATATTTCTATGATGTCCAAGGGAAAACAAAAGTCAAATTTCTCTCTTCTGAGACTCAAAGGACACAGATCCCACCATCATCTTTAGACTTCAATTCAATTCAGTTTATTTATATAGTGCCAAGTCACAACATACGTTGTTTCAGGGCACTGTACATGAAAAAAACTGACTTTAGAGTTTCTTTTTATATTATTCACTTTAGCTTATAAAGTAAGCAATTGTTAACTGTAAATAAAAGCCAACATCACACAGAAACTTAGAAGAAAAGAAAACTAATGAACCAGGTGTGACTCTGGATTCACATTTACATATTCCTCTGTATGCTGGGTTAGATCGTGCAGCAAACACATCAGTTGGACAGGACTTCCTAATAAAGAACTGCAAAAGTTCCTTAAATTGAAACGAACAGTTTCTCATTACCTTATCAGTGTGTAACAACTGTAAATTTTGAGCTAACAAGAAGCACAAGCAACACTTTGAAGGCATCCATGTAAGACCATTACATCAATCAGCAATTAGGATCCATGCTGTTAGAATCATAACAAGAAAACGAAAACAATCTTCCCTTTAATATTTACTTTAATTATACAATTGATCATACAATTTCTCTATCCTTGCATCAAATGAAAGCTAAAAGAAACATTACCAGGCTTGTTTGCACTTTATTAGGGAATATTAGAGCTGTTGCACAACAGTGGTCTTAAATGAGCACAACATGGTGTGAAAATAGGTTTTAAATCTCAAACTAATGACTTGCTGAATCACAACTTGGCTGGCAAGTAATTTCCATGACTGCATAACAAGAAGTTCATTACAGTTTGATTTTATTTACCCGGTGCAAAATCATATCACTGAATCAACTTGTGGAACTGCAGAAACTTTTTAAGGTAAAAAAAAATATGTATACACATTTGAAATAAAACAAGTTGTCCTCTGAACAACATTTAGGGATTAAAAAGGTGGAACTAAGTGAAGTCAGTATATCACACAAAGCTGATGGCAGCTGGTTCCAAAACAAAAAAGTTAAACATTATGTGTAATTCCCCCCTCATCTCCCCACAACAGCCGTGGAAATGAAGACCAAATAGCCAATTTTCATACTGCATCTACCTGTACTTGGAGGACCACAAACACCCAGAACATTATTTGTGACTGCATTGTTTGACTGGGATTAATTAACACTTATAAAGTAGTGGGAAATCAGGCGAGTCAAGCTTTTGTTATAATAGGGGAGAATTGTGGCTTGGAACACTGGACAAAGAGTTTACCTCAGAGGTGTTTGTGTGTGTGAGAGAGAGAAAGACGGCAGCCTGCTGCTTGGTATTGTGTGCTATCGGACTGAAACATATGGACAGACAGGTTCTTTGTCACGACTGTGAGGGCACGTTTGACAAGGTTTGATATAGAGGGACAGACAAACACAAAAGCACTATCCTACTCACTCAGTGCCAACCTGTCAGTCTGTCAACACTGTCTGTGTGTGACTGGGTGTGTGTGCATGAATCTGTAGGTGTTAGTGACCACGAGAAATGTGGACCTCACTTATTGTACTAAAACATAAAGGACATTGTGCTGGATCAATAGAATGCAGTTTACTGTGTTTCTTCTAAACAATAAAAAGATAAGTCTTTGCATCATGTAACACTTTGAAAGCCAATGTCACTTGTCTTTCTGCAGCATATGTTGCTAATGAATGCTGAACAATGAGGTGAAGCTTTGTTCCTGTATAATTTTTACATTTAAGTTGTCTATTTTGTAACATTTGTCTGATTCAGATACAGTCTGAGAAACTGAGGCAGCAACATCTGCAGTACCTCAACAGCTCCTATAGGTGTCCCTCTTTTTCTTTAGAAGTTATTGTCATGCTGCTGAAGTCTTTTTCTCCCACTGATTATGTGTGTATGTGTATGTATGTGTGTGTGTACATGTTTTTGCTACCTGGTGAGGATGATTTTTGACTATTTTCCTGGTACATGCAGCCTGGTGAGGACCCACTGTTCTACATGGGACAAGCCCAGTCCCCATTGGAAGAAAAAACATTGGTCGATCAGGGGTTCAAGTTTAGGATGAAGGTGTGAATTGAGTTTAGGTTAGGTTTAGGGTCAGGTATGTACCTGGTTAGGGTAGAGGGTCAGGGTTAGGCTGCATAAATGACAGGTAAATGAATGAAAGTCAGTGCAAAGTCCCCATGAGGACAGAAGAACAAACGTGTGTGTGCGTGAGTGTGTTTAAAACAGAATGCACCTGTGCAGTGAAAAAAACCAAAACATATTACTTTATCAGGGTACAATTAAATGCAAAACAAGCCAAAACAAAACAAAAATTGTAGACAAATTGAAGACAATGAACATCAAAGTGATTAGAGAAAAACAAATGACATGTAAGCATGTGGTATAAAAAAATATAAGAAATGTACTCATTTATGTGCACTATGCCATATATATTAATACTAATGAGGCAAAAGCCTATATTAACTTCTATTTTCGTACCTAAATCTCACAATATCTGACATAGTTCTTATAATTGCAAACATGCTTTCAAAGTTTCAGCATTTACAAATATGAGAAATATAGCGTAGAAATAAATAAATACGTATACCTTTATACATGTATACCAGAAAAGACAGTGAGGAAGAAAATGTGGGAAAAGAGCAAAATCAAGAGAGTAGGACTGAAGGTACAATGCAGAGACAATGACAGGTAAAAGTAGAAAGCTGCTGACATGATGCAAAGAAGGAAGTTGGATGTTTTGTGTGTTCAGAAAAACAAGCAGAAGAACACAATGCTTGCTGTAATGGGCCTGGGTTTAAGCTGAGTAGGGGTTGTCCTGAAAGAGGTGCTTGCAAAGAATGTAGTAGAGGTTGGAAGGTAGAAGTAGAAGGTCTGATGTTGAATGTTGTCAGTGGTTCTGCTCCACAGGTTGGATGTGAGGAGAAAGAGAAATTCTGGAAATATCTAGATGAAGTGATAGAGAGTATTCTCAGTGATGAGAGAGTGGTGATTCAGGCTGGGCGATATAGACAAAAAAAAAAAAATCTAGATTTTTTTTTTTTTCCATTTTCTGATATCGATAATCTGACTAAATATTTTTGTCAAAACAATAAAAAAGTCAAATAAAATAAACATGCTGTCAAACACTGCTTGCTTACCAGGACATGATCTATGGATATAATAAACTACAAAAACTTTTGAAACACGATCTCCTAGAGAACATGTTGATGTTCCGCTGACGATGGCGAGGAGGGGTTAAATGTTAAACGGAGATTCATCTTTGCTTTAGTATGGGGCAAACAAATGTGCATCAGTGAACAAATCTGACTCACAACATGCGCGCACTGCCATGGGAGTGGTCTCGGCTCAGTTTGTGCATTGGGTACTCGTGCCCAGATTGCGTGCATCCTCGCCAGCATTGGAGGTGTTCATACTTGGCGCTTATTGTAGTATTCTCAATGTGGCAGAACACTTTATAACTTGTGAAATTTTGTAGAATAGGAGAGCAAAAGCGTGACGAACAAACAACCTAAAACTACCTAAAACAACTAAAAAACTTTTGCACAGTATAGTTAAGTTAAATCCTTCAGACTGGATTCATACTTACCCCTCTACAGAGTACAATGTATATCCAGGTGATTTTTAATGGAACAGAATACAGAAAAAAATAAAATAAAAATCGGAAAATTGGTTTTATTCTGATCTGTAATATTTAGTTATTTCAAACAATATACGTTTTCAAGTTTTATATTTATATTTAGGCAGTGGTTAAAATCCCAGGATTAAGATCAATAAATGACATTTCTAATACAAGTATCTAAATCTATAATCTTTTATTTACCTAACTTTATTTTTCGTGGTGTTTTTTTTTTTATATGTTTTATCACCAGATTTTAAAAGAGAGAGTTTGACAGTTAAGACACTTTGTGTTCCTCAGTCATGAAAAAAGAAATACCTTCTCATTGAAACCAAAACTGCTTTCCTCAACCTGACTTCAGGAAGACTTTAACAGAAACATTTTACAGCAAACTGATGAAGCATTAAAGCACGGAGCTAATAATCCCTTATTAGAGACAATCATTTCCTCTAGTTGTTTTCATGCTGAGCTTCAAAGAGCACACCAAGTCTAGCTGAAAGTTGATCCGTTTCACTTAGAAACATTTTTACTCTGTTTGTCATAGATATTATAAGTATATGTAGTTATTGTATGATAAAAAAAAACTAAATGTGAGTGAGAGTAGGACAGCAAACAGTGATGCAGTGGATCATCCTGAACTGTCCTGTTAATATAAAGGTTGTAGTCAGTAAATTAGTTGGTAAATGGATTGTACTTCTATAGCACCTTTCTATCCAACCAGGATACTCAAAGCTCTTTACACTTTATGTATTCTCATTTACCCATTCATTCAGCACTCTATATCGAACTACAAAGATAATCTAGATAGATCATTCTCTAGAGAATGATCAGTGTTTTAAATCACATTCATACATTGATGGGACACACGTCAGAGGCAGTGGGGTTCAGTGTCTTGCCCAGGGACACTTTGACATATGACGGAATACTGGGGAATTGAACCGCCAACTCTCTGGTTAGAGGACGACTCCCTTAACCACTTCAAACACAGGTTTGAACCTTTCAAATAAAACCAAATGAAAAACACACTGAAAAGTTTTGTTTTTCCTTTTTATTTGATTTTTAAACAGACAGGATATGTTGCAAGATAAACTGATAAAGAAATGAAGTTTCAGTAAAAACAAATGAGCAAAAAAAAGAATAAAATCCAGTGATCTGAATACTCAAATCTCCCTAAAACAACTTCTTTTAATTAAACATCATGCTGTTATTTGTTTCAAGTATTCATTTGTTTTTGCAACTTTAATTCATGTAAAACAGTGGCAGCTCAAAAACCCTGAAATCTCTTCAGGAGGAACCACAAGGAGCATCACACAGATCAGGGAGACAGCACAATGAACCAACAAACTGAGAACAGGAAACAGAATATATAGGCAAAACTTATTGAGACAATGAGACACACCTGAAGGAGACACAAGAGGAAACAGGTGAGACGGGCGGGGCTGGAGGAATGACAACAGGACACAGATACACAGGGGAACACAGAAACACTAGAAGGAACCAAGGCAGAAAACACAGACCCTGATTTATCTATTTACTCATTTATATACTTACTTACTTTCTTACTTAATTATATTTCTTGTACATTTCAACACCACAAGCACCACATCAAAGTTAAAAAACTAGCTTTAAAAACAATTAATTGTCTTTTATTTACTACAATGATAAAGTGTGGATAAAATATACACAGAATTAGACAGTCTTAGTCTGCACAGAACAAAACTGTACATAATATATGCTAATTTTTCTACCCATAATTTTCACAACTGATTTCAAACCCTTTGCACCAAACGTCTTGTCTCAATCACATTAAAACGGGTTAATAACCACAGTAATAACAGACAGATAATACTGAAAAGTTTAATAAAACCTGATGATTTCTGAAAAGTGCAGCCCTTATTTAACCAACAATACCCTGATGTCCCCCATCTGTAAGAAAATAAAACAAGATTAATTCAGAGTTTGAATTGAATTCTCCACTTAGCAGTTGTTCATCCTGAGTATTACTGCTCTGTTTGATAAAAACATTTACTTTGTTTGTACTAGTGTTGTAGTACTTGAGACTGGTCTTAGTTTTAAGACTAGTTCTCTGGGAGCAGTAGAAGATGTCTTCAAAATTTTAAGTAAAACAATTTGGCTACATAAATCATTAAAAATATTAAGTAAAATATTAAATACAACAACCGGGAGAAAACGTGCAGCAACTTGTAAAATCTGCAGTGCTTCACTTTCAGGAATGGTGGGAACATTGGTAAAATTTATCATTGGTCAGGTGGTTTTGACTACAACGCTGGTTCTTACTGTCCACCATGATCCATCTCTCATTATTGTAAAGTCCCCGAGTAAAACAAGGAAACTTCAATACAAGACCAGAGCTAAAACAGATAGCGTGTACACTCCTTTATTAATGTAGCAGAGCGGCGCCAGAAATACTGGTATGGTAAGGCAAGTACCAAGGAACAAAAGGGCCTGGCCACAACCTGAACGTGATTCAAAATACATTACATCTCCCCTCTTAAGCAGAGAAATTCTTTATTTAACAGTATGTGCTTCAAACCAGCACTCCGATTTAACAAACTTATAATAACAGCTCTACTGAATACTGCTCAGCTCAAACATGAACATCAGCCCACCCAGACAATCTTCTAGTATTTAACAACTTACCTAACTTACCTACTGTAAACAACTGAACCTAAATAAGTAACTTGGAAGGAGAGGTTACCAGCACTTCCCTTCCTCAGGAGTCTTTACCACACCTGCACCTGTCCATTAAACGGACTTCAGTACAAGCATACAAAAGACATTACATTACAGTGTCAGTCTATCAGGTGGCCTGACCACTCTGCCTCGTCTAGTTGCATAAGGTTCAACAGACTGAGCTCGAGAGGACCTTTGTGTAACTGTTCTCTTGTCTTTTTTTAGTCTTATATAGTTGGCAAATTTATCCAAAACTTTAACAGGGTCTGATTTTTCACTGTCTGCCCATGTCAGCGTTTTGTAGATACTCTGACTTTATTCGCCAATCCATGTTCCTAACCAGCCTGCTTTCTGTTTGTCCTCCAGGAAAGTGGGCCGTCGAAGACGAAGGTTACGTGGTTGCAAAATTGTTCAAACTCTTGCTATAAGTCTGCGGCATCCCAATCTTTCCGTGAGTGCTCAAATGCCATGGTAGCCATTGTCGTGTTGTTCTTGACAAGCTTCTGACACCATGTAATGTCTCCAAGTAAAACGAGGAAGCTTCAAAACAAGACGAGAGCCAAAACAGATAGTGTGTACACTCCTTTGTTAATGTAGCAGAGTGGTGCCAGAAATACTGGTACGGTACAGCAAGTACCGAGGGACAAAAGGGCCTGGCCACAGGCGCTCAACACGAATGCAATTCAAAATACATTACAATTATCACTTTGACTTCCTGGGTATTTATCATTTACCTTGATAGAAACAACCAAAGCATTGTCATAAAGTCTAATTCAAAATTCAGTCAACAAGGACCAATATTCTGATGTTTGTTTGTTTGTTTGTTGTAGTGCTCTTGTTGACATATCTATAAATACAATAAGTCATAGATTTAGCTAAACCGTTCCCACAACTTTGGACCAATAATGTAGTTTGTTGGTTGTGTTTGTGTACATTTTGTACAGGAGGAGGTTGTTTCTGTGGTCTGAATCAGTCTGTAACTGTGTTTCCATCCAGCTGTAATGAGAACTCTGAGTAAACTTTTAAAATGTCGCAAAAAAGACAAAAACAAAGAAAAAAAAAGAAGAGTAAAAATGAATTAGGTGTGTTTCCATTTACTGGTTTGGAGTGAATCAACCAGGGCACACAAAGTGTAATTACATCAGACGTTCACATGGCTGTAGTAAACAAGAAGTAGAGGTTGTAAACTAGCATTGTCTGAAAATCATGTCTGAATGTAATTTTCAACAGGAAATTTTCCAAACAACATGAAAATAGTAGTGCTGGGCACGTTAACGCATTATTATCGCGTTAATGCAGCCGACAATTAACGGCGATAATTTTTTTAACGCGCGTTAACGCAGTTTCTTTATATTT
>JARVJO010000330.1:26810777-26824933 GCA_031762555.1 Cynodonichthys magdalenae | reverse complement strand
GAGACTTTAACTTTTACCAAAGTAAGTTTTTAGTAAGATACTTGTACTTTTACTCAAGTATCACTTTGTGGTACTTTATACAACACTGAAGGTAAGGTATTACTTGTTTATATCTTTCCCACAGAACCTAACAAAAAATGTCTGAACAATGTGTTTATTAACTGGTCTGTAATAAGATACACACAAGACTGGAGGGTGAGTTAAAGCTCTGCTCCTGCACCTCTTATCAGACCCATCAGACGTCACACAGAGCAAAAACAATTTTTACTCCTCCTACCTGAAATAGATTAACAGGTTGTTTACAACTGTAAGCTGTTACAATATATGTGTCTAAAATAAGCACAGGCTTCTAAATGTGTTCACATGTATAGCTTCTCTGTACAAACCTGTTCACATCATATCGTAACCAACCTCCAATATTATCTTTATGTTTTACTTTTATTATTCTGCTGCTGAAATACAACACTGATAACAATCATGTTGGGTGATTTTCCCAAGTGTTGAAAAACAGAAAGAAGCTGAAAAATAAAAGAAAATACAATTATACAGAATGGAACAGTTTCTGTTCTGGCAGAGTAACAAAATAAAAAAATGAGACAAAAGAAAGTAGGGAGTGTATACAAACCTAAAAGTTGAAAAAACAAAAAAAGGTTAGGACTACAGGTTTCTATTAGACACATAAAAGACATGTCCAAAGCAATATACTCTCTATCTGGACATGTCCAAACCAATATAGCCACTGTCCCTCCTCTAGAAATGGCAAAGAACACAATGTTTGCTCAGAGGTTGTGGAAATATCAATGCATTGTTTGTTTATAAAAATCACAAAAGCGCCTCTTCATGGCCTTTGGACCCGGGACACCTGTTCTCCAAGTCTCTTGTGTTCTGTATATATCTCTTGAATAAGTTGTTCAGAACTGTAATTTCCCTTCATAGGATCAATAATGTATCATTCATTCATTCATTCATAAAAAGATAAAGGTTTAATGTGTTCTTGGTAGAGGCAGGGAGTTGAATTGACTTCCACCATAGGGAGCTCTATAGGTTGTTTACGTTTGTTCTACAAGACTTTGTTTGAAACCAGAAGTAGCATTGCCAAAAACAAAAGTTACTTAAAATAGAAGAAAGAATGTAAAAGAAATTAAAAACATTTTTACTTTTACAGTTAAATACATTGCCCAACATGTTTTGTTATGTAAATATTAAGCTTTTGTTTAACTGTGCCATTTAATATGTGTGTTGTAAACTATCAAGAAAATATTTTTTTCCTAAGAAAAGGGAGTAAATTAAATGTGGTTTACATGATTGTATTGTTTGCTGATTTAGATTCAGCACAATTTTAGTTGTGATTTCTTTGTATAAGTCACTATGATGGTCAAATGAATGTTTATAATTTGTATATATGTGAAAAGACTAAATATAATTTTATCTAATTTACAGTACAACCGGCATCAGCTGTTCTGGGTCAACAACTGTCCATATGTTATTTGTAACATGGGGTGTTGCAATGGATTATGTGTGTGTGTGTGTGTGTGTGGGGGGGGGGGGTCTCAGATTGGCTTGGAAGTAAAAAGGTGGGTTTTCAGGAATCAAAGTTGGGAACCACTGGTTTAAAGCAACATAAGATGTTGTCAGTTTCCTGATAAGTATATGTCAGGTATTATAAAGATGTAAGGCTGATAATGTAAAAACTCTAACAGTATATCCTTTATTTCAGAAACAAAACCTAGACTGAAGATGGTGAAATGATAAACAGCATTGTACACAGTGAAGGTTCCACTTCCTAGTCAGTCTGCAAAAAAGATTTAGTTTTCACCATTGTCCTTACTAGAACATTTTGGTCATTTTCTGTGTTTCTGTGTGGATGAAAATTGTTCTCTGGTGTCAGCTCACCTCCCAGCTGCTGGTCTCACTGTGAGGAGCTGCAGCTCATTTAGGAGGAGACACAAGATGAGAGTGGGCTCCTAATGCAAACTACGGCAGAAAAATCTGTTTTGTTTTGTTGATGATCCAGTTTTTGGAGCAACAATTGAAATCGGAACTACACATTTGTTTTATTGCACAGCTATAGATTCTGTCCTGAGTCCTGGATGTTGGTCTCTCCCTCCTCACAGTCATTATATCGACACTTTGTTCTCATTCAGAGTTGTTAATAAGATGTGTAAAAGCTGCAGGTACTGTAAGTCATTTTAAACATTGTAATCAGAGATAATCCACATCAACACTGTTGATATGTTTAAGTAACATTTATAAACTGCAGCATGAGCTCGATAAATCTGGAGCAGAGAGGTTTTTATCCTCAGTAATATGAGCAGGAATGTAATCAAACCAACATGATTGTGTTGTGATTCACACCAAAATGCTTCTTATCTCATATTAAGATACATTAATCTGCTTTATAATTGACATTTTAAAAATAGCACTTGTGAAATTAGCAGAGAAAGGGGGAGAAAAGACTTGTATGGTCAATTACAGCTAACACTTGGGCTTGGCACAGGAGCCATTGGACTCAAGCCATCAGTATTTAAATTACACAGAACCAGAGGGCCTGATTACAGCAATACTGAATTTAGGAGCTGTAATTCTACTTAATGGCTCACAATGATGCTTTTCAGAGCCTCTTGTTAAAGGTAAGAAGGCTTTCCTGAATTGTGTAGAGGGCTAAGCTTTAAATTATAAAATCATGTTCAGGTGCCATTTTGATTAAAGAAGCAAAGAATATGGATCACTCCAAGACTGGAATATATTTTACTGACAGACCTGAGAAACTACTAATAACATACTACACATGTCACAGCTGGTTACCTGACCAATAATGTGTACTTTTAAAATAAAGTCTTGGCATTCTTAAAGAATACATATCACCTGCCGAGTATGGGATGAAAATCAGATTATACTGAGAAATGTTAAAGCAGAATTTACTTTAGTTTAAATAAATAAACATTAAGAGTGACAGGATGAGATTTTCCAAGATCTATCTAAACAGTGTCAGCTATCTTATAAAGGTTATAAACAATAATAATCATCTAACCTGTAACAGACTGCTCTTAGAATGACTTCAGTTTAGAACACTGATGATTAAAGGCTAGTTTGAATACATCAGAACAAAGTGGATTATTGTGATCATAAAACAGCTTAAACCTGCTATATTTCATAATGGTTCAAGCAAACACTTTTTTTATTATAGAACAACACAACACTAGTATGAAGCCTTTACTTATTTGATGAGACTTTTAGTTTGTCACTGATTTCTCAACGTCTGTGGTATTACATGAACGTACATAAACGGTTCAGCTGAGTCAACTTTAGGACTGATCAGATGTGCTGATTAGGCAGATTGATATTTTTACAGCCTCAGCACCATCTACCTTACAGTCACATAGTAACAGACATTGTTCAGTTCAGCACAGTGACAAACTGAACAAATATGTCACACATAAAATACAGCAAATGTTCTTCACGCTGTGATCAGTTAGGATCATTTTCATATTTTTTTCTGTTTTAGTTCAGAATATCTCAACACTAATTTGAGCCCCAACCTTTACCTTATCGCTCCACACAACTCAATTTCCTCCACCAGATTCTCTACATCTGTCAGCTCTCGACCTCACAGCTTTAATTTGTTGTTTCTTTGCAGAAGAGGAGAAGAAGTTTAGCTTTTTACATTCCACTTGATGCCTCAGATTCCAGTTATCCCTTTGAATTTCTTTACAAGGTTTATTTTACTGACTCAGTATCTGTCATGAAACTGTCCAAAATGTTCCAAAATAAACAACTTTTAATTGTTTTAATAAAATAGTATTCTGCTGATTTGACACATTTTGACAAATTATGAGATAAACTTTAGTTGGTAAATGATTCATATTTAATAATTGTTTTTATCATAATATAACATGAGACAAATACAAAAATATTTAATTTCAAACAAAAAAATCTTGAATTTTAACATCTAACATAGATTTTACTTACTATGTTGGGTAACTGGTGTGTTGTTTTGGTAAGAAGTTGTTTTACATACCTGAGAAATTATTTTTAAAAAGGGCACTTGTTAAGTTAGCCGTTAGCTTAGCCTGGACAAAGATTTCTGTCCTTTTCTTAATGCTGCATGCATACTACTGATTAATATTAAACAGAACATCACACATCAAGTGTTACAGCTCACAGCTGTTGTGTTGCCAGTTGTAAAATAATTATAAAATAATTATTGCATTGAAACAAGTTCTGTGTCTATGTGACGGTCAATCATTTCTCAAAAGCCCTAATATGTTTTAAATGACAGCAACATATTTTGTTCTTTTCTTTATACAAACAAGCTGTTAGCTCATCAGTCCAGTCAAAACCAACATGTTTCTCCTCACAGAGCTTGTTCAAATAATCTATAAGAGCTGTCATATATTCTAAAATCTTTCCATAAAACTCAACCTCTAAAGGTTAGAACTATGCCTTTAATTGTAATGTAAGAAATACAAAATATACAAAATTCTAAATTTAAGTTTGTCTATACATTAAACATTTTGATGGTTCATTTATTCTCCATGTGGCTGTGAAACACATGTATAAAAACACTGTAAGTGTGTCACAGCTGCATTTAGTGTTGTAGTTTTGCTGAGAAACAAGGCAGCCTGTGGCCAGGAAGCGGTTAACATGGAGGCCTCAGCTACAAAGGCACACCACGAAATGTCACAAATCAAAAACTCAAAGTTCCACAGCCACTGAGGGGAAAAATACCACACCACCGCCACACCACGATACTGCCTTTTGGTCTCAACTTGATAGGGGTAAAATGCATATTCATGAGGTAAGCAACTTGTGATCCCAAACAAAGTAAAGCCCTGGCTTAGGGAGATTGGGCCTGCCGTTAATGACTTCTTCGTTTTAAGCCCGCATAAGAAAGCCCCCCGATTTCCCTGCGCTTGTAGTCCATGAGAATATTTAATACTGTTATTAATCATTTTTAATCCGTTTGCTTTTAATTAAGAAACAGCATGTTGCTGTCCTATCAGCCTGTGCCAGCGCACAGATTAATTGTAGCTTAAGATAGCCGGTTGTGATTGGTGTAATGTATTAGCTAACAAGACGCCCAGCTTCTAAAGATACTTGTACACTACCTTGGGAACTTGGCACCACTCCAGGGCCCCTCTTTCCACCCCTCTCTCAGTCACACTCTCTTTTCTTCTTCTATCTGCCGTCCCGTGTGTCTTTTGTGTTTGATGCTGCAGTCAGACGTCTTTGGGAAACCTTCTCTCTCATCCCGGCACACCGCTGTGTTTGTAGCACCATTACTGTGATGGCAGGCCAGGCTTTCCCTGATGAGGGAGCACAGTGGAAAAAATCTTTCATTCGGTCTCTGCCCAGAGGAGATACAGTGTAACCTATAGCCTCCACCCCCCATTCCCTCTGCCAGACTAGGACTTTATTCCAGCCAGGTTCAATTTAACGCACATGGCCCCGGGTCCAGATTAGGAGGTCGGGGAATTGTGGCTTGATGGTAAGATCCTACACATTAGGTTGTTGTTTTGTCCTGCTTTACTTTGTAAGTGGGAGTTGCTTTAGCACAAGTATGACTAAGATGCTGCTAAGACTGAAACAAGAGGCAACATTAACACTGAGAGGGAGGTGGTGGTGGTGGTGAGGGGGTTGCAGAGGCAGTGAATCCTGCTCTGAACTAATTATTTGAAAAATGTCTGAACAAAATGAGGCTCCTCATCACAGAATCTGTTTGTTGAGAGATTTACTCTTCTCCAAATGCTAAGTCTTACTAATCATACTCCTGCATGAGTTCATGTTGCAGTTGCAGCTATTTGTAGCACACTTTTTATCTGAATGCTGTGCAGTTTTAAAAAAAACATCTAAATGGTGCAGTCACACTGACTGCATTACATATTTACTAATTCAGATGATTTTTCAGTTTAATTGATCAATTATCCAGGTGAAACCAGATGTTTACATACACTTTATAAAAAGACTAAACCATTCATGTATTGTGATAGGATTTCCCAAATTATTTCTGTCTGGAAATGCCTGTCAACTAAATAACATTGTTCTTTCATTGTTCATTCTAAAATTGTGTCTCAGTTCATTGTAGATGCTGTCAGGCCATTGGCCACTCCTTTCGCCTGCATAAACAGCTGTGAAAGGAGAAGGTCTAGTCTACAGAAGACGTACGTTTGCGTGACCATGCACTGCCTCGTTACCATGGTGATACATTTTATATCACATCCCTTCAGTTGTTTTTTTCAAGGGATAAGTTCACAAAATTCATTTTTATTAGAAAAATTTTACAATAAATAAACAAAAAGCATTCATAATTTGGGTTTAGCTGCAGTTTTATTACTTATTACTGCATTTGATTTAATATTTAATTGCAACAAAAGTTTCATCAGCTAAGTTGAAAACTTACATTTAAAAACAAATTTGTTGGTCTGTGATAAATTTCCAAACTTCATCATAAAAAACAAAACAAAACAAGAAACTCTGCTGTAAAATTTGTAAAAACCTCCCGTGTTTTAGCCTGGCTATTACTACACAGTTCCATTCAATTCTAGTTTCCCTTCTCTGCTCCGTCTGGGATTAGAATTTCTCTGGTAGAATTTGAACCGGGCCAATCAGCGAACAGCAGGAGGAGTTGTGAGCGACAATGTTGATTTTCTGCTCCTTTTTAGTCTGCTTGTAGATTAACAATGGCAGCGGAGGAAGTGAATGAAGCCATTCAGTCAGTGTTGACAAGGATTCCAAAAGCAATTTATTTTCTCACAAAGCCTGCAGCACTCATTTACAACCGTCTCATTCGGCTCAGAACTTCTCTCTTCCCATTAGGTGATAGTTGTTTGCACACGCAATTTCCTGTTAGCTTCTTAGCTTAGCTTCCTTTACGGTCGAGCTGGCGCATTACATACGCCATGGCCAGACATTAGTGATTGGGTAAAATCCGATCCAATCGTTTTAAACTTCAAAACAGTCCACACCTCCAGCAGGAAACTGTTTCTCAATAGCCGAGAGTCCAGACCCTCCATACAAAGCAAAGAGTAGAACAAAGGGCTGGTTTTTACCAGGATTTTTTTTCCAGTTTAATTTGCTGATAGTGCAATGAATTCTGGGATACCATCGGCCTCATAGGATGCTCAGATGCAGCCTATGTTTTCATGGTTTTGTTGGCTGCATGAGAAGGCGTCTACGAATATGGACAGCCTAAAGGTGGGTTCACTCCGGACGCGTTTTGAGCAGCGGGAGCAGCCAGTTTACATGCAAAGTCAATGGTGGATGCGCGTCTAGGGCTCTCGCGGTGTGTTTAGAGCGTTTAGCACAGCGCACAATGAAGCGGTAGGTGCGGTTTGAGCGTTTTCTGTGGGTGTGGCGCATCCAAAGCAGCCGACGCTCAAGTTTAAATATCTGAACTTTAGCTGCGCGACCAATCAGAGAAACAAATTTTTCCATGTGACAGTTTCCTGAATGTTGCCTACTACCTGAAACAGACAGACAGGAGCTCTTTAGCTGAAATCTACCATCTGCAGTTGGTGTTCTGGCTGGAGATATCAGCACCGTTGCGGGTCAGCTGCTCGTTAAACTGACCGCAGTGTTAACCGAGCTCGGGACAAAAATAGTTTGTCAGCTCGCAGCTTCTGGAGTGGTGAAACTAATCGAACAGGCCGCGTCTAAATTACCTGGTGAATTTGTTACCTGGTTAGCACAACGTTAGCTTGTTCTCACTAAATAAGTCAAAGCCATTTTCTTTATTTCATCAGACATTAAAGACGGACTGGAAAAAAAACAAGACGCTCCTCCCATTTAGATGCGCGTCTAGTTTTGTTCTGGTCTGAACGTAGCGCGTCCAACTTGAGGCGTTGGGCGCGTTTTAGTTGCTCAAAACGCGTTTGGTGTGAACGTACTTTTAGGCAGTGGCGTAAGTGGCTGACAAATGCATCCAACGATGGCTGCAACCCATGAATTGAGCCACTAGATCAGTTCTGCATTGAGTATTGTGAGTTCCAGGTTTCTGCTTTGTTTTTGGCTGCCACATCGGAGATTTGTTTAAAGTAAAACAACCTTTTATTTTTGACACTTACAGTTGTTGTGTGTTCTGTCTACAACTTGGATTTCAAAAGCAACCTTAAATCCATAAAATATTTGAACTGTTTAGATGATTTGATCTTTTTTTTTTCACTTTAAAATTTAGGTCAGAAAAATGTTGGGAATTTTGCCATTTTAAAGGTGTTGAAGAAAATTTTGTAATTGATCATCTGAATGTTTGATGCACTATTGTATTTTATACTTTCTGATCATTGCAGCAGTAAGTTTAAAATAGACAGAGTTGTTCTCTGTGTTATCAATGTGTTCTTTCTGCCTGTATAAACAACCTCAAGTTAGCTACGTTCTACGTCTGACGTAAAAGTTACCATCTTCAGGGGTGTAACCGGGAAGAGACTGAAGTGGTTATATGTTGAAATTTAGAAATGTTATTAGAAGTTGTTTGAGTTTTGCAGAGTCTCTGTTCAGATCCAGTCTGGACAAACTGGGATGTTTGGGTTATCTCCCAAGGTCACTGAGGCCTGTGATGTGTACTGCTGAAATTGATTGGAGTCAGAGACAAGAATAGTTTTTGAGAGTAAATCCAGTGGATTCCTGCATTTATTCGGACATACCATTTTGAACATTGCATTTTTTATTCTACAGTCTCATAGTTAAACAGACTTTTACTCTGTTTTTCTTTGATTCAGATTGAAGGACATTGTGTAGAGTAGATGTTCTACATGTGTGTAAACTCTCAAACAGACTTTCTTCAAATGCAAACCAGAGAGAGACAGGACTGTGGCTGGAAGGATGAGTTGTGGTCAAAGGGTTGTTTCACATGACACAAAATAAAAAATAAAGATCCTTCAATCCTGCAGAACAAAATTACTAAAATATATTGAAATAAATTATATTTAAATACTGTTTGCGTTTCTAAATCAAATGCCTGAACAACTATCAGAATGCCAATGAATTTGTAGACTTTAAGGAGGTATTTCACCTGGCTGAGAAACAGAAACACTGGACCCACAGAGGACTATTAGTGAACAAAAATATTTGCACAACAAATAAATGCAAACAAGAGATGTCTGTGTGCAAACTAAAACTAAACTGAGTGGAGTTGGATGGATTTAAATATAGAAAATTTAATTAACAGATAAATAAATGAAGGTTCCAGTGAGCTGCAGGCTTTCGATGACTGATCATAACTGAGCCACCTGTCAGTTTAAAGTGTTTTCAGTTTTTATTTATGAAAGATGTTTTACAGTGTCATAATGTTCTTCTGTAAATCAAATAGGTTTCCATGTAATAAAGCAGACAAACATCTGCAAAAGCAGCATTTACATTTGTATTTATTATTCAGCATTTTTGTATTTCATTCCCTTCAGGTACAACATTTTAGTAAACAGGTAGGGAAAGAAAACTAAAGATAATAAACAATTAAAAATGGAACAAATGAGCAGTGAAGACAAAACATTTAAAGCAGAAAGTTTAATTACTCTGAGCTGATGGAATAATGTCAGAATAATCAGAAATAATCTCAGCTACAACTTGGATAAAAATGGAAGCTTGCCTCAGAATTCAGCCCCTTTTAAGCTGGGAATGTGGAGCTGGGTGTGATGCTAATCTAGTGTATGAAAGAACAAATAGATGGCTGTTTCCAGTACTAATCTCAGCATCTGCCTCAGAGGGACTATCTGTCTGTCACACACACACACACACACCCTCACACACACTGAGTAGACTCTCTCCAGTGAAGAGGAGCCCATTGTGTGAGATGAGAGTTAGATTGGATGGCTCCCTGGGGAGCTGCTCTCCATTAGCTAAGGTGATCTAACAGGTAATCAGCAGATAATTAAAAGGCTTCACTTTTTTTGATGGGATGGGCTGAGGGAATCAGAGTTATATTTGTGTGTCTGTGTGTGTTGGGGGAAGGGAGGGAGGACTTTTGCATGTGTACCTGTGTCAATGCTGTCGTTACTGAATGTCATCAGGGCAGGAGGCTGGTGGACATTCAGTGTTATGATGGGACATGCATTAATTTTATGGATGCTCCATCATTTCTCGAGCAGTGTCTCTGAATGGACATTGAAAGGGGACTTCCAGATTACATTAAATAATCTGGAACAGGCAGAAGGCTTAAAGCAGCGACTGTTGGAGATGAGTTTGCAACTCAGAATTGCAAAAAACTATGACTAAATAGCCAAACCCTCAGCTGCAGTGTCACTGATTTCTGAGTGTTTGTGATCAAGCAACCAGTGAACCGCGAAGCATCGTTTTATGTGTCCAGTTGAAAAATCACAGCCTGTTTTTGTGTATTGAAGAACTGTTTTTGAGGTACATACCCATTATGTTACCTGCTTTATCTCACTTTGGCAGCTGCCAGCATATTTATGAAACAAGATTAAAATTCTGACCAGTTTCTTAATAATTATTTATCACTGGTGTGGGTTTGAGACTTGGACATTTAAGGCTGTAGCATCCAATATTTGAGAGTTTTTAGACATTTTGGAGACAGGTGCTGTTTGCCAACAGGTCTGTAGAAGTCTCAGCCCAGTAAGTACTGGCTTTAGTTACAACTGCTGCTTATCCCCTTATTTATTTAGCTTGTTTTTGCTCATCAGCAGCATAAAAATCAGTGGGGATTTAATCAAGACAAAACTCTTAATGAATAAGAATCAGTCCTTATTTATGTATTTGGAAAGAAAAACTGAAAACCAAATAAATAAGTCTTTATTTTTGTTGAAGAGATATATCCAACTAAGAACCAATCCTAAACATGCACCAATCTTTTCTACCTGTTTGTAACCCTGTTACTGAGGACTGTACCAACAAGTGACATTTCTAAATTAGTCAGTCATGTTGATCTGAAAAGTTCCAGTTTTCAGTCACAAAGGAGGATTTTCAGAACCTGAAAAATATGGTTCATGGTTTCACTATCAATTACAAACACAGTTGTGGTCAGCAAATGAAACTGACCCCTGACTTTAGTTAAGGGCTCGACACACGGGGAGCGACAAACGACAGTGATTAACGGCTGCCATCGCAACCGAGGTGAAACCTGACACACGGGACGCGATAGCGATGGCAGCGTTGCGAATCGCACTCTGGGGACAATTTGATTGGTTCTTCTACTGCTTTCTTGTAAAGGTTATTGGTAGTTCGCAAAAAAAAGGTGGGGTGTGCATTACGGACGTTTAAACAAATCTTGCAATGCTAATGAGGTTGAAAAACAAACGCACATCAAAATACAATTTTATGTGGAAAAACTTACCGGATAACTTCACCCTGGTGCCAACAAATTCCCATAAAGCTGCCTTTTTTTAGTAATGACTTGGTGAAGGGTCATATAAAATCGGAAAGTTTGACAGAGCTAAAATAATGTTGAAAGTGTTAGCTAACTCCAGTGTGTAGCATACTCTCCGCTCATTGGTCAGTCAATGAAACCCTCGCTGATTGGTTGTAGCGACAGCGACAAAAGTTTAACATTTTTCAACTTTTATATGTCGCGTCGCAAGCTCGAGTGTGCACGTCTACGTGTACGAGCGCGAAATTTCACATGCACAATTTTTGCCGGTCGCTTGGCTGGAGGAGGGTGAGCGATTGTCGCCTCATCGCACAGGTTCCATAGGAAATGAATGGAGAATGAGCGATGTCGCTCCCCGTGTGTCGAGCCCATTATTCTTTAAGTTTTCCTGCAAATAAACTTTAAAAATGACAAAGATTTCTTACACTAACACGTGCAACAACTTGGTCCAGCCCTGGCTGTCAACAGCCACTGTAATCCAGAGTGGTTCCTGACAGAGAGGACTGTGATGGAGACAGGTCAATGTCTATTTTCTGCCTCACTTAAAGCTTCACTCTGTCAAAATTGCCCCCACCCCTCTTTTGTCCTTACAGAAGCCCACAACAAACATAGCAAAAGAAAAAAGACAGGTGTGTTTGTCTGTGTGTGTCTTTGTGTGACATCTTCATGAACCAGAAAGCAATTGAAGCAAATCAATACATGGCAACAATAAATTTGATTTGAGGTTAAGGTTGTGATTTTAGATGAATGTCTCGTCAAGACACTCAGACCTATAAATGCAGGTAAACGCACACACACACACACACACACACACAGTCTTTGAATGACAGTAAATGCACTGGTTTTACATTTTAATAAACTTTAATTTCTTTTCTTAGTTCACATTAGATAGAAACTGTGATTTGGTTTTAGATCCAATAAACTATAACAAAAAAACATTTATTCCTTCAAAAGTACACACAAAAAATAAATAACTGTATATAACAAAAGTTTACACACATCATGTTGGGATTATGTATTTTCTGTTTTTTTTCACATTTTTATTGTCATGATGAGCTTGTGAGGGCGTTCTACCTGCTAGGTTGGGCTGTCTCTGCTGACAGTTGTTTTCTTTGTGAGCAAATGAATGCCTGGGTTTATACAGCCCTGTTTACATGATAACGATTTCTGGAAACACTATTGTTTTTTTTCTGTTTATTGGGAAAACAAAAACATTTACATAGATCCGCTACCCAAACTGTTGTATGAGTTGTGTGAGGTTGTAAATGAGGTGGCTGTTTTGTTTACTGAAAATAAAATGTCCAAAGAGAAGGAGGGACAAAAAGCGTATTTGTTTTGTTTATCTGGCAACCCCGATGAGCTACGTTGGATGTAGTGACAGCCTGATAACATGTACTTCCCACGCTGTAGGAGTGTTGACGTGTAAGCGGCGCGTTCAAAGCAGCCGACGCTCGAATCCAAAAATCTGAAATTTTGCTGTTTGACGCGCCGCATCAACCAATCAAATGGTTTCCTGAATGTTGCCCACTAACCTAACACAGAAACTGTCTTCAGATGTGCGTCTAGTCTTGTTCTGGTCTGAACGTAGCACGCCCAAATTGAGGCGTTGGGCTTGTTTTAGATGCTCAAAACGCGTTCGGTGTGAACGTAGCATAAGGCTTCATGAACATTCTGGTTTTTGCTGGAGCTAACCTGTTTATCTGAGTTTACTTAACCGGCATCCCCTTTGTGTTTAGATTTTTCCAGATGTCCTCTCTGCATACTTGTCACCCCCCGTGTTCCACTTTTAAAGGGGCAATATTATGTGTTTCTCAGGTATATATTTAAATTCTATACCATAATAAAGTAACTATGTCACTCTTAGTCAATGTGAATGCCATTATGGCATTTACACTATTGAGATCATTTTTTTTTCTTACGTACGTTTTTTGGACTCTTTCTCCTTCCACAATTTTTGTGCTATTTCTGCAATTTATACATCAAAACGTTCAGCTCGTTCAGGAGATGTGTGCTATGACTTTTGTTAAACTAGCTATTTATACTTTTTTAGCTATTTCACTTTTTTGCCATTGAAAATGAATGGAGCTATTTTCAACAACCTTAAAATCCTTCAAATTGTTTCTAAATCTTCACAAGACTTTACACAATTTGTTCTGGTTATGCTCTATTTTACTCCCTTGTGCAAATTTCAGCTTCTTTTTTGCTAATTTTAGCTTTTTTTCTGCTATTTCAGCTAAAATTCTGCATCTTTCTGCTATTCTTCTGCTTTGTTCTACTTTTTTCTGCTTTTTTCTGCTACTTTGTGCTATTTATAGTTCTTACAAATGCTTTCTGCTGTATTCAACTATTTGCTGCAATTTTAGCTAAATGTTCAGCTGTTAGTTAAAATTAGCATTTTAGGCTAAATACATACTTTTTCCAGCTATTACAACTTATTTCTGTTATGTTCAGCAAAGTTGTGCTCTTTATGCTTCCTTATAAAAGGTAAAACACTTCCAGCTACGTTTTAGCTATTATACTAAAAACTTCGGCTGTTTTAGCTATTTTACCACAAATTATCACTTTTTGGTAGTTTTATGCAGTTTCCTTCTGCTAATTTTGATTTTTTTACAACACGTTCACCATCTGGTTGTTAATTTACACTAGTGTCTGATTCTTTTAGCTTATTTTGATGCTAATTTTAGCCTTTTTCTGCTATTTCAGCTAAAATTCTACTTCTTTCTGCTATTCTTATGCTTTTTTTCTACTTTTTTCTTCTACTTTGTGCTATTTATGCTTCTTACAGATGCTTTCTGTTATATTCAACTATTTGCTGCAATTTTTGCTAATGTTTAGCTGATAT
>JARVJO010000330.1:26702794-26721136 GCA_031762555.1 Cynodonichthys magdalenae | reverse complement strand
GAAAGGCAAATGCAAAACCTACGACCCCGGGTTAGAAGCCGGGCCGGGCCAGGGCCGGCCCTGCAGTGCAAAAATGCCTGTAGAGAACTGTGGACTCAGACTTGGAGTTCAGCTCTCTGTTTATGATAATGTAATCTTTAGAGTTGGCATAATTTATAACTAGGTAGCCTACCAGCTACTGCAGAGCTAACCAACATCAGAAGTGTCAGGCACTGATGTTTGACTAATGTTCACAAAACCTCATATTAAACCATGAAATCCTTGTTTTAACTTACAAAACAAATAAATGTGTTTTAAACTGACCACCGCAGACTACAGGTGTGAGTCTTTATGAGCTAACATAGCTAACACGTAACACAGCTAACAGTAAAATGAAGCAACTTTTTTAACTTGGAGTCAGAGTGTCTCTTAAATATGGCTTGGAGTTTATTTCATTAGTTACAGTGGAGGTTCAGCTGCCTCTTGAGCCCCATGCTCCCGGTATCAGGGGCAAAACAGCATTTTCCATTTTCTGTTTCTTTTAACTTCTGTTAACCTAAAATCAGTTAAACCTGGAAATGTTTGGTATCAATAGAAATCTACAAAAAACCTACAAAAAAATAAATAACTTTTGCAATTAAAAACTTACGATTAACTTAAGATTTCTTAACATTTCAACATTAACAATGGTACCAACATGGTCTGTCCTGTGCAGAATGACAAAAGGCAAAATTATTTCTTTACTAAAATCTCTGTAACTTTGCTCCAGTTAATTTTAGCAGCATGGATCTTTGCACAGGTAATGTCCACAAGTGGATTTATAGTTTTAAGAGATTTTAACCTTCTTCATTGTGGTTTTAAATAAGTTATATACAGTTTAATGCAAAAATTATTCAAGTGAGAGTGATTTTTTTAATTTTTAGAATTATGTTCCATCCTCAATATCTCTAAAACCACAGCAGCTGTTTTAATACTTACACTTCTGATAAAATCTCCCATGTGTTAGCTTTATGTTGGTACCGAGGTTATTTGGGTAATGTTTGTAAATGCTGAGATACATTCAATTATATTCTGGCATGGTATTTTGAGCAAAAACATAAAAAAACCTTTGGGCAGATGACAAGCCAAAAAGTGCATGTCTGCTGAGTTTCACTCATGGTCAGTGGAAGAAGCAACCTGCTATGCAGGCAGAGTTTTTACACAATCTTTATTGGTTTATTAAACAGGTAACTCCTCTTTTGTGATTCCTCATCACTTCTTGATGGATCAAACACCAGCTGACTTGTAAGGAACAGTTTCCGTCCCTGCAGGATGCAGTGCGTTTTATTCTCTCCTCCTGATTTTAAATCACATTTTTGGTCACCTTTTTATTCAGGAATGATGAGATTGTAATTAATTACAATACTTGAGATAAAAAATATTAAAGTAAAGGTATGAGTTTAGATTCAAATAATTCATCTTAAAAAGTACAATTATCAATAAAATCTTACTGAATTACAGTACCATGATTAAATGTAATTTGCTACATTGTACCCCTGTTCATCTTACTCTTCTGCTTTTTAACAAAGTTTATACTACCCGATGTCATCACAGCAGCCCCCTCTGGTGACAAGAAGTAATGACAACAATAGAAGAGCGAAAAAACGCATTTACCATGTAAACCTAAAAAGAAAACATATTTTGTTCATTTTAACAACATAAAATGGAGAAAAATCAAGAATGTGAAAGGGAAAAAAGAAACATCAAATAGGAAATGCTATTTTTTTATTATTTTGTGGTAACTGTAGAAAGCGTATGGAGAGATGTAGGCATGCTCAGGAGAGAAGAGAAGGAAAATCTGATCAAAGTAAGACTTTTTTGTATGTGAATGAGAGGTACTATGTAACAAGTACAGGTACTGAAGTTAGATGAGTTGGAATAATACTTACAGCTAACATACAGATGTATGATAACATGCCACTTTTAAACACAAGACAGTAGTTTAATACTCTGTGTATATGCAGTCAAAGAATGCTAGGCCTTTAAGTCAATTTTATAAAATTTTCTTCACAAGACACAACAATACCAGTGAATGCATCAGAGCCAAGCTGGAGCTCAATCCTTTGCACAAAAACACTTTGAAGCTGAAACTTTCAGATTGGCAAATGACCAATTTGTTTCCTCAGCCATATCCAACCAACAATACGTTCCGCTGCACCACCTGTCCCTAACACACTCACAACTACCTCTGTCGCTTAGCAGCGCTTCAACTTCCAGCTCCCCTGCTTCAAAAGAGTGGTCTACAAAAAAACTATTTTATCATAGAGGGCTTCTCTCTGTAGTTTCTCTGCAGCAGGTGTTTCTGTTCTTCAGTCTCAGCCTGATCCATCCATTTTGTTTGCTGTAAATGTTCTTGTCTCTAGCTGTCAGATTTTTTTTTGTTGTCCTCCATGCAAATGTGGCAGGGTTTTCTTTTTAACAAAACTGTTAGGCTGATTTGTAATTTGTTTTATCCGTGCAACATTAAATTCAGCATAATTTTGTCCTAAAACAATGCAGAAAAATGAATCTATACATTTATGACCTTAGGTATTTATTATCTGGAAGTTCAAAACACTACCTAAAAGGCTCTATATTAAATAGTTTTGGTTTCATATTTTCCTAACAGAGCACTTGACTCTCAGACTGCAGGTTTACTTGTGGTTCCTATAGTTTCTAAAAGTAGAATGGGAGGCAGAGCTTTCAGTTATCAAGCTCCTCTCTTGTGGAACCAACAGTTTCTGAGTGAATAAAAATTGTATAACTTCTGTCATCCCCTAATGACAGCCATTGTCTGCATTGCCCCAGTCAGAACTCTGTCCTGCAGACTTTGTGGCTCACACCATGATTGGTCAGAACTTCGTGGGTAGGTTTGTTCGTGTGCAACAACACTCAGAGCGGGGCTTCTTTTCTGAACATTATTTAACTGAAAATAATCCATTCCCTGAAGCAGTTTGTCAAATTCACAAGATGCACAGCTTTGATGAGCAGCTGGTCTGATCCTTTTGACAACATGAACATGCAGACGACATTCCCTTCTTGTTTCCAGCTCCACCGTTAACAAGAAAAAATTGTTTTCCTCCTCCGACTCCTCAGCCAACATAACACTGATTCAGCATTGAGAGAAACAAACTATCTATCCTGCTATCACTGTTGTTTCTATGCTTAGCTATGGACTGTGCTTCATGTGGAGTGTTGTGGGGGAAATTATAATTTATCGCCCACCTGGTTATACTGGATCAGAAAGAGATGTCTGAACTCACTGATCCACTGTCTCATGTCGTACTGAAGTGTAAACCAAGCTGGAGGACACATTTTCTCACTCTGCTGCGGTCTTTAGTCTCTCCATATTTAAAGGTGCATTTATTGTTGTCACTAAACGGTGGTTTTATAGCTTTGCTCCACACAGAAACCACAAGTTGTTTGGTTCCATTGTTTTCTTCTGTGGTGCTTAGTATGGGACATAGTGATAAAGATTTGCCACAATCTGTGGGTTTCCTGAATTAGATAACTTTTACTAAATCACATTGTATAAAAAGTGTTGCTCATTCGAGCAGGAGGAGTAACTCCACCATTTTTTCTTTTTAATTAAAATCACAAACTTTTGGTACTGCACCCCAATTTTCTTGGCTTAAAACCCATTATCAGTGCATGCAATATAGTATTTTTTATTGAGTCTAGTGTTCCTTAATAAATGAATTTACAAACTAAAGCATTAAAACTATTCTTTGCATTTTACTCCTCACTCTGTCATCTTTCAGTTGGTTGAGTTTAACTGCAGATATTCATTAGAAGTGGGATCATAAATAACTTCACGCAGCTCCTATGTTTGAGAGGCAGTGTGAGCTTGTTTTAGATGAACAGACAAATATTGGCCAGAAGATGGTGGTCAGGGCTGTGGTCCTGTAGGCTCCATGTTCAAGACTAGTTGAGTCAGACCAGGTCTCCGGCAAATTCGTGATCTGTCTTAAACATTAGTGAAAACCTGAGAGACCTCTGAGAAACAGGTGAGCTGAGACAATAATGATGAAGATGAAGAAGGCGATGTCTGTAAAAACTCCCTGAGGAACAAAAAACAAATTCAAGTCAAAACTCACAATAATACCACAATTTATAAAAAGTGTTTGTTTTTTGTTACTGTTTTCTTTTTGATTTAAAATATTTATGATGAAATCACATTGTTGTTTTCTGATTTTTTTTTTTCTGTTTGACTTAAAAAATTTGACTTTTCTACATGTGCTTCAGTTTTTTTTTTTTTTTTTTTGCTTTTGTACATTTGTAAGTTTTTTTTTTAAATATTTTTCACTCTGAAACACACTTTTTTTAAATCTCTCTTTGAATGCTGCTTCAGCTTTTAATATTTTTGTCTTTAGTTGTGACTTTTAGCTTTTAGGTTACTTTAAGTTTTAAGCCATTATTTATTATTTAGTTAGCCTTTTGCTGAGTTTCCCTTTTAACGACCGTTCTGTTTGTTTTAGCCCTAACAACTCAGGTTCAGCATCTTAACAAATTCCAGCAGTTGTTCAGCGCTCACACTGTGTCCCTGCAGAAACTATAATTTCTTTCATTGTTTTAATGACCTGAATGTTTGTCAACAGGATGCTTCTACGAAAGTCAGTGTGTGCTCACACACACAAACACACACACAAACACACACGCACACACATCCTTGTACTTGCATCAAACTGAGGACATTGTATTGACTTCCATTCATTTTTGTAACTGTATTTATGACTAACCCAGAAATTTTCCCTAAAACTAACCATTACTAGTCTATTCCTGAGTCTAACCTGAACCAAAACTTAATTCACACCATAATTCTAAACTTAACTAGTATAGGACATTAGAGCTGTAAAAAAGGTGAGGACTGGGAAAATGTCCTCACTTCCCAAAAATGTCCTCATTTTGTTGGTTAGAAACAAATGACGGTCCTCACTTTATAGCAGAAATAGTACAGACACACACACACACTATTGTTCATGAAAATATTAGGATTGTATTTCATGCATAAATGAAAATAAGGTAAACTTGTTAAACCAGTGAAAGTCAAAGCTTACTGTTTTCTTTCTCACACAGAATTGTTTGACTTGTTATAGGCCTGTTTCCCTTCCTGACACAACCAGGACTTGAACCAGCAGCCTCATGACTACGAGACCATTTTACTTACCCTCGCACTAAAAAAGTACATTTCAGTTTAAATTGATGATACTTTTTATATCAATCTTATTTTATCTGAACACAGGTGCTTTAGCTCTAGATTAATACATATTTCAAAATCTTTTTATCATTTAATTGCTAATTGTAAAAGCATCATTTGATTTAGAACAGTGCTTATATACAGGGTTTCTCAATTAAACTTCAGATTATTTGACTTTGTGTCCTAAATTAAAGGAAGTAAAAAACTGCTGACGAGGCTAAATTAGTGGCTCATCAGTTAGCTCCATGTCTGTGTCAGGGTTGAGTCTGGATGATGAGCCGAGGTGCTGCACTGATGAACTGTGCTTCGCATTTGTGGCCGACTCCAACATGTGCTGTGTTTTAAAGAGAAAGTGGCTCTGTGCCATGTGTTTGTGTGTTTCTGCCTCATTCAGTCATAGAACAGCTTCCAGCTGAGCCACTCTGCAGCCAAATGCTTCTCATATGAAGAGAGACTTGAAAATATTCTCAGTTTGAATGGAGGACTCTCAGAGTTCGCCTGCTGGGTCACATCTTCCTATTGGCTCAATATTTTGTACATTTTGTATTCTTCTCTCTTTTTGAATCAAAGTGTTTATCCCGATGTTACCATCTCATCACACAATGACACATGAAGCAGAAATAGTTTGGCTCCCTTGGGGTACGTGGACTATTCCAACATCCTGACTCAGAGACTTAAAATGTCATTTAAAAACCATTCACTGCTGTTTAAGTTTGTTTTATTTTCATTTTTTCCCCCCAGTGTGAGCCTACAAGGTCAGTTTGTACCAACAGCTGATGAACGATCAATAGGAGATTTGAATTTAAAGAGCCAGGGTCCCGGGGGCGGTCAGTCGCTGGTGCATGATGTTACCACGCAAAAGAAGGGGGGGCACTGAGTAAGCCCAGGGGCTCAACAGAGACCTACATCCTTCCATCCACCCTCCGTCCCCACCTTCCACTCCACCTCCCCAAGCTTGGTTAACTCTCAAGAGCATGATTAATTCATGGTGGATTAGAGTCTGGAGGCAGGGGGAAACCAGGATTGCATATGGTCCTAACTGCACGTATGGGGTTAGAGATAAAGCTTTTCCCAGAATCGTGCCACAGTCCCTGCTGCTTCTCTCACAAATATGAATAATTTCTTCATCGTTTCTACAAATACCTCACTGTTTGGGCTTCTTGATCATTATTATAATAGCCGCTATGTTCACAAAAATGAGTGTCAGGGTTTCCAGCCAGCAGACCTCACAAAAACAGCACAAGGATTTCAGAGCAGAGACAGAAAAGCAAAACAAGCAGCAGCTTTACCATCGTCCTTCACAGCTGCACTGCTAACCACCGACACTTGACGACCTACAGGGTAAACGTATGGAAGACGGTGGGGGAGGGGAAGTGCCAAAGCAGCTGAGAAAAGTCTGCGTCAACATAAGCTGTGACTTTACTCCCCCTGTCTGCAGCGAGACCAAACACTTCCATCGACCAGGAGAAATGAGCAGAAAAAAAAAAGTGTTCTGCTGCTCGTTCTGTTGTTCAGGAACCGATGCAGCACAAGATAAGAAAACTCCCCAGCTGACAGATCAAAATTAGCATCACAAAACTTCTGCTGCAAAGCAGGAAATGTGACAGGAGCGTATGTGTTCTTCATTACGTTTCTTTTATTTTCCACCAAAATGTTGCTTCAGTTTCAACCACTCTGCCTAAATCCCATTAATCAGCTCTTAGGTGTCTGCAAAGACCGCTTCTGTTCCTCCTCAAGTCAATCAAAAACAGGACATGTGAACAAAAATCGTTTACAAAGAAAAAGATCTAATCTGGCCTAAAAATCAGTCCAGGGATGAAAAATTCACTGGAATAAAACGTCATACATCACTTCCAAAAAATACCTTTAAAAATCCATGTTTTCTAGTTTTATTAGAAATACATTTTGTCAACAGTTTGAATTAATACAGTGAATGGTCTAATATGCACTGGAGGTCACATCAGCTCAGGTTTATTGGAACAATAAAGACATACCATGAGGGCTTAAAGAGATGTAGCAGCAGCTAGCTGCATATTTGACCATCGATTTTTATTAGTTTGGATTTTTCTTCTTTAAAGACACAAAAATAAAACTTAGGTATGTTATATTCAATTAACAGTTTTAATTGTCAGCAGACTAAAAATAATCTGAAGTCAATTCCTCCTTCAACACGTAAAATTTGTTTAACACACACTGTGATGACGGTGCAATGCACTTCAACAGTGTTTGTGCTATCTTTTCAAATTGGGCAAAATGTCTACTTTTCTTGTTTTTATTTATTTTATTTTATTACCTTTTCTGTAAACAACATCTTGTACAAACTAGCACAGTGAACCACAACCCCAGGAAATGAGATTTTTTTTTTTGAACTTCATACAATATAAATGAAATTAATACAAAAGTTTGGTTGGTTGCTTGTAACATTTTCATGTGGATCAAGAGGTTCTAAAACATGGTTTTTGAGACTTCGGTACTCCTGAATTTATTAGATTACGTAAACAGTTGACTGTTCTAAGTCCCGTTTAGAACCCCAGTAAAAGATTTTTTTTTTAGAAGGTAGACTTCATTCAACTATTCAAGTTCATTTCCATTTTAAATAAAGGGTTTGCAATCCACAGAGGGTTTACCTTTTGAAGGCGGCCTTCCTCCGGTTCAGTGGAAACACAGTCCATGTGGAGGACAAACCTGTCCTTTCCTCTGGCCTTCAGCAACGTCTCGTGAAAAAGGTTAAGTGTCAGTATGGCAAAGCCTCAATAGGCAAAGAGGTCTGAGGAGCTTCTGGATAAATAAGATGTGCCTCTGACAGTCCCAACGTCGCTCAGCCTTCCTACACAACCAGCTCAGCCTCTTTCTTCTCTCTGTAAAGCTATTCAAGTCTTTGACAGTAGCAAATCAAGTTCTCATGTTTAGGACCTACAACTGGAGTTTTTTTTTTTTTTTTTGAAGCGTGTGTTACGGGGTTTGGTCGCAAAGGGCCACTGATAAGAATCAGCAGAAGTAACAGGGGGTCCCATGGGTCCAAATAAAGAGTGGCGTGAGGGCGGTGATCCATCTCACTTAGTTCTGTTTCTGTTTCTCTACTGAGTGCATCGTGGGTGAGATACTGAAAGAAGTGATTAAAACACCCTCACACAGGACTAAAGACAATGATTTATATGTTGAATCAACTTTCAAAACAGATGAAGAAAATGAGTAAATGCAAAAATAAATAAATTAATAAATTTAGAATAAAAAAACCAGCAACAACAAAACCAACAATAACAACAAATGTCTGTGATGTTGCCCTAACCCTGTTGTTTTCCTCGTCCCCCATTTTGGACTCCAGCGACACCCGTCTTCTGTACTCCCCGAGTCCCGGCCCAGTTGAGTCCAGTCCATCAGAGAGCTACCACACAGTGCCCTCGTTCATTTCTGAGGGTTGGTGGGACAGGTGGTTGTTGTATCCGCTGCCGTTCAGCGACAGTGAGGTAAAAGGCGGGCTGGGGCCAAACACTTCGGAGGAGATGCTGTGCAAAGGACCTGGGATTCCGGGCTCCGGGCTGGGAGAGTCCCCGGGGTGGTGGGACATGATATCAGAGAAGCGTTGGACCTCGCTGGAAGGGTGGTGGCCCGGCAGGGGGTGGTCCATACCTCCGAGGGGCGTGCCTGTGGGGCCGGAGGAGGGCACAAAGGGGAGATCGACCGGGGTCTGGGCCTGTGACGATGGGGGTCCCTGAGGGAAAAAGTCATAGTTCCCTCCTGGGCCGTAATATTCGCTCTGATAATCTGCAGATCCAAGACAAAAAGGAAAAAAAAAAATCAGCGTTCAGTTTGAGCAGAAAGAATTCTGGAGCTGCTGAGGAATTTATTGAATATACATCACTTGATTTGTATTAAAGAAAGAGAGGAGAGACCCTCGCTGCGCTGCATTAGTCACAGTGAACGTTACACTTAAATCAAAACTGCAATTGGGTGGGGAGAACAACGTGGTCACAAATTAATTAAAATTGGGGCCATTTCATCAACGACTCTACCTACTGAGACTTTGTGCAGCGCAGCAGAATATTCTGAGGCTTCAGCAGGAAGGACACACTCCAACGGCACAAAGAAAATCCTCTTCAAATGATCCCAACGTTTGGAATAAATCAAGCTGCTGTTTTCACATTTACACTTTTATATGACGTTAGTCATTTACCAAAACCTGCACATAATTTAACCCAAATAAAATACGAATTTAGACTAAATCAAAACGTAAATGATGAACATCCGCCCGGATTATTACAGTTGATGAATAAAGGAATCAAATATTATTTTTATTAGGTATTGTGTTATTTTAGTTGTGTAGTTCACCTTTAAAATATTATTTTATTTACTTATACTGGAAATGTGATTATTTTTATGATTCAGATTTATTTTGTTCATGTTTTATATGTTTTGACTCAGGTGAGAATAAAATATGTTATTTTGATTAAATGTTGGTAGAAAATATTAATATAGCTTTAGCTTTTTAGGCTGATATAAAATGCATCTTTTACCAGTAAGAAAGAAAAAAATTATGATGAAATGGAAAACCTGACAGAAATATGACCCAGTGAAATTTACTTTTTTGTTATTATTATTTAAATTTGTTTTAAGTTTGAATTAAAAAGCACTCAGTCAGCTTTTGTTGTTTTTAATGAGACAAAAATAAATAAATAAATAAATCGACTGAAGTGAAAAAGAAATACCTCCGTAGTAGGAGAACGGTCCGTTCGGGATCAGTTCTCCGGGTTCCAGACGGTCCACTAACGTCCTCATCCGCCTCGGGCTGCGGAAGAAGGCGTGCCTCCGCGCGCCCAGCGCGCTCAGCTGCTTCATGCGCCTCTCTTTGGACCGCCGGTTCTGGAACCAAACCTGGACACACACACACGAACCGGTTACAATATACATACTGACGCCATTTTGACTGCGTGCCAATATTCTGATGAAAGGCCAGAAGTTGTGCGCCCGCGCGTGTTTGCAAATAAATAAATAAATAAATAAATCTCTAATGAGATAAAATTCGATTTAATTTTCTGTGAATAAATGATCTCTCGCCGGAAGCGTAGAGTGAACAAATCCTCGAGGCCCTGTGGTCACGAGGACTGCGGCCAATTATCGTTACAAGACCTCCCCTCCGCCCCCAACCTAATGGTCTTTTAACCCTCCATTTACCACGAGTGAAGCGCGCGCGAAGGGTGGGGTTCGGGGTTGGGGGGTGTCAACTCTTCAATTAATACTTAATAGGAGGGTGGTTACCGATATATTACCGGGTTATCATTTCCTGATCTATATACCGGCTTTCTTTAATTACCCCATACCACCACCACACACACACACACACACACCAGGAAGCCTGTATAATCCAAACCCAGAGGGTCAAACCTGTTTTTCTTTTATCTATAGCTTTAACACATTCTGTTTATTAACAGAAAAAAGTCATCTTTGTAGTTTAAATATCAATAAGTTCAAAAACAAAACTTCACGATATTTATTTTCTGTGATTTTGAAAAAAAATTAAAACATTTTCTTTAAACTTTGTTTCATTTGAAATGTGAAGCCTCGAGCACTATTATATGTGATGGTTATTTTTGCTGATGTGTTCGGATTTCCTATAACGTGTATGTGCGTGTGTAGCTGTGTGTGTGTGTGTGGTGCTTTGTACGACTGAAAAGCAAATCTACCTTTGAGTATAAACAAAGTAAACAAACCAAAACCAAACCAAACTCATTCAAAAAACGAGGAGGAAACAGTGTTTCCTATTACTACATAACAATAATAATAATAACAATAATAATAATAGAAAATTATTATTATTATTTTCATTATTATAATAATAATAATAATAATAATAATAATAATAATAAAAATAATAATAATATTGTTCCTGACTTCACGCGCCCTCAGAGTCCAGATTTGGTGGTCCCGATGCAACACCCCACCCCCACCCCCTCTCGTGCTGTTCCACTTGGCGGGTTAACTGGTCTCAGACCAGCGTGCTGGCCGCTGCGCCAGGACTCCCAGCAGCCGGCGCCAGTTGGCGATTTTAGCGCCGCGGCGCGCGCCAAGAATCTAAAATACCCGCATAAACGAGCCGCTTCCAAATGAAGCGCAGTCATCTGTGGCTATAATGGAGTCAACGTGCGCGTGTGGGTGGGGGTGGTTGTGGGGGTTCTTTTAAAGAGGGGTGAAGGAGGTGAGAGCCGGCTGATGGGATGGGGCAGTCTGGCAGCTTGGCACAAGGAAGAGGAGGAGGGAGAGAGAGGGGGAGATTTCTCCATCAAATGAAATCTGTTACATCACACCTTTTAATGGGCGCGTGACACGCAGTAAACAGACAGATCCTGGTTTTCCCTGGACCTCCTCCTTTTTTTCAGTGAATAAAAACGGACAGGATCCGGTTCTCCTGGTCTGACTAATGTGCCTGGGGCCGGTCTTTACCTGGATGACTCTCATGTTGAGGCCGGTTTCCTGGGCCAGCTGCTCCCGGATGTGTCTGGTGGGCTTCGGGGTGGCAGCGAAGGCCGCCTTCAGGGTCTCCAGCTGCTTGGCCTTGATGGTGGTTCGGGGTCCGCGCCGCTTTCCCCCAAGGTTCTGGTCGTCATTCTCGTTGTTCACCGTCTCCTTGTCGGACAGGGCGGCCATTTCCGTGTCCTTCAGGACCACGTCGTCCTGCAGCTGGTCCTGAGAGTCCGGGGACAGGCTCGGGTCGCTGCAGGCCGTCACTGCAGAAGGGACAGAATGAAAGGTCAAAACCGGTTCACTGAGACTGGGTCCGGCATTCACTTTACTGACACACACCTACACACACCACCACTACCACACTATTTCTGATCAGGGCGCACCGGGCGCCGTCTACTTCCTGGTTAAGCGCATGATGCTAAAAACATTGATTAAAGCCCCCACCCCCTCACCTGACAGCAGGTTGGTGTCCTTCACGCTCATGTTGCTCAGGTAATCCTCCTTACACACGAACTTGTTCTCGTCGATGATGTAGAGCTCCTCTCCGGTGGACAGCTGCTTGTTGCACATCATGCACGTGAAGCAGTTCAGGTGGAACACTTTGCTCCGGGCCCTCCGGACCAGGTCGTTGGGGGAGATGCCCTGCGAGCAGCCGCCACACTTCGTACCGAACCGCCTGCAGAGAGAAGAGGAAGAGAGGCGAGAAACCTTATTTTACAGGAAATAAAAAGGTTGTAAAAATACAGAGTGCAGCGATTTATTCATTTATTTATGATTAGGATTAAGATGGTTTACAAAAAGAATGAAACAACAGCTCCCTCAAAACAAAACAGTTTTTATAAACTGAAAATAAAATAAAGTCAAATTTAAAATTAAGTTTATTTAATCCATATGGTATAAAAATGCTGATAAATATTTTATTTTAACAGAATTTTTTTTATAACAATAAACAAATTGTTAAGTAAACGGAAAACAAACATCAGTTAAATAAATACAACTCAACATAATTTTACTGCTTTAAAATGAAAAATATTGCAATTATTTAAGAAGCAATTCTTGAACTAATAATAATGACAAAAATAATAATAATAATGCAGGTAATTCTCATTTTATGCAGCTGTTCATATTCTTATCTTAAAACAAATTTTGGGGTTTTTTTATTAATTATTTTCCTCTATAATTTGAGGACTTGTTTGTTCTGAAGCTCCCTGCTGTAAGCAGGTGTTCCAGATGTGGATTGGTTGTTGACTGACAGTCTGGCCCGGTTTCTGTGGACCTGATTATTCAGATCCATTTATCAGGTCCTCCTCAGCCGGACTGAGCAAACCCAGCGGGTCTGTGGGGGTCTGGGGGCCAGCGGCCGGGGTTTGATCCTGTGTGCTGACACAAACACCCAGGTGTGATTTCCTCCAATAACAACTCCTCCTCACCTTGATGAGAGCGCGCGCACACGCGCCTAATGTTGCTGCTCCTCTTTTGTTGCTTTTAAATCTAAATAAACAAACTTTTAATTAGTCTGTAATTCAAACCTATTTATTTATATGGTTTAAAAACATAAAAAGGTAATGAAACGATAAACCAAAAAATCTAAATCTATTTTTTAGATTTAATTTATTAAATCACATTTTAAACCCTGGTTTTAAATAAACACAAATAACGAAAAACATAAAATGTTTATTTCAGTTTAAAATAATTAAAATATGGAGTGTTTGCCTTTTATTTTGAGATCTTTTAGTTTGGATTCAGTTTTCCGATTTATTTGAGATGAATCAGTTTGTGTTTCATTCAGCAGAATATAATAATATTTAAAAATAAATAAACCAGTTGTTTCTTACCTGAAGAAGTCGTTTTTACAGTACAGCCTGCCCTCGCGGGAGAAACATTTCTCCGTCAGGTTACACTTGCACTCGCAGCACTGCACGCACTTCACGTGCCAGGCTCGGTCCAGCACGTTGAGCAGGAAGCGGTCCAGGATCGGTCTCTCGCAGCCGGCGCAGTGGACCATGGCTTTGGCTGGACTCGGAACAAAACCAATCAGCAGCGCGGGCCGAGCATTGACTGACAATTCTCCTCCTCTGGTTCCGACCGGAGCCTCCGGGTCAGTGCGCGCGCGGAGAGGCCGGTGGATCAGGTGTCACCGCTGATTTCTCCCCGCATGTGTAAAAATAATCAAAAGAAGGTTCCGTCCAAAAGGAAAAGCCCAAAGGAAGAAATGATGCTCGGTTCTCCTCAGTGCAGGGAAAGGTTCGGTCCGTCCGAGCTGTGGCTCTGATCAGGAAGGAGGAAAGGGGGCCGGTTCGGTCCCGGCGCACCGGTGTGTTCCAGTCCGAGGTGGAACAGGAGCCTAATGAGCGGCTTTTGGATCAGAACCGACACACAACAACACACACAGGTCGAACATGGCAGCGGATCCTCTGCTCAGCAGCAGCCAGAAATCAAATCACACCAAAACAAGGCTTCAGGAAAAATTGCCCCCCCCTTCCGGTTCTGCTGGTTCGGGTCCGCTTCTATTCTGCGCCTCAGCTGGGATGACCCTCCCTGTCCAGTTCCGCGCGCGTGTCGGGATGCGCTGGGGTCTCCGGTTCACTGTCCTGCTCCTAAAGCTTCAACCTCAGCCTTATTCCCATCCCGATGACGTCAGCTGGCAGCTGAGCCAATCAGCGCGGCGCCACGCGACAACCCATCAAGTCGCCCCATCAGAACCCGGAGAGGTTCTGCTGCTATTTATGCCGCTCGCTCAAACACACCGATTGTCAAGAATGTCCCGGCAAAGTGTCATCTGTGTGGAAAAGTGCGCGCGCCGAGAGACACGAGGGGCCTCGACCGATGGAGGGTCCCTCAGAGCAGGTAGGTCCTCTGGATGGACCGCTGCACGCGCTGCTGGCGGCTCTCGTGCGCTGCTTCAGGAGAACCGGAGGCTTTTAGCTGAAGTTCAAACAAACAGCTGAATGTTTCCTCACACAGCTGGAGGCTGCGCGCGCCGAGAAGACCAGGGTCGGTCTACGGCATTGGGACCCTGGACTCCGACCGCCCGGACCATCCATGAAGGGTCCAATCCACTTCAGAACCAGCATTAAGAGTTAAGTCACGAGACTTTGAATTATTTCAAATATTTAGTGTTTTCAAATATTTTTGTTTTATTAAACTATTTTTATTTAGTTAAAAAATATTAAGTTTGAAGAACTTTTTTAAACAAAACGAGACTTTTGGTCTGGATGTTTTACAAAAACTAATATTTTTTAAAACAATAATTTATTTATTTTTTCTTATTATTTGTATCTACTGTTGCAGCTGAAATCAGTTAAATGTTTCAGAAGGACACTCCGCGCAGTCCTACCCGGCCCGGTCCAGCTGCACCCGTGCCCGCCCCGGGAGGCCCCTTTAACGGGACATGTGTTCACGCGATTCTGGATTAAAATATAAAAAGAGGAGAAAGATCAGATACCAGCCTTTCTGTCGGCGGGTCAGAACCAGAACAGGTCTAGAGCTGCGGCTCGGCACTAAATCCTGTCCCCTGGATCACAAACATCGATTTATTTAAAATTTTTTGCTTTATAATAAAAATGGGGGGAGAGAATCAGAGTGGGGTAATAAGCTTCCTGGTCTGCAGCCGCCGCACGCGCGGAACAACAACATGTAAACAAGCAGGAGTTGTTTCCACGCGCGGGAGATGCTTTCTGATAATGTGTCAGTGGGGATAATCTCTGCCTGATTTAGAATAAACCAAATGTGTGTATGTGAGGATTAAATCCACGCATTGAGCTCAGACCGGGTCCTGGTTCTCCTCCAGGCTTGGATTAGATGAAATGTAAAATAAGTCAGGTCTGCACGCGTCTGTAATCCTGCAGCAACACTTTCTTCTTCTCACCCGACAGAAATCTGTTTGTAGCCTCAGGGCCTCCAGAATCCTAAACTTCTCCTTTTCTTGTCTGGTTTTATTCTTAGAAGAAGTTCTGGTGTGATGACAGATGACCCGGGCCAGGTTCCGGTCCACAACCAGCAGGACGGGACATCCAGTCTGAGCTGGGGCCTTCCTGGCGGGTTCTCCTGGTCTCTGGGTTTTAAGGGTTTTAGTGATAATATACGGACTTTCAGTTTTTTTAGTTTCCTCCAGCTCGGACTGGGTGTTTGGACTTTCCAGGTCTTCAGAACCTGGTCCAGTAAGGAAAAGAGGCCGCGCTGAGGCGAGCAGCCCGGGACATCCGGCTTTTATGAAGTGAGCTGCTTCACTCTCAGATAATTAATCCGAGCTAATGAATGAGGCTGTGAAGATGCGCGCGCGCGATCATTAATTCTCCTGGTGACGCGTTTGTTTTTCTGCCTCCTGCAGGTTCGGGTTTACAGGCTCAGCGGCACATCAGCGGCGCGTGAGGACGCGGCGGCCGCGGGACGGAACGGCTGAAGTCCTGAACCGAGCAGGTGATCAGATGGGGGGCGGGTGGGGTGGGGTAGGGGTCTCAAATCTGAACAAGACCCCGAGACCCACAGTGTGGTTACGGCTGAGAGAGCCGCTCTGTGAGACCCAGCCGGATGTGAACCGGCCTCATGGCAGGAGGGGGTCCAATGTGATCCCTTTTCTGCCAGCGGAGGGGGGGTCAGAGGGTACCGGTCCGCTGCTCAGCTGCTTTTCTTTCTTTCTTTCTCTTTCTTTCTTTCTTTCTTTCTTTCTTTCTTTCTTTCTTTCTTTCTTTCTTTCTTTCTAACAAATTATGATAAAAGGTCAAATAATTATTTTTTGCTCCTATATGCGTCACTTTTACAATAAAACAAGTTCAGGCTGAGAGAAACTGCCTCATTTGTTTCATTTAACATCAGAATTTACAGAACATAAACAACAACAAACAAACCATTTTAACAGTTTCTAAATCCTGTAAAGAAGTATAAATGGTTAGTTACTTTATTTCTTTACTTGTTTATATGAAAGATGTCAGTATATTTTAAAAGAAGTCCAATTTGTAAGAATTAAAAGGGAGTTTTGAGCTCAGAGCACTTTGTCCCGCGCAGGTTGGATTCAGGATCATTTTTATGTGTTTTGGGTTAAACCTGTTGGTGGAGGAGCCTCGTGCTCTAATCTTAATAATTTTCTTGTTTTGTTTTTTTTTTCAGTTTTTCATCGCATCATCCCTCCAACCATCCATCCATCCATCCATCCATCCAACCATCCATTATTTCCCGCCGTTGCGCACGATGATGACTGCAGGAGGAGGGAGAGGGGCTGCAGCGTGTACCACCAGTGCCGCCCCCAAAATTGACTTTGAACCCCCCCACCCCCCGGAACCACACATATGCCGATGTGGACTCAGTGTGGATTATTGAACCAGCAGAAACTGTCCAAACATTTTTCCAGCCTCTCCGCCGCTCCGGCCGCGCTGCGAGAAATCCGATGGGATTTATAGATCATCTCCCTACAGCTGTCCCCTTTCAGCTGGACTCACCCCCTCACCCGCACGCGCACGCACACACACCGGACACACACACGACGCGCCAAAGTCTGAAGGTTTGATTAGAGCTCCGGGTTCAGTCTCTGTTGCACCCAAACCGGGGAATCCTGTGGAGGGGGGGCTCAAGGGTCTGCATTGACTCCGCGGTCAGTCCGAAACAAGAGCACGATCAGAGTCCACGTCAGTCCTGTAGGGGGCGGATTTATTCAAGATAAGGAAGCTCAGAGGCCGCGGCAGATTATTGCTTCTATTCTTTCAGAATATGTTCAATTGAGAACATTTAATTTTTATTTATAGAAATTTAAAACTAAATCTGCAAAATATCTTCGATGGACAGGATGTCAGCTGCTGCTTGCGTTTGTTTGAAACAGTATAAACGCGCGCGCACACAGCATTTTCTTATGTTTCCACTGAAACATGTTCTCCTCCACAGACAGGCCTAACGGGGGTCCACCAGCCGCGGTTCAGGTGGGTCTGGGAGGATCCAGACTCAGACAGCTGAATTATTTTAGATCTGATGAAGTGATGGAGTGAGTTCTTTAAACTGGTCCAGAGGAATGTTTCTGTTTGAATTTTAATAATAATAATAATAATAATAATAATAATAATGATGATGATGATGATGATGATGATGATGATGATGATGATGATAATAATAATAATAATAATAATAATAATAATAATAATAACAATAATTTAAAACTTTTTATTTCTGTAAAAGAACAACAGAAATAAAAAAGATGAATTTCTGCGTTAAACCGCATCAGAATCAGATTATCATCCCTCAGCCTCTCTTCTTCTAGTTTAGATTAATGGTGCAGCGCGGTTCTTGTGCACGTGGGGTGAAAGGGCCGGGATCACTAATGATCAGAATATAATGTGTGCTGATAAGCACTCCTGCCTGGAGATGCTATCAGCCGCTGGCCAAAGCTCAGGGGACGAACTGCGCGGCTGCAGAGGGACAGATAGCTGCAGCAGCTGCTGCTGCACATTTCTCACAGCTAGAAAACTACAAAATAAAAGAAATCCAAAATAATTTAAAAAAAACCCGCAGGTGCGCGGAGCTGCTCGCTGCTGATACCTGCAGGAATTTATGCACAGACACTTTGTTTTCTTTTCTTTCCTCTTTATTGATATCATGATAAAAAAATTAAAATAGTTTTTATGATCAAATAAAAATACCCCCACCCCTCCTTTGCCTCTAGTTTTACATTTAAAGCTGTATAACAAAATATATATAATATCTGT
>JARVJO010000330.1:26639035-26657052 GCA_031762555.1 Cynodonichthys magdalenae | reverse complement strand
CTATTACAGTGTAAGCATCCTGGGGGCTCGGACCAGGTTTCCCTGTTTCCAAGAGCCTCCAGGAAAAGTTGTCCATCTGTCACTGATCCCAGATGAGTCCTGGTAAGCAGCTTTGCACTGGGACCAGCCAGAACCAAAGAGCTGCTGCCATAGGCACACCTTTCTGTAGTGTGTGTGTGTGTATGTGTGTGTGTTTGTTCTGGTCAGTAACATTCTGGATTTTGTTATCAGGCATGTGCTCTATAACTTTAAGCCTTGCCGTGGGCTCAACTCAGTGCAGATACATACAGACTTGCCTGCATCAGTTTCTAGAACATTATTTTAAATTTGTCAGATTATAAAAACTGTCTTGTGTGACAATGTGAAGTAGGAGGGAAAAAACAATGTGAATTATTTTGGAAAAAGTCTTTACAGTAAGAAAATAAGAAAGATGTCCACTACAGCAAAGTGATCTCAAAAAGCACAAAACTGCATCTAACTCCTGCAGTTTTACATAAAAAAGTAAAATCTTGTAGGTGAGACTGAGCCCCAGCATATACTCTGAGTGCTCACCGATCACACAAGATCTGTGTTTAAAACTTTCAAAACTATTGGAGACAGCTTTGTTTGTGGTAGTAACTGAGCCACTCAGTCCTTCTGAGTTTAACACTCTGACCTGTAAGGCAGCAGGTGATATGCATTCCCTCAAAGAATGGTAGACCTTTAACTCAAAGTGTGATGTATTAGGTGACTAGTCCTAGTTTTACTAACACGATGCATACAAAATGCATCTAACTGTTGGTTTGAGATATGAGATAATTAGAGACAAGTTTATAAAGTACTCAATTCACACAAAAGATGATCCTGGACTTTATCAAATTGTGCAGTTTGAAAGAGTTTACTCCACTATTTTTCCAGATTTATCAATAGGCAGTTCTGGAAAACGGGTCCACATTCTATCATATGGGTGGGTGTGGTAGAGTGGTTAGGGGAGTCATCCTGTAACTGGCGGGTTGCCGGTTCAATCTCCTATTACAGCCGTCTCAATTGTTGTTTACCCACTGGCTGAACCCAGTGAACACCATGAGGAAGTGTGAGTTACATAATGAACCTTTTAGGCTACCCATAGTTTGTAAGCAAACATGATAGACTCAGACAATCTTAAAATCTTAAACACAGAAAAACAAGATAGACAACCATGAAGAATAAATGCTGTGGCTCAAGCAGGACTTAGAACATAACAAAACTTGAAATTCTATAGGCTGCAGCATGCTTCATCCGATGCCGACCAGTCGATGCAAGGTCACGTGGTTGTTCGGCGTTCGGTTTCGCACAGACCTTTCATAGCTCCTGAGACACACCGTGCCGAGCTCCTGGGGAACCCCTTCCCGCTGCAGCATACATCACTGCATGGGATTTCTTTCCCGCTGGAAAAAAGGTCAGAGACTCGTCACCCAACATTATTTATCCACAAGTTGGTCACGGATTAAGCTCCAAAGTTTTTATTCATGAGTTTTTGGCTGTTTGACTATCTTTATAAACCGCTGCTTCCTGCTACAAAGAGTCGGCTTCTGGAGACAAGTTTTTTTGGGTTTTTTTTAGAAGCGAGTGGTTGAAGCAAAACACAGCGTCTGAGGGCTTCCTGCACAAACAAACACTCCCACGAACTTCTGACCAATCACACAAGGTTCGGATGTGTTCTTATGTGGAGGGGGGTGAACAGTTCGACCCGCGGGTTGCGACAGGAAGGTTCCGACATGTCGACAAGCCGAACAGAGTGACGCAATTTTCGTCATGAAACTGCGACAGTTCGGCCCGATTTCGGCAGTTCGGACGAAGCATGCTGCAGCCTTAACACGTTTCTGAAATCTTTTCTAGACCAAAATCATAACCTTTTTTCTGCAAACTTCACTCAACATATTTGAGCATATTTATAAACACCAAAACTTATCAGACTTCTCCATCCCAAATTTCTGTTCCATGATGTTACTAATGGTGTAGTCTACGTGATATGTGGGTATACACCATATATACATGTAAAGTGTTCAGACCAAATAATATGAAGAAAACCGATTAAGTTCTCAGCTGAATGTTTGTTTTCAGATCTTAGAACTCCATTTCACTCCAAACCTATTCAGAGGTCTAAAACAAAGTGGCTCAGACTTTACATGTCCTTACAATTCTTACAAAACCCTGGTCACACCCCCTTAGGGATGGTTCCTTATGTTAAACATTATGTTTACACTACTGGAGCGAGTCACATATTAAATAGAGACTTGTTGATTCTCTGTTTAAAGTAAATGATTACAACTCATTACAAATTTTGAAAAATAAAACTATCTATAATCCCGTTATTCAACCACAAAATATCCAACAACTGCTTTAAAATCTTTTATATTTGCATGTAACCACTTAAAATATACACAGATTACTTTCAAGTCTTAGCTTATGTCAGCACATTCCATCAGTGGAAATAGGATGAAATGTACACGTATGGAGTTGACACGATCACAAGTGTGCACACTCTCATACCCAGTTCAGTGATTCAACTCTGTCAAGTATAAAACTAGCTTCGATGTACTACATGCAAATGTAAGATATAAGTCATGGTTGTGACTTGAGAGTAGGAAGTGAAGGTCACAGTATACCTACTTCCACAAACTAGACTACAGCACTGGATGTTTTTTAGTCCCTTCAGCAATTTCTGTAAGTTAACACAAGTGGTATTTGGCATTTACATTGCGCTTATATTATTTTTTTGTGGGACACAGTAATTATGAGAATAATGTTGAGCAGATTTTGTTTCTTGTTACAAATAACTGAAACACAAAAAAATAAAACAGTTTTACTTTTTACGTTTGTTTACTATTATTCATTTCCTGAATTACTGAGAATTTACAGCAGCATATTTTCTCCATCCACCTTTCCTTCAATTCTGACCAGTTTTCCAGTCCCTGCTGATAAAAAAACATCTCCACAGCATGATGCAGACACCACCATGCTTCACTATAAGGATGGTGTTCACAGCATAATGAGAGGTGGTAAGTTTGTCTTAGGCATGGTGTTCTGCTTGATGGGCAAAACATTTTAGTTGGAGTCTCATCTGACCACAGCACCTTACACCTTAAATGTTTCTTTAGACAAAATACTTTTCCTGCATTTCTTCCATGAAGCCCAGTTCTGTGCAGGTTATAGTGTTCCCATGGACAAATAATGAAATGTATAATTGTTAACTTTATAATGTTTAAGCTGTTCTGAGAAGCTGGACTGTAGAAATAAGAGCATGTGGTAAAACCATGAAGCTAGAGCAGTATTCATGCTCTTCTCTACTGTAGAAACAGCTCACATTTTGCTTTGTCTTAGTTTAAATGGCTTGTAAATGTGTTCAGTTGGCTGTATTAATGGAATCCTTCTGGTATTTTCTTATAGATATCTGAAGCGAAAAGTGGTAGATGTTTTTCTTAAATGAGATGTACATAATTTATTTATCCATTCATTTATTCACATTGAGTATATATTTTTTTTAATTTTTATGCTAATAGACACATGGGGTGGTGGCTGCGTTTTGATGACATATCTCTAGTAGAGATCCTTGGACAGCTTAACCTCGTTCAAAAATAGCTGTGAAATTTTGCCAAATAATAGAAGGGTGTTGGTGGGAGGAGAAGGGGGGCAGAAAGGGTGGATTTGTGGCAGCTGACGCTTTGCATTCAAATGACTTGGTCTGTTTAGAGTGCCCCCCCCCCCCCCACACACACACACACACACTCCCAGCCAGCCACCATAACACCCAGGAGAAAAAGGACAGAGAAGAGGTGTTATCGGATCCTTGCAGCCAGAGCCCCCTACTTGTTTCTGAAAGCACGATGGGGCAAAAGACCAAAAAAGTGAGTTGTATTTGTTTTGTCAAGTGTGCCATAACATGACACACACAAGTGTATGTACTTGGGTTTGTTTAATTTAAGGAACTTTTTCTGGTATAATCGCCTTCCATGTCAGGACTGGTATTACTTATGGGGACCAAAACCCGGCCCTGACCTAGAACTCTAGTGATATGTCCAGGCTGCAGGAGCTTGGTGGTCAGCGCCAGGGTTGTGTAATCCTGAGGAATCAGGTATGAGGCCAGGTTGTGTCAGGAAAAGTATCTGGTTTAAAGCAGTTCCCAAATATTTTATGTAAGTTCACTTACTGGGGTGGCCTCTGCAGAAAAATAACTTATTTTGATTTTCTCCCACAGTCTTATATTTATAAATATTAGGCTTAAATTTGATGTGGTAGCATCTAAGAGGCATGTGGAACACATACTCTGAGCATCAACACGTTGCATTCGGTCTTTATGCATAATAAAGGTCATTTTCAAAATTTGACCAAAATGATAATAAATTCTTTAATTCTCAACAAAAAATGATTTTATCTAAAATTCTGCCATGAAGTGCAGGGTATAATATGCAATCCTTCCAGGAATCCAACATGGTGAATATTAGAAGTTGCACCTCGTAAGCTGCTACAATTCAACATGTAACAACAAAAAACATAACATTTTAAAATGAATGTAAAAACCGGTAACAACACTGGAGCTGCTTTGTGTTTATCAAGAGGAATTTTAAATAACAACATAGCAGCAATAAATGGATGGATAAATGCATGGATGGATGCAGGATCCTGCATCCGTCCATCCATTTATCCATCATTTGATGCGTTGATGGTTGAGATATAGACAGACCAGTAAATTATTGTTGCCTTCTTCACCATCACATGCCAGAGCAACACCCTCAGTACAGCAGACAAGCCCCTCATCCGTGGACTCATTTCCCACTCTATCTTCACTATCACCTGTGACACTTGTGAACAAGACTCACAGATATATGAATGTCTCCACTTAAGATAAATACTCATCCTTGACCCAGAGGGAGAAATTCCACATTTTTCTGGTTTAGAACAACCCTTAAAAGTAACCTCAAGGTAACTTTAGTGTAGGGGGAGCCCAAATGTACAGTATGTAAGCAAACTTCACACATCATGTCCAGCTCCATTTCTGGTAGTGAGGTGATATTCAAAATACCCAAAGTCAGTCTATGTCACAAGGAATCATAAAGCCCAGGGACTCTCCTTTGTCTAAAGCACCCATGGCTAACCTAACTCTTCATCAGCAGGAAAATGGAAAAGACTAAGTACTCTAATCTACCTACTAGTCAATGGACACCATGCCACACAACAAAATTGAATTGTACCAGTAGCTCACGGGACACTGAGTACCTATAGAAAACCTACAAATGCACTGAGAGATCACAGAAACTATTGCCTGTTAAACTGAACCACCATGCAGCCCAAAAGTTAAGCTGGGTTCACACCGGACGTGTTATGAGCAGCAGGAGCGGCCAGTTTACATGCAAAGTCAATGGTGGACGTGCGTCTAGGGCTCTCGCGGCATGTTTAGCACGGTGTGCAATGAAGCGGTAGGTGCGGTTTGAGCGTTGACATGCATGCGGCGCATCCAAAGCAGCCAACGCTCGGGTTCAAAAATCTGAACTTTTGCTGCTCGACGTGCCACATCAACCAATCAGAGAGACTCATTCTTCCACGTGACGGTTTCCTGAATGTTGCCCACTAACCTGAAACAGACGGACAGGAGCTTTTTAGCTGAAATCTACCGCCTGTAGTTGGTGTTCTGGCTGGACATATCAGCACCGATGCGGTGAGCGGCTCGTTAAACTGACCGCAGTGTTAACCGAGCTCGGGACAAAAATAGTTTGTCAGCTCGCAGCTCCTGGTGTGGTGAAACTCACCGAACAGACCGCCTCTAAATTATTTGGTGAATCAATTGTCTGGTGAGCACAACGTTTCCTTGCTCTCACTAAATAAAGCAAAGTTTTAGATGCTCAAAACGCATTCAGTGTGAACATAGCATTAGAATGCATGACATCATCACACTAAAATGAATAACTCCATGATCAAATATGTACTGTAAAGTATAACTTTCTGTGACCTGTTTAAACTTTGAATGATTTTTGTGCAATAGTCTATATGAGCTAAAGAGCTCCAAAGAGGACAAGATTTTCTCATTAGCTTTACCAAAATCACATTATGTATGTTAACAATTTTTACACCTTACAGTGTACTTTTACCAAAAGTCATAGCACAGTATCCGTGAGCCACACACATTTCAGTATTTTTTTCTTGAGTATTTCCAATGTTAGGGGAAGAGTAGTGAACCCAGAATTGGGATGTAAATGGAAGATTAACGGACAAATTGTAATAAGACTGTTTGCAATGTGTTTGCATTAACACTCTCAGTTAATTCAGCAAGAATTGCTTATGTTTAAATTTAATTCTAACTATCACGATTTATTTGGTCATGATGCAAAAGTGTAGAGTTCAGATCAAATATAACTGTGGATGGATGGATGGATGGACGGATGGATGGATGGACAGATTTTAAAATAGCCTGAGAAGTAAACTTGCTATGGCAATATTTACCAATAAACAACAATATTTGGCAATAACAATACGGCAGAATGTAAGGTTGTCATTTAAGATGCAGCCCAGAGAACAGATTGACAACTACAAAAATTGTACTAAATTTGAATCAAACTACAAACAATGACTTAAACTGTTGACTTAAAATGTGATTGTTTTTAAAAGAAAAATAATAAGATGTGAAAATCTGATTTCAACTGTGCAAAAAAGGAAGGCAATGTTTCTTACATTTACAGATGACAGATGTTGGTGTATGGAATGACCTGTATAACCTGCTTAAGTCAGTGCAGGTTATTCTTTCAGCAAGTGTTACAATGGGTCAAAATTTCTCAGCTGGGAAGATTGTTTTAATCTGCAACCTTCTGACATCTAAAGTTGAATCCACTTGATGTCGGTAGACTTTGGTTTACATGGACTCCCATCCCTCTCCTGCTCTCACTCCTTCTGTTTCATTCCATCTTTCACTTCTTGCCTTCTACCTCTCCACTTCTCTCAGCAGTAAGCCTTCTAATCTCTCCTGTTGAATCACATGGTGGACACATGGCCTCTGTCTGCTGAATCAGCAGGGATGCTTCCTGTGCAGGTGCACCACAGAGAATGCACAATAGGTGCAAGCCGGAGTACAGGAGCTCCAGGTTCCAGCTCCACATGCCTGGCATGATGAGCATGCTAACCGTTAGCGCGGTGTGCAACTCAGACGTGGCAGTTCTGGTGGAAGTGGCAGGTATGTGGGACAAGCTGCACAGTAAAGATGTCAAATGCAGGAGGTTGAATGTTTCTGAATGTGCTGAGCAGGGTGTGGTGGAAGCCACAGAGGGTATGGTGGGTACTGTGGGCACACTGGGACTGGCAGATGGTGAGCACAGATATAATGGTACATGGCAAAGGCATTGGGAACTGTGAGCTGAGTGGGAATGGCTACTGTGGTAGCAGTCACAGTGTGACTACATGCAGGGTGGTGGGACCTGAGCCCAAGGTTGTTGCTCTTATCAAGACTTAGGGCAAACACTCTCTGACCTCTAAGGTGACTCTTGCACTGTCCCCTCTCGCTGAGTCATTAGTAATTTTTGATAGAAGTTAGCGTTTCTTCCCTTGTTGCTGGTATCTCTTAATCAATGGTAATTGGCTTGAAATTAGCATATGTTAATTAATGATATTTACTTCAAATTAAAGGTATGAGTAGTCCCAGAGGGTTTCCTGTTCATCTAATTAGAACCAATTAGCTGCAATTAACACGTGTAAATGAGACAGCACTGAGTCCAAAACAAACAGTGTGTATAAGCAGGCTGCTGCCCAGATTTCCTCATGTTGCTGAGTGTGCATGGGGCATGTGTTTCCTGTGCATGTATATTTTTGCTTTGATTAATGCTGCCAGTTAACATTTACAGTGACTGTACATGTTGGTGCTGACCAGATGAAATGAAATATTTCACTTCCAACAAATAGTGGTCCAACACCTCTTCAGCCCCTATTTTTCAGCTACAATCCTCATAATCTCTTCTATTTTTAGAGCATGCTGCCAAACTAATTTGTTTTACAGACTTTTCTATCTAGTGAAAAAAAATCCCAGAGGTGTATTAATTGAAATTCAGTTGACGGCACATCTTGTTTTGGTCTAAGAAATCACCAACCGTGCTGAGTGTGGAGAGTAATCTCACACAGGGAAAATTGCCAGGAAATGAAGAGATGTAAACAAGGGAGAAGGTAGAAAAAAAAACAGAAATCATTCAAGCATCCACTGATTCTCACCACTTAAGATGTGTAGAGGCCTACTATCTGTTTTCCACTCACTTGTATTCATAGTAAAAATTGTCAAACAAAAAATCATCAAGGCGGTTTTTATAATTTTGTTTGTCAATTCTTTAAAAATACTGTAATTAAACCAACAAGAAAATAAGTTGTTTACGACATAATGAAAGACATGCTCCTGTGTCCTGCAATCCCGTTTAATGTGGAACTGAGGCAGCAGTGGGCCAAAAAATTAAAATCTTATATTTTATATAAAACATTACACAGCAGATTGTTTTATAAATTCAACGGTTTTGTTAACTCTGGTAAAGTCTCATTTACCAAACTTTAAACCCTCTCCCCACTGTTGTGTATCGTTTTTTTGTTTTTTTTGTATTGAGACATGGCTGTAAAAGAAGTAATGTAAAGTCACATTCCTGTTAAAGCACTTTACTGTTTTAATATCTAGCTAGGATGTAGCTACTTCTAGCTTAGTTTTAGCAGCTTGCCTCTGTATGAATGGTGACCTTTACTGGTGGCATCACACACTCTCTCAGATGATTGGACTATTGGAGTGGATTCTATGGAGATTCAGTGTTAATGCCGCAACAGAAAAATACATCCTAGAGACAATTTGGACGCATTTGACTTCAGAAATCACAGGAAAGTTCATTTAAAAGATTGGCTGGATGGTAGAGATGTGATATTCACGAACGGTCCGAATCTTTTGAACAACTCTTAACAATTAACGATAGGGGCGGGCAGAAACCAGCCATTTGTATTTTTTTAATTTTTTATATCATCTTTTTTTTTTTTATCCTTAAATTGCTCTTGCTTTGCTTTTTCACGGAAAACAGGCAGAGTACAGAAGCTCACAGGGAAAGGGAGAGCGGGTTTCCACTTGACAAAACACATGGTTCCACCCACGTAATGTACGGTGACGTTATGACGTAACTCGTTCAAAATTGAACGGCTGTTTTTAATGGCTCTATGTAACAAACGGCTCCTCAAGATCCTGATCCCTTCAAAGAGCCATTTATCCCATCTCTACTGGATGGTTGAGGTCTTCAGCAGACTTGGAAAGTGAGAGGAATTGTTAAAAAGTTTGGTGTTTTTAATAGTTTATTGGTTAGGTTGCAGAATCTGTGCATGTCTGATTGTGTATTTTTAGCACTCAAGACACAGCTTCTGCATCATTTAAAGAATGGTGATGTTTACAATTTGTGTAAGTATAATATTATCACTAAATGTATGATTGACTGAGGTAGATCGCTGCATGGATGCTATGAGTAAAGCTAGCAGTAGGCTACAGCAAAACAATATGGTTCCATGTACCTGTTTATTGACAGAAAGTGCAGGGATAGGATCCGGGTGGTCCAGTGTTGGTCTTTTACCTCTGATTAAATGTTTGGAGCAGACGTTAAGTTCGTGTCTTTTTTTTTTCCAGTCAAATTCAACTCTTCCCATCACTCAAATCCAGCTGTTAGCCCCCATATTAAAAAATACTCCTTCCATGTTGGGATGATAGATGTATCCTGAGTCACTGTTAAAAGAACCACAGCACAATGTTTTGTGGTCCTCCCAGTAGAGTTTGATGCCGTTTTCCCTGATTTATTTAAGTTTAAACACAGCTAAACTGGCGCAGCTCCATTTAAGTCATTGAAGCCGCAACAAGAGTTTGTACAAGCATCAGTGTCAAATGGACATAGTCAAGTGACAAAAAATTGCCTGAATAAAGGTCCCCATTGGAATCTGAACATCTCCACACATTTGCTGCTAACTCTTGCCTCATAATGTTTACACAGTTTTATTTAGCATCCAATGTGTTCATGAGTCATTGTGTGTTTGTACTGGTTTGTTTTCCATTAAAATAAATGCAATAACAATATAGAGCAGCTAGTCTTACCATCTTCCTGGAAATAGATCAAAAATGTATCTGTTGCTCTGAGATTGTTTCTGATGGACATATTCACCTTCTTTCTACTAAACCAAAAGAGCTCTGGATCGTGTTATGGTCAGACACTATAGTTTTAGTCCTTGTTTCATACAAATATTGTATTTTCTCCAAATGAAAAATATGCTTGTTGATGTAAACTGTGCCAGATAATTCCATCAAAATCAACATTGCTTTTACAAAGACATTGTGTGCTAGTCACAATATCTTACACTGAGCTAAGAGATTTTATGAATGTTACAGAAAGTCATTGGACCATATTACTGCCTCTCTGTGTTTTACTTTTTATATATATTTTCTTTTCAGAAAAAAGGTCAGCTGGAGATAAAAATACAACATTATTTAAATGTCCTTCAGTTGTTTTTAGTCCTACATGGTGAGGTGTAGGGCCCAGTTTGCCTACTGTGTTTTCTTTTTTCCTTGTATTCTTTTATCTGGATTGCAGGTCTGAGTTGTACAAAGGACTTCAGAGTAACGTTACGTGCTGTCTGCGCTCAGCTTGTGAGTAGAGCCAAAGCCGTTGTTGGAGTGTTTTGGCACACATACCACATTCTTTCATTTTACCTTGGTATTATAACCTGCTCTTATCTGTGTCCTTTTGAAAAAAAGAAATTCCAGACTTCAGTTATCCATCCTGCACTGTCAAGCTAACAATGAAGAATCCAGCAGAGACATCTGCAACTTTTCGTGCTGTTCTTAAATCATGAAAAGATGCAGATTATATTTCTTTCTGTGTCATTTCTTCTCCTCTGTTACCCCTGCCTAAAGCCCCTCCAACCGTCATAAAGGTAAAATCCCCCCCAGCTCGATGCAGAACCTAATCTTGAGTTTGTGGCTGTGTTGATGCTGCATTGACAGACCTCTCTCTCTCTCTTTCTCTCTCTCTCTGCATGCATGTGGTATCTGGCAGACACTATTCTTAGTCTCCAGGTTTAGCAGCAGAAGACGGTAAGATGCTTCAACATACTTACCTTGTAACAATCAGGGGTGGGGTGAGCAAAATGTTGCAAGAGGTTTTGTAGCTGAAAATATAGCATTTGCTGCTTTTGTTGAGCGATTAGGCAAAGGTGGAGTGTGAGGGACTTGGAGGGATACATGCACACAAGGACCAATCTCTGAAGCTGAACAAATCTGAGAACAGAGTTATGGGTTAGTAAACACGGACATTGTAAGAGGTTGCAGGATTTACAAGTTGTTGTTTTTTTTGTCTCTCGGAGTTCGTCTTTTCAAAGGACAATGACAAGGTTTCAGTGTAGGTGGGAAAAATAAAAATGTACAAAAACACCAGAGATCAAAATTTGCATTGCTGATCTTATTCTTCACTTTAAACGAAACATTTCTGTACTGCTCAAGTTCTTAATTGTTTTTCAAGTGTTAGCCTCAGCAGATTTATTTTGTATGAAGCTGGTATAGTGTTGTTACTCATACAAGTCACCTTTCCCAGCTCTTGTGGGAAGATTCCAAGGTGTTCCCAGGCCAGCTGAGAGGCATAGTATCTCCAGCATGTGCTGGGTCTTCTCTCAGTTGGACATATTCAGAACACCTGTCAAGCTCACGCTCCATTTTTCTCTCACTCATGAACATAACCCGAGATACTTAAACTCCTGCAGTTTAGGCATCATCTCGCCCCCAACCTAGAGAGGGCAGTCCGTCCTTTTCCAACTGAGGACTCTGGCCTCAGATTTGGAGGTGGCGATCCTCATCCCAGCCGCTTCATACTCTGCTGCACACAGCTTTAGGGAGAGCTGAAGATCATGGAATGATGATGCCAACAGGACCACATAATCCTCAAACAACAGAGATGGAGTCCTGAGGCCACTGAACCGGACTTCCTCCACCCCCTAAAGCCTGTTCATAAAAATTATAAACAGAATCAGTGACAATGGGCAGTCCTGGCAGAGTCCAGCTCCTACTCTAAAGCAGTCCGCCTTACTGCTGGCAATCAGAAATAGACTCTTGTATGGTTTGTATAGGGACTCAATGGTTTGTAACAATGAACCCACAATCCCATACTCAGAGAGCTCCCCCACAGTGTACCTCAAGGAACAAGATTGAATGCCTTATTAAAGTCCACAAAACACATGCAGACTTCTTGAGTAAACTCCCATGACTCCTCAATGACACTAACAAGGGTAAAGAGCTAATCCAGTGTTCTATGGCCAAGGCCTAATCCTCATTTTTTCGTCTAAATCTGACCAGACTCCCTTTTTCAACACACCTGAGTACACTTTACTGGTGAGACTGTGTAGTGTAATTTTCCTGTAATTCAAACTCTGGTCTCTAATTTTGAAGAGGGGAATCACCAACCCATTGGCACTATCCATGTGATGTTGTGTCAACTAAAACAATCCAGCAACAACCAGAGCCTTGAAAAGGTCAGGGCAGATTTGGGTTACCCCTGGAGCCCTGCTACCACAGACCATTTTAGCTACCTTGATGAATTTAGCCCAGTTATCTCAGCTTCCTCCTTGGAAGACATGGGATTGAGAATGTCTTTGAAGTATTCCTTCCACTGCCTGACAACATTAGCACCCCACCTCTACTGTACTGTAGTGGTAAAAATGCTGCTTTTCCCTCCTCAGCTGTCTGACAATTTTTCAGATCCCTAGAGCCAGCTGAGTCTTGTCCAAGGCTTTACTGAACTCTTTCCACATCTGGGCTTTTGTCTCAACAAATCCAGGGCTGCAGCTCCCTTGGTCTGTCAATACCCCTCAGCCACCATGAGATACACCAAAAGCCTTGAGGCCAAAGCTTAAAATATTCTCAACAATTAAGGTATGGAACATGACCCACTCAGACTCAATGTCCCCCATCCCTGGTGGGATGCAGTTGAAGCTCTTTTAGAGGTAGGAGTTGAAGATTCCTCTAAAGAGTTGTTCTCCAATGTGTTTCCAGAAAACCGTCACTATAAATTGGGGTCTACCAGTTCTGCGCCATTTGATCCAACTCACCAGCAGGTGGTGATCAGTTGTCAGCTCAACTCCACTCTTCACCCGAGTGTCCAAAACATTTGGCCACAAATCAGATGACACAATTACAAAGTACTCCACCACTCTGCAGCCACTGCTGTTATGTGCATTTATGGACACCCTTATGTTTCAACATGAAATTTGTGATGAACAAACTGTCCAACATCAGAACACTGTTCAGATCAGAGAAACAGTTCCTCCCAGTCACACTCCTCCTGGTTATACTGTTGCTACCTCCACAATGGAGGTGTGGCACCTTCCAACACCTCCACTAAAGACTCAAAGATGGTTAGGTACTCTAATCTGTACTCTGAATCTGAAAAATATATAAACATACTTTATTTCATAACTGTCTTGAAAGTCACATGGAGTTAGGGTTAGGGCTGAGTTTACCCCAGCCAGTTGAGGCAAATGGCCGTCCATACTAAGACTGCTATTCAGTGCAAAGGCATAAACAACTCCAATAACCTACATCCAGGCAAAGTTAACATATGTAATAAAACATAATTAATAAAATAGTTAAGGCGGAAAATATAACTTTATATTCAACTCATCCACTCAAATGTTCAAAAGTTGTCAAAACCTTATGACAAATCTGAAATGAATTAACATTTGTGAAGACACTGCTTGAAGTGGGAAATAATTTTAGCAATAAAAAACACATGTAAATTATAAAAAGGAGGGAATAAGTGAGGCCACACATCAAACACATTTCAGACTGATGGAGGGAGAAAAGAAGCTAAGAAATCATTGAGTAAATCAAATACACAAATTAAATCCTGAACTTGTGCACATATCAAAAAAGAATAAACAAAGCTTCTTTAGCTTTTCTGAATTCCGTGGCTATTCAAAGTTTCCCTGAAAAATGCACTGAGAACTTCAGCAGTCAGGGTCACTCATCAGATAAAAGAGATTGTTTTTTAGGGCCTAGTCTCTTTGTTACCATGGAGACAAGATTAGGGGTCTGTGACTGACTGGAATGACACTGGTGCCTGTATTCTAAGAAAAAAAAGAAGAGTTCTCCAGTGAGAACTGAACCAACATATAGCTTTTGATGGTCTTAAAATATTTCATGTTATATAATATTAGTACCATAAATCCACATCATGCAGTTTCACACTTTGCAGTGTAACAAAAATGTTTTTGCTTGTGATGTGACGTTCACGAACAATACAAATCTCTAAATATTTCTTTGAAACAAATGACAGCAACTGAATGCAGACAGATGTAAGACTTTTTTTCCCTCCTGTTTCCTACACGTCCTTTGCTTTTCAACTAAAACAAAAAATAACAGACAAAGAGGAGGAAAACGGCGGTTGTTGTGGTTGGTGGATGTAAGCTCAGGAGGAGCGGGGAGGGGGCTGAACGCCTGACAAGCATGTGCGGCTGTGGCAGTACGGCGTGCAGCGGTACGGAGTGTGGCCAGGGCAGTATGGCATACACGCTTAGCAGTATGACACTACATCACTGACTGTATCTTGTAAACATTTTAAAAAGTCTCTTTTGAATGGTTCTTCAAAAAGAACAGGTCCTCAAGAACTAGCTCCCCTCAAAGAACTGTAAATTCCATCTCTATTTCTATGTACTCTATGTGACCCATGTTTAAGTTTTTATGACAGTTTCAGCATCACAAACCTTATTTTCCTTCTTTTTTTTGCAATCCAACCCTGGTCCCTTTTGTATATTGTACTAAATTGGAGGCATATTTGATGTTTTTTAGTAAAGGGGCCTCAGTCTGAAAGGTCAGGTCACATTTCACTAATTTCTTATATAAACAAAGTCGAGATGTGTTTATCAGATGACACTGATTTTATCAATACCAACGTTAGTATCTGATTCCAGGATCCTGGAGCGCTGGAGCAGGTGAAAAGCAGCTAAATCAAATGTATACACTGGTCAAAACAAGCAAGGCAGATCATTCTTTGGTATCCAGTTGCACAGCCACCTCCGACCTGACACAGACTGATCTGTAGCATTTATATGTACTGCTATAGACACAGCTGCTTTGTGGAACATTTCTTCTGTGTATGTGGGTCACTACAGCACCATGAATTATTACACGATACATTGGTGCAAATATAGTATTTTTAATTTGTTAGTAGCATAGTTTTATTAATTTTAGTGTGACTGAAAGCCACATGATCTAATCTGATTCTCTTTCTTTCTTTCTTTCTTTCTTTCTTTCTTTCTTTCTTTCTTTCTTTCTTTTTCTTTCCTTCCTTCCTTCCTTCCTTCCTTCCTTCCTTCCTTCCTTCCTTCCTTCCTTCCTTCCTTCCTTCCTTCCTTTTCTTTTCTTCAATCTGTCCAGGGCTAGTTCAGACTATAACAAACCCAACATTCTGTGTTGTGGTCTAAACTCAGGAGATCAGACCTCCCAGATGAAAACAGACTTCTAATATTTTTAATGACTGAGTTAAAAATCTGTACAGTGTTGGTGTGAAGCTACATAATCACCTCAGTGGAGCCTAAAGTCTTTAATCTGCAGTTTGTGTGATGGGAATTGGGATGTTTCTTCGGTCTGGACTTTTGCAACAGATTCAACATCTTTGCTTTGTGTTCTTTTTTGTGACGTGTGATCTCAAAACAATAAACAAATTCAAAGGAAATATTTGGACCAGTAAAATAAAGTATGCTATACCTGCATCCCTCTTAGTGTTCAGCTTTATGGCTTGAGGGAAAGAAGAACTCTCACCCTGCTGTCGGCTGCTTGGTACAGATAAAAGATTCCGAGTGCTTTTACCTGTGTTTGCCTTTACCTCTCTGTATCTGGGAATTACACCAGGGAGCTGGTCGATAACGCCACTACAATCAGGTTCGCCACAGTGAGGAGCGTGTTCTCCTTTCAGAGCTGTCACAGAGGAAAGACAATGCAGCACACCTGTAGGCTCCTCCGAGAGCTTCCTCTGTGTTATTGTCAGCTCAGAGTGCTGGGACTGAGGCTGCTGCTGCTGCTGCTGTTGCTGCTGCCCCTCTGGACATGTTGAGACCACACAACACCGAGCAGATTAGAAGACGTGGACTGAATGTTTCTCATCACTCTTGTATGATTACATTCTTACAAAGATTAGATTTAGGCTTCAGTGTAAGAAAATATCAAGCAATCAAAATTCATAGTTTGATACAAATTAGGTATTATATCAAAGAAAAAAATAATTCAGATGTTTTTGGTTTTATTTTTCATGCCTGTGCCATGTGAAGAAAATATTAAATTTTATTTTTAAACTAATAGCGGAGGTCTATTGCCTTTCATGCCCATGTTTTAGACTGAAATTACCTTGAGAAGTGACAACCATTTCTATCCATTTCACTTCTGTCAGAGTTCCTTTGCAGGTGAGGCTCCAACTCTGCTCCATCTGAGCCAGGCCCGATGGGGTTGGAAAGCGACACAGATTACAAGTTGATGATGGAGAGGCACATTGGCCACAGATAAATATATATAAAAACATTTACTTTGCACATAAAAAAAGACAAATCATGACAGAAAAATGACAGAGTTTAACTAAGAATTATTCTTCTAGTAATGGTGCCCTGATACCAGCCTTTTAAAATTACTTGTAGCCTACGCATTCAAAATGCCCAATACTCATAAACAATACCATTTTCTTTGCATGGACATTCACATTTTAAATGCAATATCCATTAAACTCCAATCTGAGCGCTTTATGCTGTCGATGTGATGCGCAGAAGATGACATGATGTCACATTCAGCTTGCTGTTTGCAGAAATATGCTACATGTTAGCATGTTGATTCTGAAAGTGTGATCAGAGCTAGTTACCGTAATTTTCAGACTATAAGCCACGACTTTTTCCCCATTTTTCGACCCTGCGGCTTATATAACAGTGCGGCTTATCTATGGATTTTTACAGCTAACGGCCACTAGGGGGATACTTAAATCTATACTACCAAAATCATACCAAAATCAGTTTTGCATTATGTACAAAACTGGAAAACAGTTTGCTAAATAAAAAGAAACACATACATTAATTGTGTACAGGACAAAAGAAAAACAATGAACAAAATGATTAATTGGTTAAGATGGAATGTTTTAATTTTTCACTTTTAAAGAACAGAGGGTTTCTATGGGACCTGCTTCATAAGGAGAACAGCCTGACCCAGCCTGATTAACTAACTGATTATCTTTGTTTTCTCTCAGACAAAAAGAGTTTTACAGGACCAGCTTGTGTAGAGACTGTTGTAAGTTGAAAAAGCCAGCTGAAAACTGTTTATTTTTGCTCTCAAATAACTTTTAAATACTTTATACTCCTACATAGCTGGTTCTTTGGGATCTTGTGGATTTCTGATCCATCTTTTAGTAGTTTACCCCCTGTTAGTTTTTTGCTCGTAATCCTCACAGTTATTTCAGGTACAACTAGCATGAAACCCCTAACCATCTGGTTTCTGAAAGTCCCTCTGAATTAAATCACTTATCTCAGAAGGCAAATGTACTTCTACTATCTTCAATGTCTTTTCTGAAAAATGATCCCTCAACAAATTTGGGTTCAGTTTCTCTTTTGGAAAACAAACCAGTTCACCTGTATCTGATCGTACCTGATCTGTTATCCACTCGACTCTTCTTAGACTTACCTGCACCCCTATTTCTCCTACTGGCTCTCCACTGTTTGGCTCTTCAGTTCCCGGGACCCCTTGACATCATCCAAAATCTGAAAAGAGAAATAACTACCCAGGTGAAAAAAAAGTACAATTAAAGGCATTTAAAGTATATTACAAATTCATAAAGTATGCTTATTCTATATGTGTACTTCTAACCTGCTTACTGCAAGTGTATTAAAAATATATTCTCTTGTACTTTAACATACTTTTTAGAATTTTACTTAAAATACATTTGTAATGAATATATGCTTAAGTACACTTTTAACAAGTATACTCAAATATTAGCACATTTTTAACA
>JARVJO010000330.1:26593442-26613713 GCA_031762555.1 Cynodonichthys magdalenae | reverse complement strand
CAAAAGTAATTAGTTACATTACTTTTTAAAAGTAATCGAAAAAGTTACACTACAATTACATTTTAAACAAGGTAACTCGTAACTGTAACGAATTACATTTTTAAAGTAACTTACCCAACACTGCTGACTGGGAACAACAGTTCTCTAATCTCGTGTTTTTGATTAAAGCGATCTGATCTGTAGCATCATCTGGAAAGGAAAAGTGAGAGAATTTTGAATCTTGGAAGTGAGAGGTGCTGAGACCACTTGCTTGTTTCTTTTCTCCAGATGAGTACAGGTCATGTATGGAGGTCAGGTGGGAGACCCTGCAGCCTGTTTCTGTCTAATTAGTTTTTTTTCTGAGCCAAACCCCACAGTGATGGACAGGCAAAGGACAGCCCATGTTTACAAGCAGGTTTTTGTTCAGGTTAAACTTTCTGAGCTGCTACAGGAAGTGTATTTTTATCTGGTCTTTCTTGATGACTTTGGCTGTGTCTCAATTCATGGGCTGCAGCCGACATGGGCTGCATTTGTCGGCTGCTTACCTCACTGCCATGCGCCGTAGGCTGTCCCAATTTGTCGGCAACACTACAAAGAGTTTGATAGAAACTCCGAGTGTTAAATTTACACTCTCAGTTTGATGGTGTAATGACACCTTGTGGTGTCTGTTAACCTTTCTAACCCCAGAATTTACTTTGTTAATAATAACTGGTGTTACTTTTAATGCTATTTTAACACTGTTGAAATGTTAATGTGACACCCAATATTGTTGAATACTAAACACTGGTTGGTGTTAAATTAACACTGGAGTTAAAATTTAACACTTTCACAAATGTTAGTTTAAAACCAGCAAGTGTGGACACATATAGACATGTTATTGGTGCTAAATTAACACTGGAATTTTGGCTGTGTGAAAGAGTTCACCTCAACTCTGAGCCAGAGTGCAATCTGCACTGTAGCCTACAGTGTAAAACTTACTCTGATCTTGTGTTAGGCTACTAAACGCAAAACACACTTTATATGTAATGAAAAACAAAACAATAAATGTTAACACATTAGTGTAAAGAAATAACACAATTCTAATGTTAAAAACACACTTTAATGTGTCATGAAATGACACAATGCATGATAAGATTTTAACACTAGGTGGATAGGCTTTTATTTCTGTATAAACTGGGTATTTTTTATTAATGTCAATAACTTATTTTAAATCAACAAACAGCAAGTAAACAAAACACTCATACCTGAGACTGTACGCAGCACTGCATAATTTTTTCTGCGGTCTTATGGTGCAGCCATGACCTTTGGTGCTTGAGGCCCCTCTCCCCTCACCCATACTGCTTTGCTCAGTGTTCAATGCTGGACTCTGTGTCTCATTTTAATATATTGATTGGGCCATCTGTAAACCATTTATCTCCTTCAAAAGACCGTTAAAGTAGCCTCCCCTCCACCTCAGCCCGCCCACCACTGTTTCCCTGACAGAGGGAATAAACATGCACATAAAGCAGAACACACACCCACCCACACACACAAAGAGAGTCGGACGCTCATGCTGGCTGAATAAATGGACCTAGTATACTCTAAATATTGAATTCTTTTACTGAAACAGCACCTTAAAACAAATAAAAGCAGAAGCAGAGGCTGGCATGCGTGCTGTGATTGGAGATAAGTGCCAGAATACCCAGCTTGCAAACACAGGCCTACGGTGGCCAAGCTGAGCATACAACTCCAGCCTGCGTCGGGGAACCAAGCTCTATCTAATGCTTCATTTAGTGTTGCTGAAATTCCCACAAATAATGAAACCAATTATTTCATTCATATAGTGAAGAATGCCTCCTTCAAATAATCTGCTTATCTGGCCCTGCCTTCATGGCTTTAATGTGTGTGTGCGTGTTCGTGTGTGTGTGTGTCCTGCCTGCCTATCATCATAAACTGCACCCTGATGTTGCAGAAGCAGGGTTCTGGCACATCTGCAAGCTCCAGATATTCTTTGAACACTCGTACACGTCGTCAGCAGAGTGCATGCATCATCATGATTGACTTCTTCCTGACATTCCCAGTGGTAAACCCTGGGTAAAGGATTACCCTCTGGTCTTGGACTGCTGCCCACTGTAAAGTTAAAAACCCTCGAATGAAACGAAGACACACGCAAACTGTGTCTCTTCAGCAGACATACATCACTTTGTGTTTAGCACCTTTTACTGCCTCTTTGTTCTCTCTTTGTCTCTATTCCTTATTCAAATCGGTTTTGTTCTTAGACAAACTGCTGGCAGGTTGCCAGCTGCACGACCGAGCTAAAGGGAAGTGGTCTTAGAGAGGCTAGATGAAGAGGAGTAGGTGGGGAGCAAAGCAAAAAAAAAACAATTGGAAGATGCAAAGAAGCATGGGGGTTGGGGGGACTGAACAGAAGCTGTTGCCTGGAAAAAAGGAAAGAGAACTGGTAGTAGTTACCTTCTCATCCACCGTTACCATTAGCTTACTCAGCTGATACGCTAACATGGTGAGTGTGAGTCGCCCTTTCCTCCTGCAGGATGGAAGTTAACCATTTCAAATGTCTCTGCTCCCATAGGGTGAAGGGTGGTGGTCGTTATCCAGCAGAGAGCCTCTGTGTGTAAGTACAGGGCATGGGCAGATGGTGGAAAATTGGCAGCTGCTCTCATACCATACGGAGCCTTTGCACATGGGAGAGTTTGCAGAGACCCAGGGCACAGGGTTTGAGCTGTGGACCAGAGCCTGTTGAGGCTGGCAAAGAACACAAGGCACCAACATTGGCACAGGTTAGAAGGAAAGCCAGTCTCTCACCACTTTTGGAAAGTAGTTGGCAAACAGCATTCATAACAGAGCTCTTGATCATGTGTGATTTCTTTCATGTAAACTGCAGAGGCTCTTAACATTGTTGCTTGAATTTTGAACAAATTGTGAACAAAATTTTCCTACAAAGTAGTCCGAGTTGTTGCTGTGTGTTTCTCAAACCCTTTAGTTTGTGTCATTCTACAGCAGTAGGTAGAATATGACTCCTGCACCATATTGTTCCTTGTGAAAGAAAAGATCTGTGGCTGCAGCTCAACATCTAAAAGCCATAATAAATGATAAATATTCTTTAAAAATCCATCCAAATCAAATTAGTTTTATTTCAAAAGTATACTGCAGTAGATGCAATCCTAAACATGGGCGTGGGCTGAAGCAGGTGTGATGTGGATGTAGATGGACAGTGAAATAATGTGCAGGATCTAAAGCAGGGATTCTTAACTGGTTGGTCATCTTGAAACCTCAGTTTATTTTCCCGAACCAAAACAAAAAGTGGTTGTTCTGACAGCCTAAAGGTGAATATTTGCATAAATGACATAAAAGACTTGGTTTGTTTTATAGTCACTGTATGTATTTTGAGTATTTTAAAAACAAATTTTTAAATACTTTTTTATTTTCCATTTGTGCGTGAAAACACTGAGTCTGTTTAAAAAAATTTTTTTCTTACAGCATTGTCACTTGCTGGTTGTTTTGATTTCTCATTAAACTTGTTTGTTTGTGTTGATATAATGTGATCTGTTCAAACTATTTCAGCCTCAAATTGCACATCTTTCCATTATGTTACAAGTTGAACAGTTTTCCTTGAATTGGTCGTGGGTGATGACGTGGTGTTCTAATGCCAGACAAGTTGAGAAGCAGATGATTATGGGTTGTGGTTTTAACAAACTGAACGCAGAACGCTGGTCTTTTAGTTGCAAACATTCAGAATTCAGAGATTTCAACTGAGATTTGTCATTTTTCATGAAGTTTTGAGTCACCAACGAACCCCAACAGTGTTATTAATTATTTTAATTTGTTTTTCTCATATTAAGGGATATAATATGTATTTTTTAATTTTATTTTTTATTTTTATTATCTTTCTTTTATATATGGCTCAAAATGAACTAAACTAAACATTTTAACATGGTCAATCCAAAAATTTGAGGTACTTTACCAACTACTGATATGTTATAGAAACAAAGCTGCTTCTTTCTACTTTTTACAGGAACCATAGTTTGATCAATATGGATTTTGAATTGAATAAAATGTAACAATAATTGCTTAACCTAAATAAATGCATATTTAACAACCTTTAGAGGAACGTGTACAAATAAAAATAATTTATATGGAGCATTTCCACTTAATAAAACTAAATTATGAGCTTCCCTATACAACTTATAGCAGCTTCTGCTGTGTCTTTCTTTTCCTACTTGGTAATTGATCAAGTATGTACAGCCATGGCCTATGGCCAATTTTTTTAAGTGGTGCTGTTTGAGGGTGAGAAAGAGATAGACCGATTAATCAGTCGGCTGATTAATCGGTCTATCTTTACATCTGACCTTTATGTAGGGAAAACCAAACAACAACACAAACGAATCGACCAACACAGAAGTGCCAGCTCCTGATCTAGAATCAGCTGTTTAACTAGACCACAAGAAAATACATGAATATTCATCATTTGGACAGAAAAGATAGATGGTTTGAGAGGAGAACGGAAGATTTTTTAAATGAGAAAACCTGACATCAAACAAAGGAGAGGTCTCAGGTTTCCTGGATGTACAACGTTTGTGCCAAACTTACCGTTACACAATAGCCATCTGGAAAAAGAGAGAGAGAATCTCCCCTTTTATTAGGCATCACACATAACAAACTAAAACAGAAGCATGCTGTACAACATGAGAGATAAACACTGATATGATTCTCACATATTTTGCACAGGCTTGATCGGAAGCCACAGGCTGACAGTGATGCTAGAACTGGATTTATTTTTCAAAGCTGTTCTTGGTTCATTTTCAACAATTCAGCCTCTTTACACACTTCTATGAACATGGAGACAATGATGTACAAGTATATCTTAAGCATTTGTGTCTGCGTACCAATCAATCTACTCTGGCCTGACAATGTTTAGAGGCCCGGTGCTGTTATAGCTGCTGTTTGGTGCTATAAAACAGAGTTGGGCTGTGCTGATAGCAGTGAGGGATATAGATGGACCTGTACAGAGTTAGACAACAGGATTGTCATACATCTTTCAGAGCACAGGCCTGTCATCGTTACACTTCTACAAAGGATATGCACATGAGAAGTCCAACACACATACACGAAGACAGGTTACCTTTAAGGACCGTCTCATACATACATACATTCAGATTTACAGAGAAAACTTATTTCTGCCTCATCCCATCTCCCTATCACAAGTCTATCAAACCTTCTTAAAACACATAAAAAAAACACAACACCTCCTGCACACACGCACACACACATATACATACTACAGTCCTGTCTTTCTTAGACATGTCTGTACACGACTCCCTGGCTGCAAATCCTTCAGTGAGATGGATGAGTGTCTCCAACCCATTCATCATCTGCCTTATCCGCCACCCTCGCCACTGTTTTTATATCAGGCAGCAGTCAAACTGACGGCTGATGGTCCCCTCTCTCCCTTGCTCTTTTCTTTTCCTTTCAGCCCCCCCCTCCCTACTCCTCTATTTTTGTGTCTTTTCTCTTTTCTCCCTATTCCCCACTGCCCCACATGCTCAGCTTGTAGGTTCTGACGACGGGCATGTTCATGAGCGCTCATGCATGCTGCTTTCTCACCCTCTCACCCCTTCTCCCCTCCTCCTTCTAGCACAGATCTCCTTCCTCCACCTTCCACTCTTTCTGCCTTCCCCTCTCATCTATCGCTCTCCATCTATCTATCTCTCTCCCGTGCACCATTGGGACCAAAGTGGCACCTTCAGAGCGGGCCGTAAAAAGGCCCTATAAAAAGCCCCAACACAGAGAAGAAAGGGTAATGATAAAATTTAACTGCTCCTCTTGGTGCACCTGGGGTCTGGCTCTGTGTGTGTTGTTGTGTGAGTATCTGAGAACATATGTGTGTGTTGTGTATATGTTTGTGTGTACTTGGTGAGCTTGAGGCCTGGGCACTGAACCGGAACTGCCATGCTCGGGGGGGTCAATGTCACGGCACCGCCATGAGAGTTATCGCTTTTTAAAGACGCACTATAGATTTTGTGAGGGAACTCATTTACACCAGCATAAAATAGAAGGTGGCAAGGGAAGTTTAAATCCTAAAAAGGATGGGGAGTGGGAGACCGGGAGACCAAGGAAAAATAGGTCCAATGGCCTGAGTGGCCTCAGTGGTGCGATACAGATTTTAACCCTGTGTGGAGGGTGGACAGACCAGGAACAGGAAAACCAAGAGAATCTGCGGTAGAATGGGAGGATTTCCAGCTCTGCATCTTTGTTTGTACAGATAGTGCCCACATTTTATTGAGGCATGCTCTGTACAAAAAATATCTATAAAATCTATACTACAGAAGGTTGTAAAACTGATTTAAGAAGTGTGTCACTTGAACATGTTTTTAATTCTTTATCGATAGTAGTAGTGTGATAACTGTCATGAATAAGCCCCATTAAATGTGATATCTCTGCGGTTTATTTGTTTGCAGTGGCCTCGTGCACATTCAGGACTGTGAGTTCAGGCAAAACTTCTTTTTCATTTCACTTACTGGCCAAATCCCAGCACCCTCCATGTGCTCAGATGCTGCCTCACTGGCCTCCTCTGCTCCGCCCCCCCATGCCTCGCCTGCCTCCCACCTGTCTTTTGCCGTGACTTTCCCTAGCTGGACCGCCAGCGTGGAAAATCAGCTTTTGATGGGCCGGTGGGGAGTGGAGAAAAGGACGTCTGGGCTTGGACAGGATGAAAGCCCGGGGAGCAGCAGCATGCACTGACTGACAAGGCTTGACACTTGAAAGGCCTGCAGACCCGGCCTGACACCACTCCTTCAGCAAATATCTGGCCCCAGTGGGTGACATGCAGATCTCAGTCTGATACATTAGTGTTTTTATACCTGAGCATAAGGAGCTCTTTCTAATCAGCTGTTTAAAAAGCCATGTGCTACTCTAAAAACACTTTTTTGAATTTCCTTTATCAATGATGATATGTAGCCTATAGGAGATGAGAACTGGGACTCTTCTTATCAACTTAGTAGGAACACCAGGTTAGTTTAACAACCAATAAAGAGTAAAGCTTAAAGGATTTAAATTACTTGATTTATTTACCCTTTAAAAATCAGAACTCAACAGCTGAAGTTGAATCCATTTCTTTACAGGAAACTCTGACTAAAATATTCCTCTGAAAGAGAAGGAGACAGAATATTTATATTTCAGAATTAAAGCTTTTTCTGCAGTTTTTGATCAATTAAAGTTACACACACACTCGTCTGGTTTGTATATCCTCGTGGGGACCATGCATTGACTTCCATTCATTTTTTGGAAATTTTATAGTCTAACCCTGACCATTTACCCTAAAAGTAACCTCACATGTGCCTGCCTGACCCTAAAACTACCCTAAACTTAATTCACACCTTGGTCCTAAACTTAACCCCCCACCCGTAATTTGCATTTGGACCTGTGGGGACCGGGCATTGATCCCCATGATGCGCATTCGTCCCCAAGAGGCTGCTTTTTCTGGGAAAATTAAGTTTAAAAACAATAAAATAAAATTTATTTTAATAATTTATAAAGCCCTTCACTTAAAGCAGCTTGATGTGCTGTACAAAATTATACACAATAAACCCAGAATATAAAAACAAACAATAGCTCCTGACCCTAAACCTAACTTCACAGGTACCTACCTGACCCTAATCTAAACTCAATTCACACCTTAGTCCTAAACTTAACCCCTGACCCACCAACAAAATTTCCCTCAATGGGGACCAGGATTTATTTCCCATAAGGAACAGTGGGTCCACACCAGGCTGTGTGTAGCAGGAAAACAGTAAAAATCATCCCCACCAGGTAGCAAATACTTGTATACACACGCACACACACACACTCAAATTGAAAAGAGCAACAAATATCTTGTGTCTGGTACAAACTCCAAGTTTCATTGCAATCTGTCTTGTGGTTAATGAAATATTTGGCTAACAGAAAAGGCATGATTTGTATTTCTTATTGTATATAGAATTTATTTTGTTTTTAAATAAATTATTAAACTGTTAAAGGTTATGAACTAAACTAAACATGGTAATGTCAAGAGGAAAAATGTTGCACTGAAAGTATGTGTCAAGGATGAAACTCAGCTACCCAGGGGCGTTCCTAGCCTATTGTTGCCCTGGGTGAACATCTCCTCTGGCACCCCCCAACCCCACCCCCCACTCTCGAAGCTGGATGTGCCCAGCTATAAATATCACTTAGATTATTGTGCACCAACACAGACACACTCAAAATTTCCTTGAAAATTAAAATAATGTCATTTTGTTTGGTAGATTCATTCTTTGTTGTTTTGGCAATAAATCTTATTGGAAATCCTGTTAATTTCCCTTTTTAAATGATGCCACATTTGTTAGGAACATGCATTTATGGGATGAGCAGCAGAGCTGAGTATGTGGGTTGCACACTTAAAAATTTTGCCAAATCTTCCCTGTCAAACAGCTTATTTTACTGTTGCTATTGACTCTTGTTTTGAGCGTCGTGGTACCCCCAGGTGCTGCAAATCAGGTGTCTGGTATAAGATTTATTGCCAAGAAGCATTTGTTACAACAAAGAAATAATCTTCCAAACACTAATTTCTTTACTTTTTGTGCTAAGTTCATGTAGAATATAGACACACATATTAAGGCACATACATATGCCATGAATTTTAAAGCATAAAACAAAAGTTGCACCAATAAAAGAATATTTAGGAAAATCTGACAATCAAATTTCACTGATTAACTGTCAAAGATTTGAACCTTTTTTGATTAAGATAATTCACACTGTTGCACTTCAACAAACACAAATTAAACTCAACACTAACTGAACACTAAAAATTCTGTTTATTACTTTTGGCTATATTCATAATATTATTATTAATGAAATGTGCTTTGTTTGGGATGAATGGTGATTTAGTGAACTATTAGGTGCTGCCCAGCGAGGGAGACATTACAAGATCTGTCTTTTATGGACTGTAAAAAAAACACACAGACTCCAAGAGATGTTCATTCTGCCGGGTGATGTGTGTCAATAACACAAACATCTGAACAATTAAGAGCTAAAAACATACAGGAAATAAAACCAACAACTAGTGATGCTGTTTGTTAGGAGGAAAACACTGGACCTCAGATGTTAACCATCTTCCTTGAGACTGTTTGAACATTTAGATGACATTTTGGATGTATTATTGTTTTTTTATGGTTTCTCAGGTTCTCTCTGTCTTTACATTAATTTTAAATGTAATGAATGTGAATTGGATATACATACAAATGTGTCAAGTATTAAAATAAAGTATTTAAAAATATAAAATTAAAATTAAAATTAAAAAGCAAGTGAGACTAGAAACCCCCCCAGGCAGCCCCTCCCCTTCTTTCAGTCAATCAGTAGCAAGCTCTCCCTATCATGGAAAAAGAGAAGGAAAAATAAACTACAATAAAAAAAGTAAATAGTTATATTTATCCAGTGCTTTGTACTATAAACTAATTTACAATTTTACCTAGACAATTTAGATTTTTTTATTTTTATTATTTAAAATAGCTGGTTTCTCTCATTTCCTGTTCAGAGGAGACGGACATTGGATTGCACAATACCTGACAGCCTGTACAGGAGACGAGAGAATCCCCCACTATTTGATTTGACTGCCAAACTTAAAAAGTTATAAAAGTTCATCTAGATTGCTTTCTTAGAAGTTTATTAAAATTTGTTTACTAGTTTATGGCATGTTTTCCTAACACTAAATTGCCACACACAACTATCCTTGGTGTCCATTCGGAGCTGGGTGATAATTATACTGAACTGATGAAAAACACAAACTCCCATTTGGATGAGACATTTCTTCAGGTTAGGTTAAACTAACTGTTTAAAATTATTCCATCAGGCTGCTTAATGAATGTTTATTATTAATATTATATTTCTGGACAAATTATGAAGGATTATTGCACCAAAAGAAAACAAACCTTTGATAAATGTGTTTCATGTTGTACCATGATATTTACATGTTTTTACAATATTTATTTCCATGTACATACAAACGTTTATTTATTTGATACTTTATTACAGTACATATAAAAACACTTTGTATAAAAGATAAAAAATCTTATACAAAGATAATCTCAAAACAAAGGTTTTTACATTTAAATATAATGCTTTATTTTTGCTGAGGTGTAAGCAGTACACTTCTGTGCAACATAATAATAATAATAATAATAATAATAATATTTTATATTATTATTATATACATTTTATTTGCCAAATGCCAGTAACATTTGTACTGTGACATTCAAAAAGCACACAGGTCCAGTTTAATGTCAGTCCTGTTTAATTAAATCACTTCTTTTCTTATTTTTGCTCTCAGCGATGTTTTGTGTCCTCAGTCATAGACATTATGTTATGTATTAAACTATTAAATGTTCACATATTTAACCTCCAGGTTGCTCACTTCTACCATTCTGTGTCATTCCTGGCAGAGCACAACACATGTGCCACATATAAATTACCAATACTTCCTGCAAAACAGCTTAATGCTAAAAGGATTAAGGCGACACACATGTAAACAACACAAACAGGCTAATCCTCATTAGCACTGCTGAATGTCCCTCTGATGCAGCACTGAGGAGGTGGAGGGACATCCAGCCAGGCAGGGTGGTGGGAGGCAGGAAGTCATTTAGCTGCTAGTGCAAATGGAACTAGAATCTGGACCGTATAAAGACGCACAGGCGTGTGTGTTGTCACGCAGTTTCCTAACATGAAACTGATGTTGATACAGGGACTGAATGAAGGCAGGGGGTCGAAGAGGAGAAGGGTGGCAGTAAACCAAACTTTGTGCCAACAGAGCTGGCACACATTTCCGAGTCCCTCTTGGTGTTTGGATCTGACAATTCCAGTGTAATAACAGATAAATAGACGGGCTCATCAGGCCACAAAAGCAAACAGCTTGGGCTTGCCAAAGGGAACAGAGGGAGTCAATGTTGGAGGGTGTGCATACGTATTTGTGAATATAGAGAGACAGAGAAAAAAGAGCTAATGGCTGACATCTGGCATTGGCCTCCCCCGTTTGAGTTCTCTGCTGCAGCCCCATACTGTCATTCTAAATGATAAAGCTGAGGGATTGCCTCTCAATCGGCACACTTTCAAATCCCCAGGCTAGCCTTGGAGGCATGAGCAGGAGAGCCTCTATAGCCACACACAAGTTAATGTGCCAATTTGTTTTCGAGCGTGTTCAAAAGAAGAATTTATCACCGTGTCTTGCGGCTGTGGGCAAATTCAAATAAAATGGTTTTTGCTAAAATTCACTTAATTGGCCACAGTGGAGACAGAGAGCTTGAAGAGGATAGTCACCCTCTGCCAAGACAGTTTGCAAATGTTCACCAAGACCCTCCCACCCCCCCCCCCCATGTGCTGTTCAGTCCCAAATACTCCCACTGCCAACCAACCAGGGTCACCGTTTGTCCGCTGTTTCTCTAACCAAAGATCACATTATAGCTCAAACGTTTTGTTCACACTGTCTGTTTCATAAAACCAATAACATGTTCATATCTGTTCTGAGTGTTCACACTTCACTTATATGGAAACATGAAGTTAACTTTAATGTTGGGGTTTCACACACCTGTCAAATCACTCGTTTCTTTTTTCTTTAACCAGATCTTTGAGCTTACTAGAAAAAAAATACAGCAGAGATGATAATGTGCAAAATGAAAAAAAAAAATACATGAATTTAGTTTATTTATTTAGAATCAGCTCACAACAAGTTCAGTTTATATATCAAATTACATAGAAACAGTCCAAAAGAGGTTTAGGACCAGTTACATACAGTCCCATTATACATTTTAATCAGATCATAAAATGCTATTTAATAAAACAGTTTCCAAAAAAAAGAACAGCAAATGGTGTCATATTTTCACTTTGCATCCTGAGTGTGGGTCTGTATCTGTATCTACTAACAAGTGGGGTTTGAATAATAACATTATTCTATAGCATAAATACATAATGAATTATTCTTATTATTTTGTTGTTGTGATTTCCTGTTTGCAGCACTGAACAGTCTGTGCTCTGATGTTCCCACTCTTCTGATGTGTTTGCACACAGCAGGTGGTGCTGTTAGAAAGCTTGGATTATGGCAAACAAATAGAGTCCAGGAATATTTCTGAGCACAAAACATGTGGGTCAGAAGATACATCATTATGATAGATTCATTTGCTGTAAAGTTGTTCAGAAGTTCAAACTGGGGTTGGTTTCTGAGTGTATCAAAGAGCTCCTTTAAATCCATTATTAGGAAATTTAACAGACCACCACAGCAAACCCACAGCACAGGTAAGGAGGGTAACATCCATGAGATCAGAGATAACCCTGATGGGTGGGAGCTGGAGGGATGTATCTTCAGGACCACCAGAAGTTGCACAGAGCTGGACGTCATAGAAGAGTGACAGTAAAATAATCACTGATTAAAGAAAATAAAATGGATTGTTTGGAATTTCTTCCCCAGGCACACAGAAGAAGGTGCTGTGGTCACATGAGACTAAAACTCAACAGTTTAACCAAATGTGACAACATCATGTCTGGTTCAAAGACTCTACCCTTGCATTGAAGCATGGTGGTGGCAGCATCATGCTGTGGGGTCTGAGAAACTGCTCAGAGTGTTAGAGACTTCCAGAGATTTGAAACTGGACCACCAGGATTTTGACCCTAAAAATCCTTCCACAAAGAGAACCAGATACAGATTCTGGCCTCAGTTCATGTAGGAGATTGATTTAAAGATTGCTGAACACAAGCAAGAACAACCTGGAGGAGCTGCAGACATTTCCATATATTTTGTGAAACTGTTAAAAACAAGTTTTATTTCGATTTTTAACTTCAGTGATCTAAACTGTCTTGTAGAATGATCATTTATATAAAAAAAGTAAAAATCCCATTAAATTACAGGTCATTAGGTCACAAAAAAGGAAAAAGTATCAAAAGTGATTTCTTTCAAAGACCTCTGAGTTAATGTGAGATTTATCCTCCATTACCTCAGCAGGCATAAAATGTGTTTTAACTTTAATTTTAACTGTAACTGTGTTTTGATTGTGTTTTTTAGTTTCTATATGGATTATATATTGTGTCTGAAAAATAAAAGTGATGATGATGATAATGACAATTAAGCAATATTTTTTCTGTGGAGATATGTCATAAACAAAAGAAACGTCTGCTTTTTTAAATGTGTTTTGAATCAAATTTGGTACATATCATATTTTTCTAAATCATCTGCTTAGAATAAATAAATGAGTTTTTAAAAAGTGCTGATAGAGGCTACTATGCACAACGTGAGCATCTGTAAATCTCTATAAAACCAGTTTCCAGTGAATTTTTTGAATTCCCTACGATAACAGTTCATTTTTCAGATATTTAAAATATTAGCTTGTTAAGCTGTTGTGGCATTTTTTTAACTTAAGCAGAAGAAAAAATTACAAAAAAAAATATTTTTTTCTCGTCATAGAGAATCCATATTTAAATTCCTTCTTGTTGCAGTTTTTTTTATCCATCAGGTCATTTTTATTACATAAAACGATCACTGTCAAAGACTGTCTTGTCAGCTTTCTGGCACTGAGCATCACCTTTGCATCTGGAAATTGTAGGAGGCTTACAAATCTTTAACAGAAGTTGGCGGACATCATTCGCTATGATTGGATGGGTTGAGGCAAAGGAAATGACAGAGGATAGGTGCAGATGCAGAGTATGATGTAGAGGTGAGGCAGGATTTCTGGAGAAAAGACTGGGATAAAAATAGCTGCCGTCTTGGCTTGCCTCCCTGAGCCGAACATGAGCCAAAGCCAGAGGAGTTCGACAGGGGATGCTCTCCAACATCTAGCTGCACGCTAATTACTGGAGGTTCTATTCAGGAAATTATCTCCATGTTCATTGCTGCATTTCACAGCAAATTAGCCGTGGAAATTCCAAAAACTAATAAATAAGGCTAAGTCTGTTCATTGGGGTCTCTCTGATTGTCCAGCTCACTTTCTTTGTCCTTCTGCCTCACTCTGAAGAAAGCAAGAGCTTATTCCTTTATGTGGGAATTGTTTCCACCCTTAAAAAGAGACAAATAAAGGCTTTGTTTAGGTCGTGCTGTGAGGTGGTGATAAGCTGTCAGTATTGATGCCAGAATGGCTAAAAAGCAGTCTGAGGACATACCAAACAGGCCTTTCTTTCTGTGGAGGAGCTCAGTGGGATTACCACGTTGAGAAAGAGTTGTTTCAAATTAGAACCAAATATCTTTGAATATTCAAAAGATAAAAAAGTACACAGTGACATAAAAAAGATCACACAATTAAAATATACATATATATGTATAGTAGTGATGCAAGAAAAAAACAAAGGAAAGGTGCTAAAAGTTAAATGTCAAGAGAACAATTTTTACAGATTAGATTTAGTTTGAGAGCCCCTGTTAGAGGACTTCACAGATAATTCTTTACAATTAGTTTGGATCAAATTGGACAGGATTAAAAAATAAATAAGGCCAATGAGCTAATGTTAAAAAAAAAATTAGATGTTTGGTATAATCTAAAACTCTTTCAAACAACTTTTGGGATTGGTATTCTTTCTGAAAATTTATCAAAAATTCACTTCATTAAAAAAAAAATTAAAGAATGTTTTATTTAAAAAATCTGAAGCCACCCAGTTGTTTCACTAATGTCTGCAACTTATTAAGTCATCAACACAAATACAATGATGGTGCCCCCATTCAGTGGTTCTGTGTGTGTAGACACGTTTTTGCTACATCATGGGGACCATTTTCCAGAAAAACATAGCCTTGTTTGGACCCAGTGCTCCTCATGGGGCTCAAAGCCTTCTGATTTTGGGTGATTTTAGGTAGGGTATTTGGTTCTAACCAAGGCACGAATTGAGTTTAGGCTAAGTTTATGGTCAGGGATGTACTGGGGTGTTTTAGAGTAAAGGGTCAGGGTTCGGTTAGACAAACGCCTGTGAATAAAAAATGAATGGAAGTCTCGGCCCGCTTCCAAACAAACTTGCATCTGGTGTAAATACAGACGGGCCTCGAACCTAACCAACTACAGGAATCATGTGCCTTTTTGGATTTCACGGGCCACCTTAGCTAAGCAACATTAACCCTCCAGTGTTGCTAATGCTAAAACTACGCTACAAACAATGAGCTGTTGTGGGTCAGAGAACGCGGATCATGTCGTCCGCCCGTTAATATCTCCCGAGTGTAGAATCTATCTGATTTTCCTGGTCTCCTAATATACTGTTGGATGTTGGTCTGGATGTCAGTAAAACATTATGCATTTCTCATGCTGCCTGGCGTATAGTCCTCGCTGTGTTTACCCTGAGTTTTGCCACCAAGGTGGGTTTCGTTTAAGTTTGAAAATGAATGTAGTTTGTTTTTAGGTTCCTCAAGTTGAATCTGCAGTCCTGGGTTCAGCACCTCCTGCCGTGACAGCCAAGCCTGGATAAAGGAGGAGGAGTATCTTTTTGGTTCTCTTTTGGTTGAATTTGGTATTCCAATGTTAAACAATACAGGACCAAGATAATTTTTGTGATGTGGGTCAAGGTAAAGACAAAAGCACAAACAGCAAGAATTTCTTAGGTTTGATCCCCAGTTTGGACCTGGGGTTTTTCTGTGTAGAGCATGTTCTTCTTTTGTTTGTGTAGGCTTTCTCTGGGTACTCCTCTCTTGCAAAAGAGATCTGTGATCTCAGTGGGATTTGCCTGGTTAAATAAAAGGTCAATAAATACTGTATATATAATTTGGCTTTGTCTAAAACAAAGCCCAAGCCATGCAGTGCCAGTCATCAGATACCCAACTTGAATATTAGTCTGGCCAAAGGAGGAGATGGAAGCTGCTGACATCAAGACATGAAAGCACCTCACAATTCATGTTGAGTTTCACCCCAAATCAGGTGAGGGGTAACCAACCAGACATTTGGGTGGTCGAAAAGCAACAGTATATAAGGCAGTATAAAAGGCAGTGGTGATTGATGTAGAGATCATAAGAGACTGTAACATCTGAAAGGAGAGTGAGATGCTGGATAAATACAAGGGCTTATATAAAGGAAAGAGAGAAATGATCATTGAAGCACTTGGTGACGTGATTGCCAAACTGGAACAATGGCTCCAACAGATCCCAGGAGTAACCTCGGAGATTTCTGTCCAGAGCTCAGTCCTAGGAACAGATAAGATTCTGAGTGTATACATACGTACAGTATATATGTCTGTGTGCATATACCTCAATGACATTTAGATGACAAACATTAGTCTAAAGCAAAAAAAAAAAAAAGAAACATCACAAATAAAGCAGGGGGCCCAAGAAACTCTGAAGTACTTCACAGTTTGCCCCACATTGGTGTAGCTCCAAACACCAAAGATTCAGTTCAGCCAATCAAATGTAAGTGTTCACCGAGCCAGATAAAGACAGTTATTATCCTATCTTCTTCATGAGCTCGTCAGCTGATGTGAACGCATAAAACCCTGGAGGAGGGCTATCAGTTAGTGACAGTATGTGGGTCAGTTCACTCTGCAGGGTGGGCGTCAAGACCACCCAGACCCTGACACACCCAGAGGATGAACAGGAGAACAGTGTGTGTGTGTGTGTGTAGGAGATGTATAGAGGTGCTATACCCAAATGACAAGCCTACTGGTCTCATGGCAAGGCACAATTAATGACCCGTGCCAACATTACAGGATGAAAAATCCCCCTGTCTGGACATGGCCAGCCCATCCTGGCAAGTAGAATTCTTCATTAGGCCCAGTAACAGAGGTGAGAGTGTTAGGGACTGTGAGCTGGTATAATTCTCAGGTCAATAAAAAGACAATTTACTTTCATAACTTTGGTTCTAATATTCATTTTACTCTGCTGAAACTGTAAATATTCACCTAGTGAACAAAAAAAGGGTAAAATACACACCTAAACATAAATAAATTGTAATGATCTACATAAAACATGTAACATTACATTAAATTTGGTCAAAATGACCTCAGCACAATTTCAGATTACTAGTTTTTTAAGCTACATTTTGGCTACGTTCACACTACAGGCAAATGTGACCCAAATTAGATTTTTTTGCCCCATGTGACCCATATCTGATTTTTTTTTATGACAGTCTGAACGCGACAAATCTGATTTTTTTCAAATCCGACCCAGGCCGTTTCAGTATGTGGTACTAAATCGGATACATATCTGATGTTTTTCAAAGCGACTGTGGTGTGAACACTCATGTCACATTCCATCCGACTTTTTTATCAGAGAGGTGGGGGTGAAGGATTGATAAGACACTAACCTCAAGTCAAGCTGTTTAAATCTGTAGCTCTATGTGTTTACAGCTCCAAAACACAAGTCCGGCTGCTTCGTCCTTTTACTTTTAATTTTCCATGTAGATGGTAACGTCCAGCCTTGGTCGCGGAGCCTATCAATCCTAAAGTTACTTAGTCGATACTTTATTCCCAGCTCATTGCTTTGTTCCAAAAATAAAACGCTTCACTGTAGCATCCCGGTCAGAGGCAGTTTTCAGATATATACATTGAACTAAACATGTCAGACCATTATTTAATCAACTCTGATTAAACAACTTCAGATTCAATGTGCTAAAAGTAGCATCCACGCTAACTCTGTAAACAAACAAGCCAGCTGAATGAAACGTCACGTCTTTTACTGCAGATTAGCGCTGTGGAGTGTTCACGCTGGAGTCTGATGCAGGTCGTATTTCAAATGTATTTTGAACGTTCACGGCAAAAGATCAGATTTTTTCAAAAATTTCAAATCAAGAATTGAGCATTAAGACCTGCAGTGTTAACGTAGCCTCTGATTGATACAGATCGCCCTCCCGTTGCCCTAGTAACGCTTCCCCCCTCCCCTTCCCCCCACTTCTACAGCTCCAAATCAGTTTTGAGACAACCCCATTTGGGATATTTGTGTCAAAAGAGTTATGCGCAGGAAGATAGTTGTGCACACGCAGGAGAGAGACACACACGTGCAGGAGGAGAGTTGAGCGCTCCTAGCGGCAGAGTTGAAAAGTTGTAACTTTGAGTTGTAGTTGTAATTAAAATTTACACACAAATTTAAGAAAAATACACACAAATAAATAAATTATGAGTGTATAACTTTAAATATATTTGTGTAAATGTTATTTTACACATTTTTAAAATTTTTTCTGTGACTTTACATTCAGAAAATATTTGTGTCATTGTTTTTTTGCAAGTGAAAATTTTAAATATAAATACAAATATTTTCTGCAGGTGAACAAATCTAAATTTTGCAGGTGACATTTTTAAGTAGAAATACAAATCTTTTCTTCAAGTACATAAATCTAAATTTTGCAGGTTAATTTTTTTCACAGGTACACAATTCATATTTCTACAATTTACAAATCAAAATTTTGCAGGTGGGTTTCGACACATTCCTACCTTCATAGTTTTGCAGAGATAATCCATCCCACCTCGCAGGTGTGGTATATCAAGATGTTGATTAGCTAACATGATTATTGCACAGGTGTGCAATAAGCCACAATAAAAGGCCACTCTGAAATGTGCTATTTTATCACCCAGCTTAATGCCACAGATGTTGCAGGTTTTGAGGGAGCGTGCAGTTGTCATGCTGACTGCAGAGATACAGTATCTACCAGAGCTGTTGCCTGTGAATTGAATGTTCCTCTACCATAAGACATATCCAAAGGCATTTCAGAGAATTTGGTAGTACATCCAACCAACCTCTAAATTGCAGACCACGTGTAACCATACCAGCCCAGGAAACTTCACATCCAACATATTCCCCTCCAAGATAGTCTGAGACCAGCCACCTGGACAGCTGCTCGGTTTACACAACCAAAGAACTTCTGTACACTGTCAGAAACCATCTTAGGGAAGCTCGTCATTCCCATTGGGGTCTCGACCTGACAGCAGTTCATTGTTGTAACCAACTTAAGTGGGCAAATGCTCACATTAGATGGCATCTGGCACATTGGAAAGGTGTGCTCTTCACATATGAATCCCAGTTTTCACTGTTCAGGGCAGACAGCGTGTCTGGAGTTGTGTGGGTGAACGTTTTGCTGATTTCAACATTGTGCATCGAGTTGCCCATGGCTGCGGGGTTATAGTAGGGGCAGGCATATGTCATGGACATCGAACGCAGGTGCTTTGGACATGTCCAAACCAATATACACACTGGTCCTCCTTTGGACATTTTCAAACTAATAAACTAATTTGCCCACTTGTCCCTCCTCTGTACATTACCAAACCAATATACAGACTGTCCCTACTCTGGACATGTCCGTACCAATATATTGACTGCTGTTCCTCTGGACACATCCAAACCAATATACACATTGGCCCTCCTTTGGACATTTTCAAACTAATAAACTAATATGCCCACTGTCCCTCCTCTATACATTACCAAACCAATATACACACTGTCTCTCCTCTCGACATGTCCAAACCCTCTCAGTCTGGTCTCTAGTTTTACCTCCAGTCCTTCAACCTGAGCTGTACCTCTAAAAATCTCATTCCTAATCTTTTTCATCCTTGTCTCTCCCAAGGAGAACCTCAACATCAGCTCTGACCTTATCAGCTCTGTCTTTTGTCTTTTTGTCCATGTCTCTGACTCCAAACTACATATCATAGCTGGTCTCACTGCACTCTTTTAAACCTTTACTTTGACCGTTCCAGTCAATCCTGCTTGGGCTCTCTTCACTTCTTTACCACACTCCCTGTTGTCCTTGACAGTGGACTCTAAGTCCTCAAAGTCCTGCACCTTTGTGACCTCTGCTCCATGTACCCTAAGTGTTCCACCTGCCTCCCTTTTATTCACACACCTGGGGCCTCATGTATCAACAATGCTTACGCACAAAAAGCTTGCGTACTTCGTTTTCCACGCAAAACCCCTGATGTATCAAAACTGAAATGAACGTCAAAACGTGCGCACCCCCACGCCAACTCCAAAGCTGGCGTAAGCACGTTTTTGTGGTTTTGGTTCAATTGGCGACACTTAGAGGTGATTCTGAGAAACTGTTAATGATGTGAAAATGATTATTGTTCACACCAGAAACACAATTAACAATTATTACATCCACAGTTAGGTAAAGGACGTGCAAAGTTGTGCCAAAAATAACTTTAACAGGTACAGATAGAGGAAGATAAAATAAATAGTGTAATATTATGGTGGCAAGATAATGTCATAAGTCTCGCGAGAGAAAACGAGCTCTCGCGCGAGCATGCCGTAACTCTCGCGAGAGAAAACGACATCTCGCACGCACAAATTCAATACAAGCAAGCAAAAATCATACCCGCGAGAGGGGAATAGATCTCCGCGAGCGTGAATGGTGATCTGCT
>JARVJO010000330.1:26541396-26552590 GCA_031762555.1 Cynodonichthys magdalenae | reverse complement strand
ATCCCTTCATCCCTTCAACCCATCCCTACAATAAATCTTTAAAATCATATCCTCGTGGCGTGGTCCTTGCTAGTGAATACTGTATTATCATTATAAAAAAGAGATTGTCTGTTAAAGAAAAAAGTTTCAGCAGGGTGGAAGGGAGCGTCTGTCATGTTTAACACGTGTCACTGAAGTGAAGTTGTTGCAGCTTCTTTAAAGGTTTAAAGGTATTTTTACAGGTGACTGTGGGACAGTGTTTAAAATTTAATAATCTCATAGCTGAAGGTTAGTGCACAACTAGTTCTAGCCTGCAAGTTTTCCTAACATGGTTTGTGTAACAGATCTGCACAAAACGATTGTGCAACATATCAGAACAGAAATGATCACTAATAGCTACAGAGAGCTCCTAGCTGGAAGGAAAGCATGGAAATGAAGTGGAAAATGCATATGATTAGGCAAATACAATCTCCTTCCATCCTGTGTGGATATGAGGATGTGTTTATGGGGAGCAGATAGAGTCTGGGAACGATGCACTCTAAATACACAGTTACATCTGCATCTCCACATCCAACATTTGTTTTCATTAAATTTCTATGTTTACATCTGCATTCCTCCGTTTGACTGAATCTGCATCAAATTATGTAGTAAATGATGCTCGAATGTTTTAGTAGACTTAAATGGAGAGGAAGTGTGTTCAGTACAAACTACTGGATTCGAAATATTTGCTTTTTAGTTCTGATGATTTTATTTTCCTGAAACTTTAATAACTCAAGTTTGAGTAAATATTTTAGAGCAGATGTTGCATCTTAAATGGATCATTAAAAGATTTAATTTTGTTCTGCACTGTTATCCCCCTTTAAAATATGATCTGGCTCAGTTGTAAGGCTCTGAATATGTTCGACATGATCTCCATCATCTACTGTTGCATCTCTGCAAAGTTAAATCCCTGTTATTATGCTGAAAAATATTAACAATACACCTGAAGTCCAAAACTATGATTGGATGCATCCAACAAATAAACAAAATTTCTCATTCTAAAGGCAATTTTGCACACAGACAATTTTGTGCTCCTGCAAGCGAGCAGCGCACATCTGTGTTTCTATTATCGTAGAGAACGGGGGTTGGGGGGTGGGGGGGGGCTGTTATTTTTTTGATCATATCAACAACAACAGGGACACGGGACATCCATCATGACCTGACCACCTCCACCGCCTGCATGTACTTGAGTGGGTCCAACAAGTGGTAGCAATTTTCCATTTTCATTTGTTGACCACTTGACCATGTGCTTTCCTCGGCTGCAGCAGATGAGCTCTCATTCATGGTCGACTTCTGGTCCAAACACACCCGTGAGCTCTGCTCCGATGCACCAGATGTTGACAGCAGGGTGCAGGGGAGCATACTGCACACAGCAAAAACCATGAAACCATAGTAGCCCAACTGAAAACCGAACAGAATGCAAAAAAAATATATATATTCTCAGCATCTATGTTGACACCTAACTAATACTAATTAAATTTTAAGGCTTGTTGTTAGCAGAAGCTAACTGTCATTAGCACATCAGGTTTTGTAGACTGAATTACACTATTTTTAGAAATGCTATAATATATTTTTTACTTCTGTAACCAACTCTTTATTCCTAATTAACATTTAACGTAAAGTGCAAGAAAATCATATTTATCCATCAGAATCACTTCGATTCCTGAAACAATCCTGAAAAGTTTTATCAACATCACATCAGTCATACACCACTGATCCACAGACACCAGATTCAACTTGTCCCAGTTGTTGTGTTTTGTTTTTAGCTGCACTGTATGAGAGTTTATAACTTTTAAAGTCGAGTAACTCTTCTAAAACAAAACTTTAAAGCCATTATTGTAAAGTCTAAGGTAACTGAGCTGCTCTGTAGGTAGATCCCTTCAGTTAAGTGTTCTAAGTGTACAGCAGAATCTGGCTGTCGTCTCTGCATGTTGGCTCGATTCCCTAAAAGCACTTGCTGCTTTCCCTCTGGCCTTCTCTGCTTCCTTCTCATCTTTGCCTTCCTCTTGTTTTCCTTGCATTCATCCAAATTTCCCCCCTCTCCAGGAGCTGAGACAATGGGGCCCCGGTTGCAGCCAGCCATGGGGCCCCTCCAACCAATTGAGCTTTTTCACAACATAGCCCAAGGGCTTCAGGGTAAATCCTACAACTTGGCATCTCGGTGTGCCAGCTAAAGGATGCCAATGTCCGCCAGCATTGCTGCACTCTACAATTGCAGCCTGCTCTATTTGTTTTGCAGTGTTTGTCTTTATGACAGCATGCTTCTGTCTGTCCTCTTTGTCTCACAGAGATCCTGGATGGTTTTAGCTTATATTTGGCAAACAGTGCAGAGTTGAATGTAGGAGTTTCACACACTTTTTAAAGACCTTATTTTCAACAATTCCTGCAGCTACATCTGCACAGACATGTATCTAGATTGATGGACTGGGACCTTGTTCGCAGTATTGAGGACATTGGTCCAGTCTGCTGCTTAAAGAACAAAAATCAGCATTCAATGATAAGGAGTTTCATCGAAGGGAAGCTTTCAGTACAGCTGTTCCTCTGCCTCAAAAGGAGTCAGGTGACTTTTTCATTCAGAACCCACTGGGAGGAGAGTCCAGTGTAGACCCAGAACTTGATGAAGGATAGATGTGTTTGGATGGGTTGAGTGAAGTCTGGGCTTCCTTCCTAAACCCTGTTGCCTCTGCAAAGGCTGCTGAATAGCCACATAAAAGGGAGCTGGCATAAAGAGTGATTGTTCTGCAGATTGACCTTCATGTGCTCCATTTGACCCCACTACCCCCCACCCTGCTGACCTCTCCTCTATGACTTTATAGGATCATTTACATATGGCATTAGCCACTCGTGTTGTTTATCTTTTACTGAGGTCATTTTCATCAAAGTTGCATTTCAGGAGTGGCAATAATAAATCCAGCTTACCTTCAGACACAGATGACCTTCACAAACCCACCTCCCTCTCCCCCCAACACTGCTCCAGCTGTTACAGAGTTTTGTTATTGCTTGAAGATAATTTTTTTTTTGTTTTTTTGCTTGAAACAGGTTAAACACTGAGGAGTTCTACGGGGATATCAGCAAACTTAAATTTGATGTTCTCAGATCTAGTTTTACAATATTTTATTGGTAGATTTTCATAATAGTACCTGTTACAACCAGTTTATTACTCAGCTATTAGCGTTAGAGACGAGTTGGCAATGAGTGTTTGTGTTCAGCAGGTTGTGCACCTGTGTGTTGTGCACAGTTTCTTGTAATCATTGGGCCTCATGCAAGAGCATTTTTGGATTCTGTTACAAAATTTCTCTTACTTTTGTTTGTATGAAGGGTTCGTATGAACATGCCACGTCAGATTCAGCAAACGCTTCTATCTTCAGGAAAAGTGTGTAAATGAGCAGCGTAAACATGATGAATCCCACCTGTTTGTACTCAGATGCTCGTGCACGAGGAGAGGAGATTAGCATAATTACCACCCCAAAAACACTGTATAAGACTACACTTCCTGCCCTACAGACCAGGAAGTGTTCATTCATGAAAATGACAGCAAAAAGTAAAATGTAGAACTTTACGAGTTCAGAAACTGAATTCCTGCTCTCCGAGATCAAGAACAGAAATTCTGTCATTTTTAGCAGCGTCAGCTGTGGAAGCCGAGGGATGAAATGACGACAACTGGTCTCCTGTGGGTTGTACACAGTCACAGAAATAAAAATCTAAATCATATTCATGTCTCTCTGCTCCAGTTTTCCTTTGGTCAAAAATTTTTAATTCAAGTGTAAACAGTGTGTAAAATATTTTTCATTTATTCAGAAGAAGAGCCACATAGATAAAATAAGATAAGATAAGATAAGATGAGATGAGGTGAGGTGAGGTGAGGTGAGATAAACTTTGTTGTCCCGAAGGAAATTTCTCTTGGGTACAGACCCTGATTGCTACACAGTTCAGACAGTCACATTACAGTCACACACAAACACACATTTTACAATAAATACATTTCAAGAGAATTAAATACATAAAATAAGCATGTCAATACAGTTTAAAATCTTGAATACCATTACCTAAAATCACACTTTACAATTACCGTTTGTTACTATTTATGGCTTTAATAGAAAGTGGAGCAAATGAGTTCTTGTAGCGGTTCAGTCTACATGTGGGAACTCTGAGACGCCGACCTGAAGGAAGAAACTGATACATTGAATGAAGAATATGAGGGGGTCTGAAATAATTTTCTGGGCCTGTTTGGTTATTGTATCATCAAAAATGGTCTGAAGTGAGGGGTGCTGCTTGACTCCTATCAACTTCATAGCTTTCTGTGTAAGACAATTGAGTTTGGCCTTCATTTGGACAGGTTACCATACCATGAGATGTGCCAGTCGCGCACTGCATTGTTGGCCATTAAAATAATTTTGTTGCCCACCTCAGTTCACTGTGTTCCCATCTGGCAGATCACAGAACTTTTACGATTAAATCTAATAGACTACTCTTCAGAAATAAAGATATGCAGATTTGGACCAGTTCTTAAATATTCATCCATCCATCCACTCATCCAGCAACCATCTATCCATCCATACATTCACTTTATTTTATCCCTGTCTCTCCCTGGTGTATGTTTCCATCAGTAAGGCGGGGACACTGTGGACTGTAGTGGTTCATGAATTTTTTTTTGCTGCTCCCACAACATCTGAACACATTTACAGCCTGTCTTGTTAAGTGTCAGGTAGTAACAAGCTTTAATACCTCAATGTTCTTAATCTGACTGAATATTTTCTGTGTTCTTATGGTGAAAATAACTGTTTAGAAATTGAAGCATAATTTCTTCTTTCTTATCTTTTCTTTTTCTACTACGATGTCCTTACCAGAGCAGACTTCAGCACCTTATTTTATGGCTTTAAGTATCTTTCTAACTTATATTTGCTCTGCAGACTGCACCTGCAGCAGCACCCCCACCCTGTCCCCCACATCCACAACCCTCCATCTTCCATAGATCTGTGACAGCTGCTGCAGAGGATTACATTTGATTTTTAAACAAACACACAGCTCTGCTGCGCTCGGCGGGGGCCAGCGGCCGGGTTCCATATCTGGCTGACTGAGGGTGAACCATTCCTGGGGGAGAGGCAAAGAGGAGGGCCCCCGTGTAATCTGATGAGCCCTAAAGCTCTTCAACAGAACTTCACTAAAACAAAGCTGTCATGACTTCACCTCTGTTTTACAGAAAGAAGAAGCATGTTTGCTCCTGATGAAAACAGCTCATTATTCTGTAGAAAGAGACCAGCCTTCAGTTGTCCTGACTTAACATGAGTCAGCGCCACAGAACCAGGGAGAGACAGCCCCATCGACAGCTAATATCTCGATTGTTGGACTTTAGCCCCACATTGTACCTTGGTTGTTCAATAAAAATCACATTGAGACAAGAAAAAAAAAATGGATCAGGACTCAGTTATAATGAGTCTGTGAAAAGAGTCTCTAGCCCTGTTTCCATTCAATTTTTTATGCGCATTTTGAGCAAACTTTTAAAATTTTGAAAAAACAAAAAAAACAAAATGCACATCATGTTTTCATCAACTGGCTTGGAGCAAATCAACCAGGCTACACAAAGTGTAGTTATGTCCAGCGTTGACGTTATGCATGTCTGTTGTAAACAGGAAGTAAAGATGCAAACTCACAGGGACACATCAGGACAATGGAGAGAAGTTATCAGGAATGTGTTGCTACTATCAGGAAAGTTGTAATTATTCAGTCATATCAACTAGTATTGGTGATGTTACATGCTGTCTGGAGATGTAGAAAACTTCATGTTCCGGGAATATCTGGGAAAACACTGACAGGGAAGGAGGGTCCAGCTGCAGCAGCTGCCGGTAGAATTATTGGACTGCAGGAACAGCTGATCGAGGTAAATGTTCGCTTCGTCAGAACTTATTCGGCAGATGTGTTTGCATCTCCCCTTTTGTGCATTAACTCTTTTGAAAATTTCAAAAACCACCTCAAGTGAGGGTAAATTTTTTTTTGCAAAATTGAGGAGTTTTTTTGGGGGCAAATTTTGCAGTTTCTATCCATCTTTTCTAGTGTGATACTTTAAAATGTGCATAGAAAACACTGATGGAAACACAGCTTCTGATTCCCAAACTGGACAAGGAGTCCCCATAAATTAAAACAACTTTAGAGTTCATTCATTTCAACAGATTCACTCAGAAAAACTAATTCAAACAAACAGAACAGAAAACTCTTCCTCACTTATGATTGGTCAGTGGCATTCATCAAGTTCAGGTTGGTTCTGAGTCCTTGTGAGTCACAGAGTCCAACTGTTTAAATCAGGGGTGCCCAAACATTTTCCCTGAGAGGGCCAAACTGAAATATGATCTTAGGGCTGTGGGCCAAATGCAATAATATATTACATGAAATGCAAATACTTCTTGAGTAAAGTTTTTTTATTTTGTTTATGATTAAGCTAGCAGTACACTTTTTTTATTAGGTTTTTTGTTAGCCAATGGATGTGCCGAAAATTTGACGTACACTCAAGCAGCAAAAGCTTATGGGACATTTCATAAATTAAAATTTGAGTATTTGTGGAATTATAAAGTGCGCAAATCTAGATTTGTGTTTAAATCTAATCTAAACATCTCTTGTAGTATTTTATGTTTAATTCAATCATAATTCAAAGATAAAGTAAGTAACGTAAGTTAAGACTATCTGTACTAAAGCCCTTTTATATAGTTGGACCAATGGTTGGAATGACTAAGTGGAAATATAGTGTTTCTGCATAAAACAGGAGAACACAACCTAGTAGCCAGGACAACTGCTGGTGGGCCAAATCAAATGGCTTGATGCGCCAATTTTGGCCCGCGGGCCCCACTTTGGGCACCTCTGGTTTAAACAATCTGTGCTACAACTTTTCTGTTAAAATCAACCTGAGTTGTGTCCTGGATGTTTCCAACACATCTCACCTCAAACATGTGTCCTCTGACAGAAACCAGAATCTCCAAGTGTGCGGGAAATAGGCTGCTGACCACAGACTGTTCTCAGAGCCTAACGTTTCCCTCAGAGTCGGCAAAAAGTGATGATGGTGGGGTTGGGGTGGGGTGGGGTGGAGGGGGGGAGGGGGTGTTGAATAACTGCTGGCAATCCAAACTGAAGAAAAAATATCACACCTCCTTCCTTTGGAGTCTTTAATGACTTCTCCCTCCTCCGCTTTCCCATCAAAATATTATATCAATATGTGCTGGCGAAAAATTAAACAAGTAAAACAATGAGACGGCCCTGGGGGGGGTTGCCTTCCCCCTCTAAATTAGTCTGTGCATTTTAGAAGAAGGTCACTTCCTCCTCCTCTAACCAGCCCACACCCCACCTCCTGCTTCCATCGGATCAGTAACACGTTCCTGGGTGTGATCGCGCTGACCTGAGTTTGAATTTAGAGTGTTCATTAATAGGATATTATGCCATATGCTCACAGCACTGTCATATTGTAATGTCTGGCACTGGGTTAAGAATTTGTAATTAGGGCTGCTATAAAAAAAAGGACTGGAGGGGGCTCGTGCTAACTTTTGTTCAAGAAAGAGATTTGCACTTCAGATGGTAAGCTGGGTAAATCGGTCATCTGCTGACCTGCTGGTTCACCCAGAGCACTCTGGGAAAAGACCAGGACAAGCATGGAAAGGAGGGAATCCATCCTGACTTTAAATCCACATAGTAAAGCATATTTGGTGCTTCTTGTAAGCTTTGGATTTAATATTCACTCGGCTTAGCCTGAGAGCTCTCTCTGAAACTCAGAAAAAAAACCTCAGAAACGGATAAAACAACAACGTGAACAGACAATTTTCTTAAGTTTTCCTTTTTTTTAAACTGTGATGCAACAACTGTAAATATTCCAATGCATGTGACTAAAAATAATCTGTTTAACACTAAAAATGTCTTTTTTTTTACAGCTTCAGATATGCTAAAGGGGCTATTCATTCAGCTGTCTGCAGTTCACTTTTTCATGCTGTTCAGAAAATCTGCAAGCTTTATATTGAAACTTTGGGTTAAAACGTTTTCCTTTTTTACTAAACTAAATTCATCAAAGTCTTTTATTTAATTCTCTTTAAATTAAAAGTTCTAATCAGGACAAATTGGTTTAAACTCTGCAGGATTTTTGGGGTGACTATGTTAACAGCATCGTAATGAATAACTGAAGATCCAGAGAATCAGAATCTGCTGAGTCACTGTTCGTCATGGTGATGTCCACCTTTTCTGTGGAGCAGGATGAAGATAAGCAGCACACAGCAGGACTCATTATCAGATATTAACACAAATTATAAAATGAAGGTCCGACAAAACAAAAACTATAACTTAAAACAATCTTGAACAGTAAAAGAAGAAACCTTCTGGTGGCCGTATCTATAATTTTTGTGTGTTTCTATAGAATTTTACGTAGCAGGTGTTGTAGCTATAGTAGCGGCTGTAGCCTGGTTTTGAGAAAATTAAGACATGAAATATAATGAAAGTCAATGAGAATTTGGGTGAGTTTAGTTTGCACTTTGTGAGGAATTAATAAAAAAAAAAACATAAAGCCTGTACCGGTAATATGACTATCATGTAGTACAATGAGTGAAATAAAACAATATACCTACCTTTTTATGTAGTATTTAATGTAAAGAAGACTTTGGGGGAAAAATTTAATTGCATTCTGTAATTGAATATAAAAGTTATGGCAGTATTTAAACTGTGAAACAATCAGAACCAATAAAAATATAAAATGCTTCTTTAGTCACATAACCCGACTTACTGTGACCTGTTTAAACTTTGAACGATGGTTCTGTTATGAAGTTCGTCTGAGATGAGGGGCTTCAAACAGAACTGGGTTTATTCATCACAACCTTCTTGTTGTTTTTATGGTATTCTGCAGAGTTTATCTTGTACAATGAAGTATTAGGGCCACACACAACAAGATTTTTTTTCATATAATTATGAGAATAAAGTCATAATATTACGAGATTAATGTCGTAATTTTACGAGAATAAAGTCATAATATTACAAGATTAAAGTCATAATTTTACGAGAAAAAAAGTCATAATTATGAGTAAAAGTCATAATTTTACATGTCTGTTTTGCATTCCTGATTTTTTACTAATTTCCTCATCATTTTCCTAACACCTGCTGTGGACAGTCATGCATCTCTCAGTGTTTATGAAGTCTGCGATGACTTGGGTCACTGTTAGTTTAAAATGCTTTCATCGAAATTTAGCTACTTGACGACTAAATCTGTCGATGCACCCATTAATTACAATACGGCCTGAGTTAATCAATATGGTCGTTTGCACATTTCGAAGTCCTGCTACTTATAATTTGATGCTAATGTGCTAGAACGACAAGTTGCTCAACATTCCTCATTTTAATGCAGTGGTAAAAGCTTTTGTAAAGGGTATAGTGTGGCTTCAGTTTTAGAATGTTGTGACTATTTTGTCATAATTTTATGACTTTAATCTTGTAATATTACGACTTTATTCTCGTAATATTATGACTTTAATCTCGTAATATTGCGTCTTTATTTTTATACGACTTTAATATCGTAATATTATGACTTTAATATCGTAATATTATGACTTTAATCTCATAATATTACGACTTTATTGTCGTAATATTATGACTTTATTCTCATAATTTAAAAAAATAAATAAAATCTTGTTGTATGGCCCTAATACTCTGTCGTAATCTTAGTTGTAGTGCCACCAAAAGTTCTACTTCACAGTTTCTGATCAACACACTCCGATGTGATGTTTACAGAATGTTTCCAGAGCTTGGGAGGAATATTATATATTTAATATGGAGGAAACAGATAACTAACAACCTAACCCTGATCAAAGTGTGTGCATGCATAAGCACTGAAGCACCCTTAATAACAGCAGCCACTACTTCAGACTAGATTAAAATCATTGACCAGAACAGGTAATCGGGTCACCAAACTTCCTCCAGTCCAGAGGTGACCCTGCAGCACTGTAGGAGTGCTTTACTGGTTTCCAGTTAAGTCCCAGTATTTGTTCTGAGAGCTCTTCATGAGCCGTGTTTCTTTAAGAATGACATCTGTAAGCAGTCTTTGCTGCTAACCCTGTTTCTCTCTCACACACCAACGTGTCCCAGCGGCACTAATTTTCATTCAGAATGATCTTCATGGGCGGCATTGAAGGATGAGGGTATGAGCAGCTTTTGCCTTGGCGCTATCCCAGGACTTTCAGCCTGCATGTGCTGTCGTAATTACACTGTCCATGCTAAATGTCTATTGTGTAAATATGCACTGCAGATGCCAACAAAAGCAGAAAATTGAAGGATTTTTCCGGCAGGAGGCAGTAAATAATTACAAACCATGTTAGTTATGCTAAAACAGTGTGTAATACAGGGAGAAAATGTATGGAATAAGACAATGACACAGGAAGTCATGAGCAGGCAGTTACAAACCAATTTACAGATTAGGAGACAGACAGGAATGGATTTTACATATTTTTAAACTATCTGTTATTTCTCTTTGTTCACGTGTTCTTTGTTTTCAGTTGTGTGGAGTAAAAGATTGTTCTGAATCAATAGCAGAACAAGGAGGGTGAGCTTCAGTTCAACATTTAGGAGAAAAATCATAAAGTTAGAAAAAACTGAAGGACACTAATGTTACATCAGCAGGCAGCAACAATCAACCAAACCTGTAGAACTTTCAACAAACAGCTTCAAAACATCATTGTGTGGAAAAAATGGCACCAAAAACAAACAAACAAAAAGAATGGCTACAGAAAAAAGAACACGTATGGCTAAAACATGAAGTTTAAAGTCTTAAGAATCTTTATTATTTCAAATGGACAAAGAGAAAATCATTCTTTCACAACAAGATAAATTCAAAGTAACAAGGAGCCGGAAGAATGCAGTCTGTTACAGGGGCGTGGCTACAGGTAGGCCCACCCACTTTGTACCTGGGCCCACCCAAATCAAATGGCTTTCTTAAATGAAATTAAAAATATTAATAATAAAATTATATGGAATGGAGCGGGAGATCGATAGGCGGATTGGTGCTGCATCTGCAGTGATGCGGGCGCTGTACCGGTCCGTCGTGGTGAAGAGCTCTCGATTTTTCGGTCTACGTTCCTACCCTCATCTACGGTCACGAGATTTGGGTCGTGACCGAAAGAACGAGATCGCGGATACAAGCGGCTGAAATGAGTTTCCTCCGTAGGGT
>JARVJO010000330.1:26504732-26523523 GCA_031762555.1 Cynodonichthys magdalenae | reverse complement strand
AGCGCCTTGGGATTCCCCCAGATGAGCTGGCCCAAGTGGCTGGGGAGAGGGAAGTCTGGGTCTCTCTTCTTAGGCTGCTGCCCCCGCGACCCGACCCCGGATAAGCGGAAGAAAACGGACGGACGGACGGACATCCCTCCTGTTCCACAGTCCAACTAAAACAAAACTAAATGCTGACTTACAACCCTGGTGTCAGTTGGAGCTCTTTTCTTGATGACCTTTGACCCTTGTTGAACAGCAGAGTGTATAAGCAGATGGCAGAAAGGTGGCAGACTGTGAGGACATGCAGCTCCAGGTATGAGGCAGACAGTGCTGGGTCAGGATCTTCTGTCAGACTCAAGGATTTAGCAGTGTTTGCTGCAGTCATGTTTTAAACAAAAAACAAACTGTTAAGAAGAGTCATAGTTATTAGAACTGCAGTCAGAAGGAAGAACAGACGTAAAGAAAACTAGATACCACTGGTAGCACCCCCCGCACATACGCAAAGCACCCACACACCAGAACTCACATACAAGCTGTGGCTGTTTAAGATGTTCTGGTATTTATATGAGAAGTGACTTTAGAATGATCATTACAAATAAAATATTTTGTTGATGGAAAAAAATAATAAATAAAAAAAAACCATCTAAAAAAAACATCTGTTCTTGGTAGTCTGTTGGAGTAGAGTAATGCTAGGTGCAGCTGTTTTTGTGCTAGGGTTAATCAAAAATTAAAAAAATATAATAAAAAAAATGTTAAAAACAGCACAAAACAATATGACCCCGCTTCACGTTGTTATAAAGTAGAGCAGGTCGCCCACAGAACAAGTTCTAAAATAAAAAGTCTCATCACAAAGCATTGCCTAAAATTTGTATTCATTAACATTTGCATAGAGGTCAATTTTAAATAAAAATAAGAAAATATATAAATAAATTATAAAAACTTTAAAAATAGTGATCTTGTCTGAGTTAAGAATCAGAATTATGCAAAGACACACTTTTATGTCACTGTCTCCCAAGCGGCGCAGCTGCAGTGGAAATTTACCTTCCAGAGTTGTGGAGGAAATGGCAGAAAAACCTCAGAAAACATATTACTTTCACAAAGACTGGGAGGAGTTTATTGTTTTACTGTTGTAGAAGACAAGGGTGTGTGTCTCATTTGTAGAGCAACTGTGGCGACAGCCAAACGCCACAGTGTGAAGTGACACTTTTGTACTTATTTACCCAATTTTGTATTTCTGTTGGTGAAGTAAAACTGTGGAACAGTCTGAATGTGGAACTTAAGGAATGTCCAAACATAAAAAAAATTAAGGAGAAGTATAAAAATATTATTTTCAAAATATATAGGGAGGCTGAGTGTGTCTGATTATTATTATTTTGTTTTGTTTTGTTTTTGCAATATATGGAGACGTTTGGGGCTGTGTATATATGTCTGTATATATACATTTATGTGTGTATGCATATACACTGAATATAGATGTATATTTATGTTTATGAATATATTCTAGTATTATATAATTTATTAGGTAAACAGATTGTTGTTTTACTCTTCATGAAATTGTAATTTTAAATTCCCATTCCTTTTCAAATAAGTTAATTTCATTATCATTTTTTTATTATCATTGTTTTGTTTTCCATGTTTGAAATAAACTAAACACTTCACCAGCTACCACATTAGCTTTAATGCTAACTCTACCTGGCAGCTGTAGCGTGAAGCGACCACTATTCTGGGATGACCTCTGAACCCTGAGATTATGTTCCAGAACTGAACTGAACTAGTTTCTTTAAAGTTATTTTAAAGATTACTCCTGACATACTGTCTTCTGTTTCAATAAGATTTGTTTTTCTTAAACACTTAATCATGAATATACAGATTTAATATTCTTAAAATCTAAGAAAAAAGAAAATTAATTTTTCTTTATTTCAGTGTCGTCATAAATGACTGAGGGCAATATGAGCTCAACAGTTAATGCAGATGTCTTTCTAATCAGTAAAGTGTTTTTATACATGTCTAACATTCCTGTACGTTTTCTTTCTTTGTTTCAGACAAAGCTCTTTTTGTCCAATATTACTGAAAATTGATTAATTTTATCTTTGAATTAAAATTTTAAAAGAAAAAAATTGGGTTCCTATTTCTTAAGTACTCATTTAATCTGGGAAAATTCACTGTTGCATATTCCTCTTTGGTGTATATGAGTCTGATTGAAAAAAGTGAATAAATACCCTCCCTGTTTTGTTGTTTTGTACTGTTATTTAAAGAGCATTGACATTTTATAATAAACCAAAGAGGAGCTGGGAGAAACAGTTTGGGAACCCCTGAGTTACAGAATGCTGTTGAGTAAAATAACCAGTAAGTAAAGTAATCCTCTCCAAGTAGTTTAATAGTTCTGATATTAAATATTTTTATGTCATCAACGTTTTGCCACAATGTAACATACTTGTCTTTTAAAAAAAAGACAAAATGTATACACATGCAGAAATTAGGAATTGTTTTTTTGTTAGTTAACATTTTAAATTAAGATTTCATACATAAGTAGTATGTTTATTAGGATTGCAATAATAATAATAATAAAAAATAATAAATAAATAACTGAATGTCTGTAAATCAAAACCAGCCTTGGGTCTGATCTGTTTTAAGTTTAACTTGATGTGTTTCTGAAACAGTACATTTTGTTTCTGCAGAGGTCCAAACATGTAAACCACAATCCTGTCTGCCAAAAGCCCAAACCCCAAGATGCTCCAGAATCACAAAGGGATAACGCAGAATATACATTTGTATTATTATTTTTACTATAAGAACTCAGGGTTTTATGTATGATTACATCATTCTTATTATTTAAAATGTGTCTCTTCTTCACCCTCTGTGTTTTAGCCATTATGTAATGTTGCTGAGTAAGACACATCAGCCCTCCTTACATTTACTTATGCATGGCCTCTGCAGTCCACCCCTGTGGTTTTCTTCACACAGAAAGCCCGGCTCAGCAATAACCCTCAGCTCATCTGCTGCTAGTCAATCTGTAATGAATAAGGCCAGCTTTTTAGATCAATACTATCTGTGAGAAATCACCAGCCGGCTGGACGTCCACATGCTATCTACTCATCGCTCGTGTGTGTGTGTTCTCAGTATATTCATTTATAAAACCTGTCATATATTGTGTTGTACACCACATGTAACTCTGGATGCAAAATACTGGTTTTGTTGTTGACAAATTCTAAATCTTGCAAAATTGTTTTTTTTAATGCAATTTGGCTTTTTAAGCACTAAAATTTTTGTAAGATATTTCTTGGTCAACCTGAGTGATGATTTATTGTCTTGTTAAAGGCTAAAAGCATTGAAGCAGCTTTATTATTACAGCATCTGGCAGCTTTCATTTTTGTCCCATTTTGTGATTCATTGCTCGTCATACAGTTTTAGAAAAAAAGACTAAAAACACACAAACCATCAAATATTGTGGTTCAATCAGGAACAGTCTGCTCTGGGTTTTGGTAGCAGTTAAATGTACATCACATTGCAGGTCTTAAAGCTGAAATCTGTATTGTTAGCTCAGATTTGATATTTTTAGTATGGTCATTAACATTTTAATTTAAAGTGGACCTCTATCAGACTCCATGCAGCAGGAGATGTGATGTCACAAGCAGCATGCTGTGGATACAGAAGGAAATTTGGATGCTACATGTCAGCATGTTAGCATGTGTAGATCCATTCTGAAGCTGCGGTCCAATTAGAGCAGACTTCATTATTACCTGCTGTGATTGTTTCATCCAGCTTTTATATTGGAGCTTGTCTCTTCCTGGCTACTCAAAGGCAGAGTGTCAGAAATAAACTCAATTATTAATTATTAATCCTCTCATACTGTTCTGGATTCGATCCAACACCAACATTGGTGTGTTGCTGTAGATTCTTAGCCATCCAGGGCATGGCAAATCAAAAAAAAGATGACACAACTGGACTTTTATTGATGCAGACATGTTGAGTTCTTAGCTTTAAACTGGATGTTGTTGGTATCACTACGTGATTTTTACCTTCGCATCCAAAAGAATAAACTGTTGTCTGTCTTAGTGTAAAATCATACAATCACTTGGTAAAACAAATATCTCATTTTATCTGAGCAACATATTTGGTAGTCTATGAGTTTGTTGAAAGCTGCTGGCTCTGTCCATCACACTGAAGGAGGAGAAAGAAGTCACTCAAACAGCTGACATAACAAGAAGTATGCAGAAGGAAAATAAGGTGGAGAATGGACAGAGGGAGGGACAAGGACAAAAGTTTGGAGGAAGGAGAAGCAGACATAACAGGTCAGGTTAAGAGATGGAAGAGGATATAATGTAAAGGGTAAAAAGAGGAGACGTGGGGAAACAGGTTGGTGAGAAAGGCAAGGGAAGGTGGAGGAGGGAAAAAAAGGGGGCTTGCTTTTTTGTGAAGTGTCCCCTGGGTGTGGCTGTATCAAGTCAATCTAGGGAGCTAATTCGTGTCAGGGGTTGAATCCTATCTTCTTGGGAGGCGAGCAGAAGGTTGATAAAAATTGAAGTGGAATCAAAGTTGGATGCAGGAGGGGGGGGGGCAATAGAATAGGTAGGGTGAGCATTTTCCCCTCCCTCTGATGTTCTCCTTATCCTCTGACCTTGGTCAGAATCTTGCTGTGTATAAAGCTGTTCAGTGGGTTTCTTACTGTAATCATACAGTATTGCATTACCATTAATACAGCTAACAACCCAACTGCCTTCTGTTCTTTAATAATTAAACTGTGATTGAAGAATCAGAATGTCTTTAATCTCTTCATATGTAAGACATGAAACAATCACACAGAAAGTTGAGAAGTAAAAAGTTAATAGAAATTTAACATCAATACACAAACTGAAGTTTAGCATCTATGCACAACTAAAATTTAAAGATGATGTGGGTATAGATTAATACAGTACAGTGCAAATAAACATTTGTGCAGCACTATGTATTTTTGTAGATTTTTGTAAAGTTCAGTTTAAGTTAAGCTGTGGTTGAGGATTGCCACAGGAATGCATATCATCCATTTTTCATTATTAGATGTCCATCCATAGATAAAATCTGTGGTGCATGAGTTTGTTAACTAAACACCACTGGATAACACCTATAAACTCACAAAATCAACCCACCATGCTATTTCAAACAAATGAGTTAAATATTTAAAAATTGGAGGGAAGAACACTAAAAAAAACAATGAGATTTCTGTGATTAAAAAATAAATAGTAGTAATGCATACATTCAAGCCACACGCACATTCAGTGAAAACAACATGGGCAGTCAAACATCAGCCTTTCAGACTTTCTGGTGAGTCAAGACAGTCTTTTATGTCTGCTGTGATTATCCTCCTTGTTTACATCAACTCACTTTCTGATTGGCTGCACTTCTATTCAACAGGCTGCAGCTCGTTTGCTCTCAGGTGAAAACACCACACGCTGTGATATCGGGCCAAAAAATCAAACATGTTTAATATCCCCGATTTGAGGTCAGAGCGGTCCCGATGTTCTTCCAAGTCGACTAGATCACTCTCACCACCCACGGCAGAAATATCTGCTATGATTATCTTTAGAGCCATCATGATATTCTGGACATCCTTAGGATTGTCAGAAGGGCCAGAATTATCCTGCCGTGTGACGCAGCCCTCAGATGAACATGCAGATGAAGCCATTTGTTTTTGATTGCTCAAAAAACACTCAGAGACTTTGTTCAGGTCTGTATTTGATCCAGCTGGGTTTGTAAGACTTTATGTTTTGCAATTAAATGTCCAAATCTAAATCTGCGATTGTCTCTTGTGTGTGTGTTTGCCTGTCAAGTAAAAAAAAACTTGTCTTCTAACAATACGACTAAAATCAAAAGTTAACACTGGACTGATAAGCTAGTTCAAATTTCCTCTAAAGTTCTAATTTTCTCAAAACCTTTAATGTGACAGGACCTAAAGCAAGCGTACATGACAGCAGCTTTGGTTCCAAAGGATTTGCAGTAACTTTTCTACACATCTTATCCAGGGCTGGGCGAATATGGCCCAAAAAACAAATCTCCAAATTTTTTTCATCCCAAATTCAATTTTTGATTTTAACCGATTTTGTTTCCCACTTAATGGAGGGCCTCTGTTTTAGGTGCTGAAACAAATTTGTTGTACTCCTGCTTTTTGTGGCAAGAGCCTTCCAACAGATTTTGCAGTGAGGTGATTGTTGCTCCAAGTCTGAAGTTGCAAAACCTAACCAGTTCCAGAAAACTGAAGAAACAGTGCCTTTTTTGGGAAGTAGATCCTCTTTGCTAGCTGCCATATTGTCATGTCGTGTACCAACCATCTTGAGGGACAGGTGGGGTGACCTCTGAACTACGGAAGCCACAAAGAGTGCACTGGTGGGAAAAAAACATATTTTCCCAAACTTAAATCTTTATAAATGGCAAATTCGAATTAATCAATTAAATTTATCCCCCAACCCTAATCTTATTGCACAAACATTCTTTATTTTGGTTCTGCTTCCCCTTCATCTCTAACACCCCTCTACCCTGAATCTCCTCCTCCCACTGAGCTGCAGTAATACCAGATTCCACCTCCAAATCACTCCAAAAAAAGCAGAAAATTAAGCAGCTGAATCTGGAATCAGACCAGCACAAAGCTCGCAAAGAGGAATTTATAGAGTGAGCAGAAAAGGGGTGTTTTCAGTCTGTATGTTTCCTCAGGCTTTAAAGAAAGCATGTCAGAGATCTGTGATGTTGAGATCTGAGCTCTGAGAGTTCCCCAAATGAAAAAGAAAATGCTGTGTCTCTAACATGGCTGAACAGAAAAGGAATGATGCTCAGAGGGGAGGTGTCCAGACACACATTTCAGATCTCCATAGTTAACCTTTCACAGCTCTCAAACAAGGATCAAACTAATTAAACTGCTCTGCCACTTTCTCACAGACATATGAAAACATGGTGACAAACTCTGTTCCAGCTCCTAATGCAGAAAGATCACACATGCTTTTGATCTTTAAGTGCTCTGCCTGTCCTTTTCTGTAAATGATGGAACGTTGGTGCATCTGCAGTATTCTGTCCTGTTTCAGTCTTTTTGGTTGGGAGTCAGAAGAGAATGTGTTAAAAAAATCAGACAGTCTCATGTTTTCTTATTAATAAGGGCAGATTAAGAGATTTGCCATGCGATGCTTAAGCCAACAACTGTCAAAACAGCGGGCAGGAAAAGCCCTCTGTGGAACTGCCCCCACTGAGAATACATAAATACAGATCTGTGTGAGGAGGCATATTTATGAGAGATAAACGTGTTTTGGGGTGTGTGCATGAGAGCTAATGCATTTTTTAAAGGATTACAATAGATATTTATCAATCTTACAAGACAGTGTAGAGTTTTCTGATTTGCTTTGCATTATTGCAGATTTCCAAACGTTCAAATCAAGCTGATGACGATCCAAAAGGAAGGATTTAGCTTTAAGGTTTGGCGGGACGAAGAGCAGCTGTCTGCTCTCTGTTGATTCACTACAAATGCACAAGCCTGTCTGCGATGACCTTTGAACTTCTCTGTCGTTTGAATCCCTTCAGCTGCCAATGTCACAGTCAAGGCTGGCAGCTCCAGCTTTGTCTGGTGCGTCATCTTCTCTCTGCTGCTCATGGCAACCCTACGGCACCCCACCACCACCACCACCCCCCACCCCACATCACCACCACTACACCTACAAAGCCAGACAAATGATTTTGATTTGCCCTCTGCAGTACGGGTAAGAAGTTATTGATACAATCTGCCAAATGATGTCAAGGATTTGTCAGCAAAGCTTATGAATGACAAAACATCCCACCTCCCTCCCCCATCTCCCAGCCTAAAAACACCCCGACTGCAGGCCAAGAAGATTGAGAGCCAGGACACTTTATTGATTTCTCCTCCCCCCTGCATCCTCACCCTCACCTTCTTAAATAGAAGCTCAAGCTACAAAGGCCAGTGGAGCAGCTTTTGTGTGCTAAAATGTGGCTAAAAGCTTTCTGGAAGGTTGAGGGAAGGGATTGAATTGGATATTGCATCTAATGCTGCCTCCAGCAGATGGGCTTTACAGACAAGCAAAGGAAAGGAGGCTTGTTTGGCTGGTAGGCTGGATGGCTGACACCTACGTGTCCCCTCCTTCCTCCAGCTCAGCTTGTTTGTGAAAAAGATCAGTGGGATGTTGGGTAAATAAAATCAACTTTGTACTGCTGACAAAAGAGGGTGTTGGAAGGGTAGTAGGGTGAGGTGATGTTATTGAGGTGCTGCCTGACACAAGAGTGTGATGCCAAAGATGGTCCGTCTAGCAGGGAGTTATTGTGCTAAATAAGGACTGATGATAATCTGACGGGCAGACGACATGGAGAATAAAGACGGGAGGCATGAAATACACCAAATGTCCAACTAGGATGTATAAAATAGGTTATACTCACAAAAGTCCAAAACTAAACCAGAGCTCCACAACATCCAGGATGAACACAGAACCAAATACAGAACTGATTATTGAGAAAATTGTTCATGGTAAGATGAAATAAAGTAAAGTTACCTGGTAGTTTGACTTTGGGAACTACCATGACCCACTAATGGCCAGTTTTGACCTAAAGCAAAGAACATTTTAAACTTTACAGACAGAAAACACATTTTGAAACTCAGCTGGTAAAATAAAATATCAGTTTATCAACAAAAACAAAACAAGTTTTATAATAAATAAAAAAAAAAGAAAAACAAAAGGAAAAGTCTCTTTTCAGTCTCACTCAGTGAGCTGCATTTTTATTCAAACCAAAACTATCACTTTCTATAACTTCAGCCTTTTAAAAAGAATTAAGAGTTTTTATACACAAAATAAAAAATCTAACTAACTTTTGGTCTTTTTGAGTCTACTTCTCAGTTTCAAAAAAACACAAACTATGGAACTTCAGCTGAGAGAACAAATATCTTATTAAAACTATTTAGTCACATATTCAACCATTAAACATGAATCTGATATAACAATCAGAACAGTGATGGTTTAAAAAATATCTCTAGGCAAAGACCAACAACCTACTTCAGAGTCACTATTTATGAAATCTGTGTTTTCTTTGACAATCCATTGTTTTCTGTGTTTTTCACATTTTATACTTATGTTCACAATTGTTTTGTCTGCTGCAGAATTTGACACAAACACCAAGTTTCTAACAGAACAATAATCAGAAGCAACTTTTCACTCAGTTTATTCATCATGTCTGCAGCAGAGCAGTGAGCTAACTTTAGTTTAACACCGGAGATTATTAAAGACACATTTGTATGTGTGAAAAATAATCTGTTTGAAAAATAAGATTAAGACTATCTTTTTAATGCAAAGGTTCACTAAAAGTAAAAGTAGGACAGCTAAAAGCAGATCAAATCTAAAACTTGCAAACAGCTAAAAGTAGCAGGGAAAGAAAAAAACAAAGCAAGTATGCTAAAATGGGGACCTTCACTCGTGATGTCACACATATCACTTGCATACATTATCTGCCGCTCGCTCAAAAGATCGGACAGATGGACTCGATTCTACGGAGTCAGTGTTAATACCATAACAGAAAAAAACGAGCAAATCTTGACACGTCCGACTTCAGCAATCACAGGAAAGTTCAGTTGAAAGGTTGTCAGGAGGGTCGTGGTCTTTGACAGACTTGGAAAGTGAGCAGAATTGTTAAAAAGGTTGGTGTTTTTACTGTGCTTTATAACGTTGCTTGCTGCAGCTTTTATGTGTGCGTGTCTGTATTTTTATCACTTATCACTGGAGCCACCACTTCTGCATCAAGAAACTTAATGGTGATGTTTAGAATTTGTGCAAGTATAATATTATCACTATATGTGTGACAGACTGAAGTAGATCGCTGTATGGGGCTAGCATGGATGCTAGGAGCAAAGTGATTTGCTACAGTAAAAACAATAAGGTTTACTGTACCTGTTTATCAAAGGAAAGTGCAGGGATAGGATCCGGGTGGCCCAGCGTTGGTCTTTTACCTCTGATAAAATGCTTGGGGCAGATGTTGGTTGCACTTTTTTCTGGTCAAATTCAGCTGGTTCCATTGCTTGAATCCAATGTTAGTCTAGCATCTTAGCTTGGGAAAAGTGATCAAAAATACTCCTTTCAGATACAAAGACGATGGATGTATCCTAAGTCACTGTTATAAGGACTGTAGCGCAATGTTTTGGTGTCTTCCCAGTGGAGTTCAATGCTGTTTTTCCAAATGTATTTAAGTTAAAACACAACTAGAACGGCACAATTCCATTGAAAACAATGGAGCTGCTACGAGAGTTTGTACGCGCATCAGTGTTGAGCGGACATAGTCATGTGACTCGTGTTCTAAAAACAGTCTGAGTGAAGGTCCCCATTGGCCTTGTTGCTGTTTAAGTGTTTTGTAAATAAAGTGAAAATAAAAGATTTCACCCCCACGACTATCCACAACTATGTCTCTCCACAACTGGAGAATCACTGCTCACATCAAATGTTTTTCCTTTTCCTAAAACCTTCTGTCAGCACACGTGTGATCACACTCAGCCTTCCAAAATTTATTTTAATCTGATTTTTTCCCAAGTTTATTGAAATGTTTACAGATGTTCAAATAAGTGGGACAAATCTGAATCCTGATACTGGATGTCTGAATGTTTACAGAACAAACCCAGTTATTCTGTTGACTGAGTCAGGTCTGAGAACAAAAAGCAAAAAGCTGGAATGTATTTTATGGTCAGGTCGTACAGAAAGCCTGCGAGTCATGAAGAGACAGTCTGAGCTCTCTGCTCACGCCTTTCTTCAATACAAGTGGAGGATTTTTAGTTTTACTCACAAGCTTAGAAATCATATTTGTTGTTAACCGTATTCATCCAGACTTTTGTTGAAGAATGTTGCCTTTTAAATTCTACAGCAAACAGTTAATAGTCCTGTAGATTATTTTCATGCTTTAGCAACACAAACAAAATTCCTTTTGCCTCCTCTGTGTGAAGGTGAAGGCAGAAGGATAAAGGAGATATTTGGAGGAAATAAGAGGAATTCATGACTTCTCATCAGCTACGAGCTTTCCTCTGTTTCGCTGTAGACATGTCAGGAAGCTTTGTTTGCTTTGCTTCTGTCTCTGCAGTCAGGTTCATGCTGCCTCCTGCTGCAGCCGCTCTGTTTGCCCTGTCCTCCCTCGCAGCAGCGTGGCCTCCTTCCCTGTTTGTTTTAATCAGCAGGATGTTTGCCAACCGGCTCACCTCAGGAGATGGAGTCCTGGTGTGTTCCTCTGCTGTGCAGAGAGGACTGGACCGGACGGGGCTGAGGACCTGCAGCACTGGATCAGGATTTATGCCTTAAAATGACTTTGTCTTGTTTAGTTTGGCATTTATGACTCTACTTTGGTTTACGTATAAAAGCTAGACTAATCATGGACAATTAAACTCCACTTAAAAACACAACAAAAAAAGAAACACAGAAAAGAACCCAAATGCTGCAGTAAGTATGCCAGACCTGTATGTGGCGCTGTAACACTGCCACTAAACTGCACCAGAAATAGGGAAAAGAAATCAGGAGCTGACGTTTCAAACTTCTAAAAGCAAGAAAAAAACAGACAGAAAATACAAGAGCAAAAAATCAAATCTTTTTTTCTGGAATGATGAAGAAGTAGAATTTCTTCTTTGTGTCACAATAAACTGCTGCTGAGTGCAGTTAGTTCAAATATGTGGACACAATGGATAATTTCAGGCAGAGTGTTTACTGAGAGAAATGGCTGAAGGCAGGAATTTCCTCATCATCTTCCCAGAGTTCAAGGTAAATTATTTCTACACAAATGTCAGTCTTTTAAAACAGTTCTCTCCACTAGTTTTAACTCCATACTTGACACATCATGTTGATCTTTTTCTGCAATGTTTATTTTAGTTTTTTGACCATTAATCTCAGAAGAGATTGATCCCTTCTGACTTACATATGGGACACAAACACAAGTTTATAATCTGTCATCACTGGGGTTAAAGGTGAAACAGGTGGTGGACTATGACATCATCGTTTTAAGATCTCATATTTAGGTCGTCTACACAGGAACGCAGAGATGGTGTTTTAAAGATTTTGATCACTCTGAAACCTGTATTCAAAACACACCTTTTAGGTACTGCTAAAACTCTGTGTAAAGTTCCTTTGTTTTTGTTCTTATTTTGTTTGTTTATTTTCCCATTTTCAAAATCTAAATGTAAAGATGTAAAATCAAACTAAAAAGTGTAAAAAAAAAGTAGGTAGTACTATAGTAATGAAAGATTAAAACTTATTTTTCTCTGACAGATGCTTGCTTGTTAAAGGGAGGAACCCTGGACTCCTTACACCAGACTGTGTTTCTCTCCCACTGGGTGTCATTTTTCATTGAACTCAATGGTTTTATTGTCAGCTTAAAGCAGCTGAGAACACTGGCTCTCTGGGTATTTAGGAAGCATGGGCCATCTCCATGTTCTCATTCAACCATAATTTAATTAGGCTCCACACCAAATGAGTCCCAGGGTGTTTTTTTTTTCTCGAAGAGTAGCAATAAGACAGTTGATAGTTGGATATCCTGAATAACCTCTTTCACCTCGTTGCTTCGGCCTCTCAGTACACTAAAACCCAATGAGAACCTAGGAGTTAAAGTTTGATAAACTGCAGAGGAACACTCTGAAGCTTTATAAAGATGCGTTTCATGATCTGTGTGTTTCTGTGTTTACGTTTTCAGTTTAAATGGTTTAATTTCATGTTTATTCTTATTGTTTTTCCTTTCATTTCTGTTGGAAACTTTCAGTAGTTGTCCACAGTCCAACTCCTCCCTTTCACACCTGTTCCTCCCACTCACACCTGTTCCTCAGTCCTGCTCCTCCCACTCATATCTCTACCTCAGTCCTGCTCTTCCTACTTACACCTGTTCCTCAGTCCATCTCTTTCCAACCACACCTGTTCCGCAATCCTGCTCCTTCTACTCACACCTGTTCCTCAGTTCTGCTCCTCCTACTCAGACTTGTTCCTCAGTCCTGCTACTCCTACTCACACCTGTTTCACAGTCCAGCTCCTCCCAGTAACGCATGTTCCTCAGTCCATCTCTTCCCACCCACACCGGTTCCTCAGTCCTGCTTCTTCCCCTCAAATCTCTTCCTCAGTCCTGCTCCTTCCACTCATACCTGTTTCTGAGTCCTGCTCCTCCTACGTACACCTGTTCCTCAGTGCAGATTCTCCCACTTACACCTGTTAAACATTCTTGCTCATCCCACTCACACCTGTTCCTCAGTCCTGCTCCTTCCACTCACACCTGTTCCACAGTCCAGCTGCTCTCACTCACACCTGTTCCACAGTCCAGCTCCTCTCACTCACACCTGTTCCTCAGTCCTGCTCCTCCAACTTAAACCTCTTCCTCAGTCCTGCTCCTTCCACTCACACCTGTTCCACAGTCCAGCTCCTCTCACTCACACCTGCTCCTCAGTCCTGCTCCTCCCACTCACACCTGTACTTTCATCCTTTCTTCTTCCACTCACACCTGTTCCACAGTATTTGCTCTTCCCACTCACACCTTCTCCTCAAATTGATGTGTATTCATGGAGTTCTAGATGAAAATTCGACTCTGGAAGACTAATAGTCCTTACCTGTTTCATCCTCCCCTCCTCCATCCTTCAGCTCCTGGCCTCCAGGGCTTTCCTCTTCTCCGACCACCACCACCAGTGTCCGGACCCCAGAGGGGAAGAAAACTCCTACCCCTTAACCTAATTGCTCATCTGAGCTTTCAGCCTCTCACAACATTCTCATCCTCGGCTGGGGTTTGAGCGTCAAACTTGTTGTTCATAATAATCTTGTCTGTTCAATCAGGTCAATAAATCGTTCTAATTTCACTTTGTCTCGTGAGTCTTTCCAGGTTGAATTGGTCCTGACCCCTACAAACTGTGACATTTAGGGATTGGAGGCCTTTTGGTGTCACCAGTGATGTTGTTTAATTAATAAGTAAGAAGCTCAGTCTATGCACTGATTCTTTTCTGAAAGGAAATTCAGACAAAAAAATCAGACTGAAGCAACATTTACGTATCATCATAATAAAGCATAATTCTACCTGCGGCTATAAGATTTTAAACAAGGAGAAGTAAAACAAAACTAAAAGTTACTCCATTGTTAGTCACCCACATTTAGAAGCTGTAGAAATGTCTGTTTTCAACTTTAACAACAATGCAGTGTTCATTCAGTGATAGATTTACATTTTTAAAAAAAATCTGATAAATATACAACAACTAAAACGCTCGGTGTGAAATGCTTCCTCCAAAGTTTAGATTTAGAACTTTTTGATGGGTCTCTTAATATTTGGTTTAGTCAAAACTGTTCCAAGCCTTGTCCTTGAAGTGGAGACTATGTAGAGACTAAACGAGTTGACAGTTAGAAGGGGAGATGGGGCTAGGTGTTTGCGGCTTCAACTGCCTGCCCAAGCAAATACAGTACTGTCGTTGTGTCCTTGGGCAAGGCACTTGACCTAATTAATCCATGTACAAATCTGTTGGTGTGATTGTGGTGGCCTGTAGAGACCGTATAGGTGCAGAATGGCAGCCACACTTCCACCACCGAGTGTGCCTGAGGAGTGAATAAACAATACATGAAAAACTATTATTTATTTTATATTTGGAGTAACTGATTTGTCCAATTTAGCACAAAATCCTTCTTTGTCATTCTTGTCTACACTCAAGTGAAAAGTATTGTTAAAAACTTCTAACGTTTAAATACTTTCAGTACTTAAATAATTTTAAAGGCACATACTCAAGTACTTTGACTCAAGTAATAATTTGAAGGACCAACTTTTATTGTGGTAATACTTGACCGGTAGGATCAGTACTTTGATTTAAGTAATGAAACAGAGTAATTTGTGCACCACTAATGTCCTGGTTTAAAGGCAGAATCACATCCACAGGAATAAACTAAACACTGGAGATTTTTAGGTATTGCAGCACATTATTCATGCTTAGACTCCACAGTTATTCAGATTGCTCCTCTTGTCCTGGTAAAGACCCTCCTTCATATTTACTGAGGCTTACAAACAGAGCTGGGGCACATGACTGCTGCTCCTCCGATACCCAATCTGTCTGTCACTTATCTGCAGGATTATTGTGGTAAGGGCCACCTACTGCAGATTAAAGACAAAGGCCAAATTAAAACAGGGCCTATCAACAAACACAGGGACAAGATGACAGAGAGGTGATCCAATTACACTGATAACCCTGTGATCCTGCAGCAGCCACTGGAGCAAACAGAGGCTAACAGATAGGCAGCGATGCACAGTAGCGCATGTCAACACAGACACATACACACGTGTGGACACGTTGGCAGGTGCCAGTCAGCAGATAAACAAAGTTGCATGGCTAAACATTTTTGGAAGATAACTGGTTTCTTCTTATCAGCTGAAATTTTAATTTTCATTGCAGTAAAAGTAGAATCCATGACATCATGGTACTTTCTCAGAGGACAGGTTTGGATTTGGTTTGTTTGAGGCAAAAGAATGTAAAGAAACCTGTCAGTTAGGGTCTGTTAGATGTATAATTTTTTTATTTCATCAGGCAGTAATAAAGAAGTATTTTCTTTTGATTTGAAACTGTGCAACTCATGGTAAGTATAAAACAAGCACAAAAGCTGTCAACATGAAAAAATAATCTTGCCATGTGTGAATGATCATTTGATGATTGTGTTTATGTGTTAGCAAAATATCACATGAACCATTAAATGGATTTTAATAAAACTTCTACAACTGATTAACTTTTAGAGTCACCTTTGATAAAGTTTACACACATTCCATATACACTCTTTACAAACACAAAGATGTTCAGTCAGTTTTAAAGAAGCTAAAATTGGACACTCTTAGATCACCTGAGATCTCACTTTAAATGTTTGTCATTCACGATTGTGAGTAATATGTATTTCTTTAAGCAATGCTAGAAATTAAGCAGAATGTAAAAAAAAAATGTAATTACCCTGTTCACTGGACTGTCTTCTGTTATAAAGAAAACTATGAATAAAGATTGTTAGTCGTGACATATTAGGTTACATTTATTTTAAACATATTTGTAAGATATCGTATCTATGGAAAGGATTATGACACAAAATTCAAAAACAGTAAATAAACCTGCATTTTTTTGATTCATAAATAATCCAATATGTATTTTCATTTTCTTATCCAAGACTGCTCAATTTTTAAATTAATTAAACAGATAAATAAAATAAAGTTTGACATTTAGTTTTCAAAATATATCCCCGTAAAAAGTTACCAACATTCAGTTTGAAAAGTCAAATCAGAAAATTAAAACGTATTAGCAGAAATGCATTTTCTTTTCAAAGTCAAAGGAGCAGTTTTTGACTCATAAATAAATTTATAAATAAATAATCCAAACTGCATTTTAATTTTCCTCTCCAAGACTGCTCAAAATTAAATAAAGTAAATTAAATTAAATTAAGTAAATTAAATACAATTAAAAATAAAATAAACTTTGACATTTCATTTTCAAAATAGGTCCTGGTAAAAAGTGACCAAAAGTCATTTTTAAAAGTCAAATTTGAAAATTAAAATGTATTAGCAGAAATGCTTTTTCATTTCAAAGTCACAGCTGCATATTTGGCTCATAAATGAAACTGCTAACAGATCATCCAAAATGCATTTCCATTTTCATCTTCAAGACTGCTCATTTTTGACATAACTACAGAGAAAACGAAGAGGAAACTGCTTTTTCTTTTCCACACCCCGTCCCTGCAAAAAGTGTTACATAAATCCTTTTGAATTTGCCATCCTAAGTGGCGCAGGAGAGTGACATCACTGGCAATGTTTCAGCACGGCCGCCATCTTGGATGGGTCCTTTCCTGCACTCCAGTGCACATTTGTTTGTAGCTACTGAGGAAGCTGTAAAACAGTGGTGTCCAAAGTCGGTCCTCAAGGGCCAGTGTCCTGCATGTTTTAGGTGCTGCCCTGGTTCAACACAGCTGAACCTAACGAGTGCTTAATTAGTGAGCCTCTGCAGACCTTGATGGCAAACTGAGAAGGTAAATCATCTATTTGAATCAACTGTGTTGAAGCAGGAACAAATCTAAAACCTACCGGAGACCGGCCCTTGAGGACCGGAGTTGGACATGTCTGCTAAGCCCAACAACAATAACCTCAACTCCACAATTTTTTTCTCGATTTTAACACGATTTGGTTTGTTATAAGTGGCAGAGATATAGTTACAAATCAGGATACTGTCACAAATTTAAAATGTCACCCTTAAAAACATTGTTGCATGCTTTTAGCATATTAATAAAAAATACTAATTAGAATAGAACAGAAGGGTCATGATTGTATGTTTGTGTGAAAGAGAAATAAATTCAAATGAACAATCAAACATGTTTATTAAAATAAAAGATTTCTTCTTTAAATTTGTAAAATATAATTCGTGATTCATACATTTTATCACATTTTACCCTGTGTGATTTGCCTGTCACTTTGCTACACCTAAATTTTTCAACTGAGGTACAATAAATTTATTTTCTATTTAATTTATGTCGCCTGTGGAGACTGACGTCATCTCACGTCAACCATCTTGCCACAGGCAGTACAACCATTCTTAACATGAATGTGATTGGTGCATTTACTATCAAAATAACCAGAACTTGCTGAATTTTCAACAGATTTTCAAATGGTTTGTTAGGTTATGAATTTAAGAGATGTTGTTATAATATAGCTTACTTACGGAAGTCGAGAGTGGACATTTTCCGCTTATAACAATTTTCCATGGTTTTCACCTTATCACGAAATAAAGAGGACCATTTTCTCAAATTATTTTCCATATGGTTTTCCACTTGTGTATCATTCAGTAACCATGGAGATGGCCTGGTCCCCTCGGCTGTCTGTCTGTCTGTCTGTCTGTCATTCATTCATTCATTTATTCAGCATTATTTAACCAGGCAAATCTCATTGAGATCACAGATCTCTCTGTTTTATGTTTAAGTAGGTATTTTTTTTAATATGTTCAGTTGGGTAGCTGTGGATGAGTGGTTAGGGGATTCATTACTCTAATGTGAGAGTTGGTGGTTCAATTCCGCCGCTATTCATTCACACGTCAAAGTATCCCTGGGCAAGACACTGTACCCCCACAGCCTCTGATGTGTGTCCCATCAGTTTATGAATGGGATTTAAAGCACTGATTAATCTCTATAGAAGGATCTGTCTGTATTTGCTTTGTAGAGATCTAGCAGAGTGCTGGGTGAATGGGTAAATGTGTGTGTGAATGGGTAAATTAGGACACAGATTGTAAAGTGCTTTGAGTATGATTGAATAGAAAGAAGCTATAAGGACAGTCCATTTCAGTTATTTATTTTAAAGTAGTATAACGGAGGAAGCAGGGATCTTTCATCTTCATTATAGCTGATAATTTTAACAAACCAGATGACCAGACTGTAGAGGACCGAAACTGTCATAAATAGAAATAAACCAGAAATATATAAGTGGACCACTAATACACTCAAAAGGCACCAATTAAATTAAAAAAGGACAGCTTTACTTTAAAGCTTATTTTAAAACAAAGTCACAGGTAAAAGTTGTCCTCTTTGTCTTTGTTTTAAACTAAACTTTAAACTTTAAGCTAAACCGAGGCAGCACAAAAATGCACATCTGCACATGGATCCTGCTCCTGCCTGTCTGTTGACCAATAGGGGAGGAGCCGACCCAAGAAGGACTGCCCACCTTCTTTGTATATTGAGGCAGATATGCATAAGGTAAAATAAATACAGGAGACAGAAAAATGCAGCACATGGAAATAAAAAAATTTGTGGGAAAATTTTATAGAAAAAATATTAAACATAAACATTTAAGAGACACAAATGCAAGTACAG
>JARVJO010000330.1:26486120-26501679 GCA_031762555.1 Cynodonichthys magdalenae | reverse complement strand
GAACTGGTAAAAAGAATTAGCTACATGTAAATAACAGTCTGTGCCATCTGTGTAAACTTTGCTGATGAATGTTATAAAAGTAACATTTGTTTGATTTCTATAGTTGTGTTCTTGTGTCAGTTAATTGAAATAAGTGTTAGAGAATAACTAAGACTTGATGATTAACTGTCTCAGCTTTCATAGCTGGATGAACATCGGCACAAAACTGGCATTTCAAGGGTCATAACTACAGTAATATTCTATTCACAAAATATAAACAATTATATGTTCGACCTATGTATGACACTTCATCCCACGAGCTCTGGTTTCAACAGTCCATCGGTTAGAACAAAAATAAGCAGCACAGCGTTAAGGCATCTTCTGTTTCGATTTTGCCAATGCTGACCGTTCCAAGATGGCGGCCGTATTTCATGCGCCGCAGCTGCGTATGCTGGGTCTACTCTTCATGTCTGTGTCTGGTCCTACCATGCCAAAATCCTAATCCAGTCATGCCACACCCCTTTCCTCATCCTGTCTTTTCATGCCCACTTCCTAGTCCTGTCACGCCCACATCATCCAGTCCTGCTGAACTCATTTCCTTCACACCCACTTCATCATGCAGTCATGCCACTCCCACTTCAATATCCAATCCTGTTATGCCCACTTCCATACAGCTGCAGGCACTTTTCCTCATCAGCCCAGCTTATTTATTTATTTTGTTTTCCCCACGGTTTGTGCCAAGTCCAGTCGTCCTCCTGGTATTTGTGTGCCTTTTTGAGCTTATACTTGTGCAAGTTGGTTTTGCTGCCACCTCTGGAGGAGTTGTTTGGGTCAGTAGTGGAAATTTTCATGAAATGTTTCATTTAATGATATTGTTTGTGTTGTGTAAAATTTATTGTTTTAATATTTTTTTTTTTCATTTCATTTACCTGTCTGCAAATCTCCATCACTTCTAGTTCATAATCTCATCAACAGATTATTATTATCTGAAAAAATCTCTGAGCTCAAAGGCTGAAAGTTTATATTGGATAGTCATGATCTTCACTGCATTAAAAACAGTTCAGATTCTGTTCTGGACTCAGGAACATTTCCACACATCACTGTCCTTAGACACAGTTCACTGTACCACCCACTAATGTTGATTTACGCTCTATCAGACAAAGAAGAAGTCATATGTGAACACCATCCAGAACCGTTGCCGTCTTCTCTGAGCCAAAGTTCAATTAAAATTGACTAAGACAAAGTGGAGAACTGTTCTGTGGGCAGACATCCAGACAATGGTAAACGTCAGACTGCGTCCATTACAACAAAGGGGCTTCATAGTCGAAGAGTCCAGGTTTTGAACTAACCTGCTTACGGTCCAGATTTCTCACCAATTGAACACATTTGATGCATCACAAAATTAAATATCCAGCAAAGATGACCCAGGTTTGTTGAACAGCTAGAATCCTCCATAAAACCAGTATAGGACACAATTTCCTCCAAAACGTCCAAACCTGGTCTCCTCAGTTCCTTTAAAACAGTGGTGTCAGACACATTTCCATCGAGGGCCACATGAGCAATATGGTGGCCCTCAAAGGGCCAGATGTAACTAACTTTAAAGTTTTGTGTTTAACTTCAACTAAACACAAAATGTCATGTTCCTCTTCTTGTTGCTACGTACACTAACTGAGCTCTACAAGGTATTTCCTGCATAGAAACAATGTTTAAACACGTCTTATAAACACTGAAAAGTACTACGTGTACTACTGATTAAATGAGAAATAAATAATACAGAAACATAATTAAAAGTAAAAGTAAGAGACTTGTACTTACTGTTGAGTTTTAGTGAGCAGCTGCCAACTTGAATTTTGTTCAACTTTTGAACCCAGTACAGCTCCACCTAGTGGTAGGAAGCTATAATTTTGCTGTTGTGATAATCAACATGCATAATGGGAAATGTGGTTTATAGTCAGTGTTGACTTTAAAGCAACATATTCTTATTTTAAGACATTAACTCATCTTTGAATCTCTCCCAGTTTGACGCTTGTGCTTTAAAATCCTCTCAGGTTCTGGATGTTTCTTCATTAGAAGAAGAAGAAGAAGAGATGCTTCAAAACTTATTTTTTTTCCAACAATGGTATTTGATCCTAGTTTCTATGTTACTCAGTAAATAAAATGTGGTTTTTAATGTTTAAATATCATTGAATTATATTTTATTTTTACATTTTACATGTCCTGATGTTGTTTGAGTTGAGGTTTCAAAAATCTTACCAGGTTCCGAATTTTCAATTTCAACAGTTCACACAGTACTTGTGAACATTTTCTCTCATCTCTTCTTTAGTGTGCCAAAATATTGTCCCAGCTGTGACTGTTTTGACTGAATCTGTGTTTTATGATGGTCTCAGAGTTTAGGGATTGAAAGGTCAGACTGGGGTCAGTCCTTATCTGTCTCGCCTGAGGGTTTGATTTCTCTGATAGCTGTGCGTCAGCAGAAGCATGATGAGGAGAGGCAGCAGCAACGGGTCAGAAGTCAGTCTGCTGAACAAATACAAGATAAGCAAGAAAAAAAAATGTGAGGTGAAGCTGCTTTTTACTGTGCAGAGTCAAAAAGCAGAAGAAACCTTGTGGGACTGATCAGAAAACGGACTGAATTTGGAAAGAGAACAAAGTGGAGAGTCACATTCTGAGCAGAGGGAGACAAAGAAAAGAGAACACTCAGACAGTAAAAAAGAGGATTGGAGACAAATTTGCAGTTAGAGAGCAAAATGTTGGGGAAGATGGGGCAACAGGCTGTGGACGGAGGTGCAGAGGGAATGTGAGCAAGCTGATTAGCAGTCAGTAAGGTCACAGCGGCAGCAGCACCACTGTCACACAGACTCTTATTTGCATAATATTGTGTGTTGTCAGCAGAGTGACGGCAGTGCAGGTAGTTATCTGTTCTAGCAGGACGTACATGTTACCATCATGTGCATCTGCTTTGGCCGCCTCTTCCCGTCACCCTCCTGGACAGGTGGCATCCTCCAGCCCTGTGATTAGCATGTCAACGACGTCTTAACACATCGATGGGACCAGCACTCCCAGACATCTACATTCATATATAAATGTAAATTTGAACCGCTCTCCCTATCCTCCCACCATCGCACCTGCACCACATTGCCTCTGACAGCTCAGGATTGATTTGGCTGCTACCCATCCGCTGCAGAACAGGCACCAGGATGACTGCGGACACGTCAAACAATCATGAAACGCTTCAAAACGTCAATGGGAGCTAGCGAAGCAGGGAGAGAAATGACACTAACAAAATGTCCCAATCAAGAAAACTTTATGTTAAAGCCAGCCACAAAACTTTTGAACCCCCCCCTCCCCTTTTTTTTCTTTCATATTCTAATGACACATCTGAGCAGATGAGTTGTCATCACTACCCGGAGGGAAATGACAGGTTTGGAGCATGCTGTCAGTCCACAGGCACCGGTTCACCGTTGGATGGACAAAATCTCAATTGAGTTATCATTATTTTTTTCTCAGAGTTGAAGAGGTTTAATTTTTTGAGGGGGCGAGTGGAAGTTCTGTTCTCTCAGACCTTCAACCTATATGCCTATATATATATATATATATATTTTTTTTTTTTTTTATACTGATTTTCAATGCAGCACACCTACTTATTCCAGGAGAACTAGAATATGTTGTGATAGACTATTTTGCACAACAATCTATTTTTATGCTTATCTGTGATTTAGTTGTAGTGCAATCTGGTTAGAGTGACATGTCAAGGTCATCTCAAACAGAATGTGCTCTCCTCGTCAGGAAGTTCCGCCACGGATGTGACGTATTGCAGAGAGAACAGGCTGGATTCAAGAAGACTGTGTTTCTATCGACTGTGATTTTTTGATTAGGAACCAATATTGAGGACAATAAACTGTCTTTAATTTAGTCTAGCTGGGTTTTGTATGACTTCATTGCTTCCATATTACATTCGAGTCTAAAATCGGTATTTGTTTCCTTGTTTTCGACATGCACTGAAGTGACTGAACACTTTCTTTTCAGCTGGTGTGTGTATATATATATATATTTATATATATCATTTGTTGAATATTGGAAATACAATGGAAGAAGAAATGTGATTCTCTTCACGTTACGGGAATAACTGAGGAGAAGCTGACAGCGGGAGGAGGGTCCAGCTGCAGTTGCTCTGGTACCGGTACCAGACAGACAGCGGGAACAGCTGATCAACATTTGGGGTAAATGTTCACTACGTCAGAACTTATTCGGCTAATGTGTTTCTATCTCTCTTTTTCGAAAAACCCCAAAACCACCTCAAGCGATTGTATAAAACTCTTTGCGCATTAGAGGAACTTTTTTTGAATCGTGCCATTTCCATTCACCTTTTCTAATGTGATACTTCAAAATATGCATTAAAAAGCGTTAATGGAAATACGACAAATTTTTCACAGAAAGAGCTGTGATGGATGATGAGCTGAAGAGACTCCATCTACCTCTGAAGCTCAACTTTTTTCTGTAAAAAAAAAAATATATATATATATATATACACACACACACACACACACATTTAAACTTGTATATATTATTTTCAGAAGTTTATTAGTTTTAAATTATATATACAATACAAAAACTACTCTGAAGCCCCTTTCATAAGTCAGCTCAGTCTGGGTCTGATTCAGAAAAAACACGAAGGCGGAGAGGCGAGTAAAATGAACCCGCCTCTGATGCGCCCCTGATCTGCGAGCAGAGGTAGTATCAGAGGCGGGTCTGAGCCCAGCTCACTCACTTGTGAAAAAGCAACCCACGGATCTGCGCTCGAAAAATGATAATGAGCTGATGACATCAGTGAGTGACAGGATCTAACCAACAAACAGATTTATTACAGAGGGAATATTAAAAATGACACAAAACAGCAACTTTGTAGTTGGTTTAAAAAAATGTTAAGCCACAGGTTCACTATAATGAGCTGAGTTCGTTCTTTTTTTTTCTTTCTGATACGAGGCAGAGCCAGTGAGCGGTGGAGGATTGATCTACAGATTTATTACTGAGGGAGTATTAAAAAGGACACAGAACAGCAACTCTGTAGCTAGATTAAAAAACAACACAAAATTGGTAAAATGAGTTGATTCCATTTGTGTGCGTGTTTGATACAAGGAAGATGTAGTTGCGGCTGGAGAAATGACAGAACAGCAACGTTGTAGTTAGTTTAAAAATAATAAACTGCCACAGAATTTGTTTTGTTTGATTTGAGGCAGCAGACGTCTGTCCTACAATAAATACATTGCTCCACTTCAGCCCAGCTGAGATCTGCTCCACGCCTCTTTTGGATCCATGCTGCTGGTTCATTTATGAACATGTACGTGAGCGGGACCTGCCTGGTTTGACCTGTAATCTTATGAATGACCTGGGGGGATTAAAGCCAAACAGATCTGAGCGGCGATTACGTGGATTTGACTTGTGTAAGAGGCTTTAGAACTCTTTACGAATTTAAAACTTTGATCCTCATATGTAACTGAAATATTACCATTTTTCTGTCTCTAAAGCTATATGTGAAACAGGTACAAGCTGTACTTGAAGGAAAAGATTGAAACCTGTTCAATCAAAAACAAATAAAAATTCTCAGATTTTCATCCAAAAATGACAAGACGTCTAATATTGGTCTTATCACTTTCTCCCGATATAGTTTTCTACGGACTATTAGCGCTCCAACATCTACAAGCTCCTTTAGAAAAGGACATTCTGTCTGACACTTTCCTCATGACAGTTCTCAGCTGAAAGGTCAGACTAACTCAGGATTTGTTCCAGTAATCCTGCTACAGAGCAGGGTTTGTTCACGGAGTAAGTTGCAGGGGTAAGTTAGCTCAGGATAACAGCTTTCTGAAACCAAAAACCCAGGATATGAACAGTTACCCCAGAACTTAGGATTTTCACTTATCCTGCTTTCTGAAACAGGGCTCTGGAGATCAGTCTGGATCAGGATCTGATTTAGTATTTAGTATTTTTTTAAAACATTAAACCTCCCTGAAGTAGATTCAGAACCCTCACCACCAGCACCCCCACCCTACCCCTTTAACATTGGTGCAGCTGTAAGATAGTCAACAAGTCAACAATAAATTGAATTCCTCAATCAAAAGAAAACAGTTATTATAATCTAAATAATAAATGGTGTCCTGTAGACCAGTGGATCTTAACTGGTCTGGATTCAAATGAGAGATTCATAAAAAACTGAATGAAAAAACGTTACAGTTTGAACCTGAGATAACAGAATATCACAATAAGCTAACACAAATGAACCAAAATGATTAGCAAGTGTTGACACTAGATGGATAAATATTCACCTTTTGGTTCAATTAACTTTACATTTTACCAAAAATCAAATCACTTCATGTACAAACAGGAACAAAAAAATATTAATGGTCTAAACTTATACTGAGTCTTTCTAACAACCAGGCTACTGAGAACACTTTACTACACAATATGTACCTCTTTACCATCAACACATTCACTCAGACTCTACAAGTTTATCTATTTTATAGAGTCTAATCAGAGATTTAGATCACATTCATACACTGATGGGACACATCAGAGGTAATCAGTGGTTCAGTGTTTTGACCAAAGACACTTTGACATGTGACTGAATGCTGATGGAATCAAACTTCCGACTCCTAACCACTGAACCACAGAGGCCCTCAAACACCAACTGATGAGAATTATTTCAAAATGACTCAACATATGGAGCTTTAGCTGAGTATACATTAAACATGTAACAGTGTCTTAATAAAGTCACATAATATTTATGATTGACATGAGAAATTTGACCTTTTTTTTTTTACATATTTTGGCCTGGCAAAGGCCCCCGACCCAGCAGTTGAGGCTCACTGCTACAAGCCAGCAGCCGGTAAACTTTAACAGTGTTTATTAAATATACAAAAATCAACATTGTGTTAAAGTGTGTGTACATACTTTATATATACAAACTACACAAAGCAGATTCATGTGTGTACCTCCCAAACGATTTTAGTACTAATACTCAATTTAATCTTGTGTTGGCAGATGTTTATGTGGTGGCCATCTCAAATTGGATTGACTCCAAATGTTTATCTAATGTAGATTTATTTTAATAAATATATTTCCTGAAAGCTTTATTAAAATCCATCCAGTCTTTATGAGATATTTTGCTAAAAGAGGAGCATCGACCACCCCCCACCCACTCATACACACACACACACACACACACGCACACACACACACACACACACACACACACACAGACTTCATCAACGAGTTAAATATAAATTAAACCTTCTGCATCGTTTCTTATTTTTATTAACAAATTTTAGAACTTATGAGTTAAATATTTCTGTCGGTGAGTGTCTATTATATTCTTGGAGACTATTTTATTTCTCCTTTAAAAGGAACAGTGAAATATTTTCTACTATAAATATTTTTTAATATTTCTAACACTTTTCAAAACAAGCTAATGACATGTATTGTATCATAATTAATGTAAACACTTGTCAGCTGGCAAACACTAACGTAAAAGCACCAATGTATACACACACAGACCTGAAGTGAGCTGGTGTGTGTGTCTGGGTTTGTGTGTGTGTATCACTCAATTAAAAAAACATGGGTAGGGAAGAGGAATGTGCAGGTTTCCCCTCAGAGACCAGAGTCAATACAAACTCTGAATGACACATTGATGCACGCAAGACTCGCCTTCATTGTTACACAACACACACACACATAGACGAACACACTCAAACAAACCAGCTCACCAAAAATACAAACACAATTTCTCTGACAAGACAACACCAGCGCCACTGTGGAGCTTTTTCTGCTTTATTCCTCTGCATCTTGTGACTAAACTAATTGAGTTGGAAATCATATAGAACAAAGTTGATTTCAAACTGAGATGCCAAGTATATTTCTAAAAAGGCAGAAAAACAAGAATAAATACAGAGAAAGTGTGTTCAGATTGCTGATGCAGACAGATTCTCCCCTGCAGGCTGCAGCAGCACCAACTCCACTCCACCGTGCAGCCAATAATAAAAGTTTTAATTAGCTCCATTTGTTACTGGCTGTTTTAAATGGGTTGGAAAATTATCTAAATGAAATATTATCTAAATACCCTCCTCCCCCTTATGTGTATATATATATGTGTGTGTGCTTTTTATTGTGTATCAATTTTGATAAGAGCAGAATTGTGTGTGTTTTGGGGGGGGGGGGGTGTAACGTTGCTTTCTTTTTGAAGCTTTTCTGTTCGTTGTTGTTTCAGTCCTAAGGTGTGAATAGTTTATCAGGGTGTTGTTGCATGCTCTGCAAAAACTGAGAAAACTTTATTTTTATTTATTTATTTATTTATTTTTAGGCATTTCTCAAAGTTTGTTCTGGACAGGATATTTCATATGTTCCAAAAGAAATTGAACTCCTGGTAAGTCCTCAGAACAGGAATATCAACATTTCCATTTCCCCTCATTAGTCATGTCCACTTCAGTTGTCTGACCAATTACACAGTGAAATCTGACACCACACAAGATGAATGTCTGACCAGAAGAAAAGCTGCAAGAACTCTAAAACAGGGGCTACAAATAAATAAATAAATAATAGGCATCATAGTTTTTTCCTGCAGCCCTTGAATGAAAAATAATATGTTTCTTCTTACTTGCAGAATATGCAACAGCCTTTAGGGTTAGGCTAAATAAAATTCTATACAATGTCCTTTAGGAGTAGAAATACAAGCTTGTGTGTTTGCACACAGGCATTCCCTACTATGTGGGGACCAACTGTTCCTTATGGAGACCTAAGACTAGTCCCCATGTGGGTAATAACCATTGGTGGGTCGAGGTTCAGTTTAGGACCAAGGTGTGAACTGAGTTTAGGTAAGAATTTGAGTCAGGTATGTACCTGTGAAGTTAGGTTTAGAGTAAGGGGTCAGGGTTCGGCAGTAAAAATGAATGGTTGTCAGTGCAATGTCCCCATAAATTTTGCTGTAATAGACTGTGTGTGTGTGACTGTGTGTACTGCTACACAGTGAGTTAGGTTTTTAACCAACTAATTGAGGACATTTTCCTTGTTCTTACTTTATTTTTAGCTCCACTGTACTAGTTAGGTTTAAAGGTATGGTGTGAATTAAGTTTTGGTTCAGGTTAGGAAAAGACCTGTAATGGTTAGTGTGAGGGAAAATGTCTGGGTTAGGTATAAATACATTTACAAAAATTAATGGAAGTCAAAACAATGTCCTCAAGTTTATGCAAGTACAAGGATGTGTGTGTGTGGGTGTGTGTGTGTGTGTGTGTGTGTGTCAGGGCTACTTTTTATTCATACTTGACCCACACCTTTGATAGTCAAGTGGATTACACCTTGTGTTCAAACAGAAAATTGGTAGAACATAAAATGGAATTAGAAGGCGTCAATTCATTTATTGTTAAATCCGTCCAGTTCATTAAACCTAATCCCTGTTCTCCTGCAGAGGAGCACTGGGCCTGAATGGGTCCAGGATGGCTGAGGGAGTTGTTGGTGGTGGGGAGGGACGGGCATGTGGGCCTATTGTGGTTGTCTGAAGGGTTAATCCTGGTCCCTGTGGTGTGTTTGTATGTTGTGGGAGTCAGCTGGAAAAGCTGGAGCCCGTTTCTGCTGCTGGGTACCAGCACTCTGCTTTAGCTACGAGACCCATCATTTTTTTTTTTTACCCTCTTTAGTCTCTGTGATGAGCGTGAAGCGGCCCCTTCCTTTTGTGAATCAATCTGGCCAGGTTATTTGTGCTTGGCCTGCTCAGACACACACACACACCCACACACACACAACAAGGGTCACCAATGGTCGTGTTAATACAGATGTATATGCCAATAAGGCCTCTTAATCAGTACACAAGAGGGAGAGATTGACTTTTAAAGAAGACATACGGTCGTGCTTTCTTTCACCCCCAGTGGAGCCGTTTGCTCTGAGCTGAGCTGTCTTATTTCATTTATCCTGAGTCCAACCAGAGCTGTGTCCGGACCACTAAAAGACTACCCTGAAGTCTCATCTGAAAACATTTCTGTTGGATAAACACATGTATTTATTTATTTTGTTTAGTGTCATTTAGAAGAAGGTGAGAATTTCTTTTGATATGATGTAGGTGCAATTACATGTTTTAGTATTTCCATGTCCTGGTTCTTCTTTGCAAAAAATATATGAGTAGATGGGTAGATAGAGATTGATACAAAAAACTGCTACTTTAAACACTTCCTTGTCTATAGTAGGGTCTAAGGCACGTGTCAAACTGAAGGCCAGCGAGCCACTTCGATCCGGCCCACCAATGAGCCCTAAGTCCCCCACCTTTCCCAGAAAAGTATTTATTTTTCACTGAATTTATTATAAAAATAGATTTTTGATTCATTTGTAAACATTTAATTTATTCAATGCAACTAAACAAACAAATGCAACTAAAAAAAAACTAATTTAAAAGGTGAAAGGTAATAATTGTCTGGCCCCTGAGCTGTTGACCTTGAGTAAATGTGGCCCCTGGGCATTTTAGTTAAATAGTCCTCTCTCATTGACCATAAACTTCTTTTCCCATGTTGAATATTTTACTGACAGAAAGATGGCATCCTACCACTAGGTGGCGCTGCAGATGATTCAAAAGTAGCCGGCAGCTGGCAAGATTCTAAGTGTAAAATCTACATATAGCTTAGGGTTGCCAACTATCTGGTATTAACTGGGATGTTCCGTATTTTCAGCCAAATTGAAGTGTCACATATAGAATGCTCTTTTTCCTGTATTCTAAATGCATCCTGCAATCATAGCCGTCACGTTAAGGCAGGCAGATAGGCATTTGTATAGCGGCCAGGCCCGGACAAACCATCGGGAGAACCAGGAGGTTTCCCGGTGCTCTGCCTGCTGCCTGGCCTGCTCAGCTGGCTAAAAGCTCAGGTCAAACTTGAAATTTTAAATAAACAATAAACAATCACTCCTGCTTCTCTGACGCTCCTACATTCAAAAGAGCTGCTGCACCACCTCCTACCCCTGCCCCCTCCCTTCCTTCTCTCAGGCTCGCTGACACACACAGACATTGCAGTGACACACACACATGTGCCAATAACTGACTGACAGTAAAAAAAAAAACCTAATACTTAATCCATCCTAATGTCTGTTGATGTAGGACCTGGATACAGAGAGTCAGAGTCAGCAGGTATAGGACAGAAGTGTCTCAGGTAAGAGATGAAGGTAATGAACAGGTGTGCATGAAAATGTTATTTTGAGTACATTCTAGTCAGTTGTGTGAACGTCATGAAAAAATTCCTGATCTAAAGACCTAATCTACAGCATGATTAACAACTTATTTCATTTTGACCAGTATAAAAGTGATAAATTTATTTAACTTTAATTTCTAGGAAGTGGTAGAATATAGTTTTAATAATTTGGATTTTCCTGATTAAATAAAGGTCAATAAATAAACCTGTCAATCCTTCCATCATTAACTTTAAACTGCATGACTCAAGGTTAGTGTCTTTATTATTGCATCAATTTGTTCACAACAGCATATATGTTTATATTTTTTCATCCTGTTTACTGAGACCATCAGCAGATGAAAAGTTGTAAAGAGAAAGAAAAAATTAAAATGTGTTGAATAAATCTTTTTTAATTGATCATATTACATACAAATAACAGAAACAAGATTAAACTATGTTTAGGTGAATCCAACTTAAATGTTGAGAATATGAGAAATATTGTGTGGCAACGTCTTATTGACATGTTAAGTCTTTAAGAACTTTAAGAATTGGCTCTGCACTGTGGCGGTGAGCGGACTGCGATCCGCCAAAATTTGATCCAATCCTATTTTTGTTGGACGCCGGAGCTGCTCCGAAGTACATCTACAAAGATCACGTCGCACCAACAGGAAAAGGAAAGAGCACAACATCCGTATTTTCAGAATAAATCACCACAGGCAGACTCATTTTGCTGAAATCCCAGCTATATTAATAAACATATAAATATGTTTCTTTGCAAATGCTGTCAGAATGTATGGTTCTGATTGGGAAGCAGATGACAACATGTAGCATGAAGCACATGTGTACACACACTATTTACGTGTATTTTATTTTGAAATCAGAGGTTTCAAAAAGATGACAGCGATGCAGTTTCAACTATAGATATCAAAAGCCTTTATATCTATGTTTTTAGCTGTGTTTGGAGTTCTTTCACAGAAATATTTATTTTTTGCTCAGACTTCAACATTTATCACTGGATTTTCCGTGCGATCTCCTTCCTGCACACGCTCCCTCCTCTGTGCGTCACACTGTAGCGGAGCGGATGCTGCATAAATTGGGGTGCAAACAAACAGCTGCAAACTGTGCAGAAGAGCGGAGCCGCATCTAGTGTGAATACCGGGTAAATCCTCTCTCTGCCGCACATCAAATAGAAACAACACAGCAACCACACAATACATGCTACATGCCCTGTGAGAAAAAAAGTTCTGCCTGGGGGGTGGCAGACAGATTGGATTTTTGGATACCTTTCACCTCTAGACAGGTGTCTTTTACGAAAGTTTTTTTACCTGCTTCCTTGAGGGGTGGCCACAGCGAGCAAACTCACAAGATTTGGCAACTGCTTTTTTGTCAGAAGGCCTCCTGAGGCAACCTGGGATAAAACTTTCAAGCTTAGGAATACAGGACCATAACACTGACCACCATGCCACCACAGCCCCCTATCTCTTCACTAAATATTGCTAAAAAATAAAATACAACCCAAAACAAGGGGCGCTGGCTTTAGTAATTTTAATCAGACTTCAAGCAAAAATAAAACAAGTAAAACTAATATCCCTGTGTGAAAATATAAAACAAAAAACAGGAGACACTCAAATTTCTCAGATATGGGTGCCAGTGTGAGAAAATAACGCTTAAAATCAGGGATATTGATGAAATAGACATTTTCCTTGACACAGTAGTTTTGAAAGTTATGCTTATGTTGTTGAAATCCTTGCCGTACCTGCTCCTCTCGTCTCTCCTGCAGCTGTCCGTGATCAGCAGCACCGCAGCTGATTTGATCCAAACAGGCAGGTCTTTGATTCTGCATGTTCTTCTGAATCAACCATGCTTTGTTTGAGTGTTTAGTTTCTTTCCTTGCTGCTTTTCTGTCCGGTTGATTAAAACACACTCCACTCTGGGAGTCACCTGTGAATGATGTTTTCTTCACCAGTTCACTGAGCTCATCCAGAACATCTGTAAAATAGTCACAGTACGAATACATGCATCATTACACCCTTTATTCTGTTTTTATTTACATTATACACAAAGATCCAACTTTTTTAGAGCTGAATTTGTAATCACATGTGACAAAGGCATTAAAATGAAAACATTTTACTTTTGATTTATTATGTATTATTATAAAAATACATAGAAATCAGTGCATAAATGTAAAAAAAATAATAAAACTAAATACTTTGTTACATTCTGGTCTTTAATGGGAGTTTAATGTTATTTCTGTCATTTAAATAGGTCAGTAAAATGAATTTATGTTCTGCAGCTGTCACAGTATAATTGGCTTTTCATTACGCTGCCTGTACTGTTAAACCGCACTTCATAAACAACTGTGTGCTTATTGGAAACTGTCAAATTAAGCTCCAGAAGAAGTGAAAGAAGAAGTTAGAGTTATTTCTCTTCCACAAACGCATGCAATAAAAATGTGCCGTTTCTACTGTTCTAAACAGAAAGGGGTTGGCTCCTGAGATATACGTGTGTTTCTACTTTGCACTTCATTATTAATGGATTTAAACTAAAATCAGCTCACATTTTCTCTTCAGTTCATCAGTACTACACTAAAATTTAAGTTCTAGCATACTGTGAATGAATGCATATCACCCACCACCCTTCAAGTTTCATATGTTAAGAAATGGAGCTGCAGCCATTTTGGTTAAACCTTGAAAATGTCATTTTGCACATTGTCACACAGTGTCACAAGTTCTTTCAGTACTCTAAGTAGTTTGAGCTCCTTTTGTACATAAAATATGACCGGTGATATGCATTCATTCATTGAAGGAATTTAATTTATATTTTTACTCCAGAGTTTTTAATTCCACATTGATGCCGCGTTTAGTTTTTGTTTTAAGCTTCAGAAGGTAAAATATCCACAGGCAGTGAGCTGCAATTGTGTGTGAGAGAATCAAACAGCAGAAGAAAAGAAAGTAAAGCTTCTGTAATCAAAAGTCTTAATTTATTACTAAGCTGTGGAAAGTGCAATTCGTACGGACATTGAGAGAAAGTGTCCTGAGGCAAACCAATCAAGTGCAGAACTATGTACCACATTGATACAAATGCCTCTGATTCACAATAAATCAAGTTGGACAATAGGGCCACAATGGCCCCAAGATTAGCGTCTATTACTGGGATGCATTAGTGCCTTGTGCCTGTATTAAAAGTCCTCATTTACCAGCGTTCAAGGGGCGGACCAGAAATCTCTAAGTTTCTAAATTGGAATTTCATTCCCCCAGGTACTTCTCCTCATATGAGAAAAGTTGGAATGCATTTGATCTGTCCTAATTTCAATTAATTAGTGACAATGGTTGCTCGGGGAGTCCCACAGGGCAGAGGGAAAAATGGGCTGAAGGGAAGTGAGCGTCAGAAAAGTGATGGGAGAAGTGGCATCAATAAACTGTTAGAGACTCATTAGTGGGCTAAATGGCTCTCCCAAAGTCACGACACTTTAACACAAGACCTGGTGCCTAATTATTGGCCACAGTATCCATTACAGAGCTCCCCTCCCCTTCTTTTTCCACCACCCATCTCAACCAAAGTGGAATCAGTCTATTAATGATTGCTCTACAGAGCGAGATTAGAGGAGTTTGGTCAGGGAGAGTGTGAGAGCTGGAAACCAACAGGAAGAAGGGGAAGGACAAGTTGTTTCCTCTCTTGGTTAAAGCCTTTTAGATACATAACAGAACCTGGAATATCTCCCAGAGTCAAACTTTGAAAAGTCCTCATGACATAAATGATGAAATAATGATGGAAATGTTTACTAAAATAATTCAAATGTATTTGCCCAAGATGTTTTATAGTGACCCAGGAAGGAGAAGCTGGTAAAGAAAACAGGGATGGATAACCAAATTAATGGTTAACATTTGGCAAAAATATTTATTTTTCAAGACAGAGTATTAATCACTCAGAATAAACATGTTTCTGGGTTTAAACCAGTTCTATGTACTGATTTGCTGATTTTTGCAACAGTAAAACTCAGAACCTGTTTGAGTCTTTCACAATAAGCACCTCAAACACATTGTAACCCGGGTGTAATAAAATAAAAATGTTACATTTAGTTTCCCCTATTATGAAAAAAAAGGGAATTACGTTAGCGTCTGACGTTGTATAGTTGCTACGTCACATTGCCATGTGACAGTGGGTGGCGAATTGGTGTGCTATATTAACTGGAAGGGACTGACGATCGCGAGACGCTAGGGAAGTGCTGGGAAAAGTTTGCTGGAGGAGCCGTCTACTGGAGTTGGATGGGGTTTGAAGGAGCAGGCGGTATTTTGTAGGAACTACGGAGTTGGCCAGGTACAGATGGCGAGCTAGGAACCTGCTGTTAAACCAAGAAAACCTGAAGTGATAAAGCCCAGAATTCATCA
>JARVJO010000330.1:26459140-26473722 GCA_031762555.1 Cynodonichthys magdalenae | reverse complement strand
TTCAACACAAACTGCTGGCTTCTTCTTTAGATTGTTCTTTTTTCATGTACAGTGCCCTGAGACAACGTATGTTTTGACTTGGCGCTATATACAGTAAATAAACTGAATTGAACGCATTATTATCGCATGGCCACAAGATAATTATTGCGTGGGAACGTGATAGTTATTGTGTGTTTCGACAAAACCTCAAAGATGACTTCTTCACAGGAGCGCCAGGACAATTTGACAAAAAATACAAAAGTACTAGGTAAGCTTTCTTTAGGAAACATTAGCTTTAGCAGAGATCAATACATAAAGGTAGTTGATGTTCCAGCGAAGGTCTGGATCACAATGAGCTCCTTATAAAGCTCCAGAAGTCATGAGGGGAAGTGGGTGCAGCTTTTCACCGGTACCATCATTTCTGTCCAAGGCTGTTTTATGAGTTTTGCTTTTAAAAAACTTCTGTTGAAGCATGGTTGAAAAGCAATGTCTGACTTTTATTTGTTCATTTTTATGGAATTGTATTTATTTATTATTACTTTTGTTAGATTCATGTTATTTTTTTATTAAACGAGGGGTACCAACTTTTTTCCCACGTGTGTAACATTATAATTAAAGTAATTAAGTAATGTTTATATCACATCTTTCATAGATATAAAATCACAAAGTGCTTCACAATAAATGGTAAATTGTCTAAACTTTTATAGCGCTTTATCAAGCCCCGTGAGGACCTCAAAGTGCTTTACACTACAGTCATTCACACATGCACACACTGATGTGAATAAAAGCAAAAACAAATGTTAAACATCACATTCATAAAAAGCACAAGTAAAAACTATAGAATAAACATAAAAAAAAACCTCTAACGAATTAGCTAAAAGCCAATTTGTAAAAGAAAATCTTCATATTATTTTTAAATCATCAATAGAAGCCAGTTTGTAAAAGAAAGTCTTCATATGTTTTTTAAATCATCAGTGGAATCAAGTACGGATTGGTGTAGTATGTTTCAGTGTTGGAGGGCAGCTGCTTGGAAAGACCGATCCCCACCAGATTTAAAATGTGTGCAGGGTACCACCAACAACCTCTGACCTGATGACCTCCAACTGTCAGGTGGTGACAGAAGCTGGATGAAATTGGAAATATAATAGGGAACTTGTTCCTGTAAGTCTCTAAAAATGTAAACCAGAATTTTAAAATGAATTCTAAATGAACTGGGAGCCAGAGAAGAAAAGCTTAAACTTGTGATGTGAGCTCGTTTGTTTGACTGAGTTACAGCTGAAAGACCTGAAGCTCCAGCTCGTTTTTGTTTAAACATGTAAATAAGCTGTTGTAATAGTCCAAACAAGAAGAAATAAATGCATGAATCATTTCAAGTTTTGTTTTTGATAAGAAACATTTCCATGTTGAAATGTGACAGTTTCTGTAGAATGTAGAGTAAATCGAATATGTCCTAAAACAGAACCTTGGGGTACACCACGAGTCAGACTGGTAGTGTCTGACATGATACTGTTTACAGAGACATAAAAACATTGATCAGCCGCAATTAAAACCACTCAAGAACACAACCAGATAAACCAAATATGATTTCTAAGTCTGTTGACTTTATGACTTTCCTCGTTCTTCACATCCCACGTGACACCATTAAGTGAAGTGAAAAAAGCTAACAGTGCAGAAGTCCACAACACTCATATTATTTCTCATATCTTTGTTTTTCTTCCATGTAGTCTTGAATAGAGACAGCAAAAAACAAAAACACCTGACAAAACTTAGTTCACATGTACAAAGTCTGATTTACAATGCAAAATATTTTTGACAGGAATTTGTGCCTATACAAGAACTGCTGTAAAATCTTTAAGACTAAAGTTATTGTTGAACTTCAAAAAATAAAGATGAAGAACATGTTTAAACCAACGTCAGTCAATTCAGGTGTGTTGTCAGGATAAGTGACTTTGTTTTAAGCTTCATTCTGTTTGTTGTCCTCAAATCCTCCCACACCTACATTCCATACTCCATTAGGGTCAGTTTGGCTGAGCGTGTCCTCCCTCAACGCTCCTCTGCTCTCTTCCTGTCTGCATGGCTGATCTTGTTCTTGTGCCTCCTTCTCTTCAGGCTGAGGGGATCAATGCTTCGTGTGGTTCTGCTGCTGAACTACCACAGCCACATCAGTCCAAGTCATCACACAAATACATAATACCATACACAATACACACACACTCACAAGCAGAGTAAACACAAATGAGAAAAGAGAGCTGAAGCTAATTTATTAATAACCTGTTTAATATTGAAGCTAAGATGTTGATTTAAATATAAATATAAAATATCTATAAATTACTGTGCTTACAACATGTGTTCAATTATCTCTAATTTGTAGTGGTATTGTTACATCAAAAATAACATACCTTATTTTACGGACTATAAATCGCTTTGGAGTACAAGGTGCAACAGTCAAAAAATGCATCATGAAGGGGTGGAACCTGACTATAAGTCACAGGATAGACATTTAATCTGGAATAACACAATAACACAAAGAACATAGCTCCTGCATGGGATGCCTTAATTAACATAGACAGATGACACAGGAGAGAGTATCTTTACTTGAATTGTTTGCAACATTTGTAACTTTTTACTTCACGAGTTCAACTAAACAAAATCTGCAGCAAGTTACCAACAACAAGCTAACATTTGCTTAGGCCTGCATCACATGGCAGGATAAATATGCCAAATTCTAGTCCGGTTTTGCCCTTTCCGACAATGTTAAAGGTGTCCAAATTATCATGATGATTAAAGATAATCTGTGCAGATATTCATGCAATGGTGTGTTAAGAGTGATCTAGTCTGCTCAGAAGGCCTTCGGGACCACTCTGATCTCAAATCAGGGATATTCAACATGTTTGATTTTTTTGGCCAGATTTTTTATCTTCACATGTGGGGTCTCTCAGTCTTTGAAAATCATCCGACTGTTTTAAAATCTTGTCGTAAGACGCAGTCCTTACTGTCCCCTGTCATCCTGCCCTTTCGTCATTAGCCTCATATTGCTGGATGGTCTGATACAGTCTTTAGTTATTTAAAAATAAGATTTGCACGTTTGAAATTTTTTATCAAAACAACATCACACAACTCTAAAGATAAATATCAAGAACATTGTTGGGTCAAAAATTTAAAGTGCAACATTCCATGAAGGATTGTCACCTGTTCCATTTCATACCAGAGTTATAGACTAAAGTTTGAGCTGTGATTCATGCTCAGCTACTACCACACCAACTTTTAGCTTAATATTTCTGAAAATGCATTGATGTGTAACCATCTTGTGTAGGCTACGGTTGATAAGCCGTGGTGGATATCTGGGATTGGTTATTGGTTAGAACTTTGTGGGCGTTACTGTTCATGAGGAGCAAGGCAGCGCTGAGGAGCTGGACCAGAGCAGGACTCCAAGCAGCTCTTCCTTCTGCAGGTTAATTTGTTGAAAATGATCTTTTCTCTGAAGCCGGTACATACAACCCCTCCGGATGTTTACCTGTATAATGAGAATCACATTATACAGGGGCTGTTGTCAGCCGCGGCAGGGGAAGCAGGTTGGAAGATGGTTATTTGATGTTATTTATTGTTTGTTTTTTTAATGCCTGAAAAAAATTTGTAAAACTTGAATAAAATACGCGAGATTGCTCTCTATACATCTGTATACCTGCAAAATTATGGAAAATCCATGTAAATTACAGTCTGTACAACTTGACACATATGCTGGTTGTTACATTAAGGCAAATTTACACTACATGCGTCTCCACTCCTCTGCTGTGCTACACAGAGGAGGGAGAGTGTGCAGGAAGGAGATCCTGCATTAAATTCAGTGATAATTGTGGTAGTCAGAGCAAAAACTAGGTAATTATGGGAAAGTCAAACTCCAAACACAGCTGAAAACATAGTTGTGTATTTGCTGCAGAGGTCGGACCGCAGCGCAGGGGAGCGGAGACACATGTAAATCCGCCTTTAGCTAGAAGAGTAGCTGGTTTGATCCTATTGAAAGTGAGCATGCAGCTGATCGTCACATCTTTTTTCCATCATCACTGTTAACAGAAAACAATTTTTTTTCTTCCATGGAGTCTTCACCCAACACAACACTGATGGTTGCTTTAAAAAAAACACAATATCCAGCCATTATTATTGTTGTTTATATACTTATATGAGCTGTGGGAGGGCAGAGGGAGGAAGTATGATAATTTATGGCGAGTCTTCAGCTCGTTTTCTGATTATTTTTTCTAACAGTTTTATTTAAGTTTGTTTGGTGATTCATGAGAAAGTTTGATAAAAGTAGATAATTTCAAAAGTTAAAAGCAAAGTTAAAAAACAGACTAGGTGTGATCATTAAATCCATTTCAGTTACCACCACATAAAATCTGAGCTTAATGCCTGTAAAATTCTCTGAGTTGGAATAATTTTAATGTTGTTGCAGCTGTTTAGCTGTGCTGTTAATCTGTTATCAGAGAGACAGATATCAACTTTATTTTCTAAACTTTTCAATAAGGTCTGCTCAGTGATTCACGAGATATTTAGCTAACAATATAGAAAGATATCACTTGGCTTCTGCTTTGATGACGGGTGATAATGAGTAAATCAACAAACACAATTTACTCTATGGTTCAGGGCAGGTAAAAATAAAAACTAGTAAAATCTCAGAGACTAAATTTACACATAAAACCGTTTCTGTCTCAAAACAATTAGTGGGTTATGCAAACTCTAATAAACATTTACATTTCGTAGTTTTTAACACAATGTTTTATGATTATTTGTCAGCACAAATAATGTAGCAGCTGAAGTAATGGTGCAGCCTGAGGCCCTTCTTGCAGGGTGATCACAATCATGTTTTCTTTTGGCTGCTCCCTTCTGCAAGGCTCACCACAGCGAAGGGACATGCAAGAAAGATTTGGTAGCTGTTTCACACCGAATGACCTTCCTGACTCAACCTGGACTCAAACCTGGAGCCTGAAGATTACCAGACCACGGAGCTTCACCAAACTCATAATCCAGCTAAACTGATATGATTCTAGAAAATTTTCTTTTTACAAAACATAAATACACAGTAAAATGATACATTAACTTTTACACACAAATTATTTGATAAAAAATAGGCAGAAAGTAGCAAATGTATGGAGAATTTAAAAGGCACAGGTACTGATGACACATTTCCACATGCAGCTAACACAGGCATGAATACACAAGCAACAAAGGAAATACACTCAAAATACGCACAGGAAAAGAAACAGGAATTATACATAAGTGCTAAATAGGAGTGGTTCTGTAGGGTATTTTTGTTTGTTTCTGTAAATAAGTATCTAACCAGAGGATTTCCTGTAAACCTATTGGTTTCCTTATTCAGAATTTCCTCCTCCACAGCCCCTTGATTTAATTATATGTAAATTAATTTGATTAACTGCTTCCTATTTGAGGTGTCAGCCTATATTATTAAAAAATGATTTTGTTAAAGAAAAATTTCATGGCATCAGGTGGCAGTGAACACCATCCTAGTTCATAACAGATATATGTACAGTTTGATATTATTGGAGCCACACTGCAGAGTGTACATATTTACATATATTTTATATTTTTAAAATATTTTTTTAAATGACTTGACTGCTTGGTTAGGTTCTGTCATTTAAACAATTTGGAGGAAAATAAACCACCCAAAGAAAATCCAAACTTCTTAAAGTTGGTAGGGCCATGCTAAGGCACTTAGCAATGTAGTTAGTTTACCCAACCTAGTTATGCTAGTAAGGAGTCTGAACATTTTAGTAACCAGCAAGTGAGAAGATGCCTTTGTCCATATTTTGTCCCATGTATCACACCATACTACAGCACACACCATGACCCACACACACACACACACACACACTATCTGTTCTCCCCCTGCATCTGTGGAAATGACAGAATAAAATGCAGCCATGTAGAGACATGACAGTAACACTCTTGACACAGCTGGCCCTTCAAACACCCCCACCTCTTTATTCAAAGCAGGGCCTGATTTCTCACACTGGGGCTGATAAGAGGTTTTAAAAAACAGGAACCCAATTCCCATTATCTGTTATCCTTATTGTCTGTATTAACCTTCCCCCATGCTAACTTGTTCTCTTCGTAATGTTACACTTGTCTGGCCATACCACACTGCTGCTGAAAGCCAATTGCACCATGCAAATGAACATGCAGACTCTATTGTGAAGGAGGGAGGCAAGGCAGCAAAAACGAAAAGCAGTATGAGAGAAAGAGAGGTCTGGTTTATCAGGAGGATGGGGGCTCTGCCAGCTGATAAGCATTTTGTTCACCCACACACCAACATACGTTCATGTTAAAGTGCACCCTGTGGCACCCGTTAGTGTTTAATTCAGCTTTTTGTTTCACTGAAAGCTGGAAAAGGTCTGGAGAAAAGAAAACGCTTTATTTTTTTTTTGTTTGTTTTCTTGTTTTTTGTTTTATCTGATTAACTCTTTTTTGTTGTTGAGGTTAACTGTGTTTTCTGTTTTTATCCATAAATAAAGTGAGAAGGAAACTGCTGCCCACATACCATTCTCTGTAAATTTTACAGAATGTTGCATGAAAATCCAAGTAGATTGGAAGATATTAACATTTTCAGAATAAAACCTCTATCCTATTTAAATCCTCTTTCACCCTTATACTGAAACTTGGTTTGGCAGGTTGTTTTCACGACATTCTGATGCTTACACGCATCGGGTCGCTGCCCTGTGATTGGCTAATTAACTGGGTTGCTGCCATGTGATTGGCTGACTAACCGGATTGCTGCTATGTAATTGGCTGATTGGGTTGCTGTCATGTGATTGGCTGACTAACTGGGTGGCTGTCATGTGATTGGCTGATTAATAGGGTCGCTGCTATGTGATTGGCTGACTAACTGTATTGCTGACATATGATTGGCTGTCTAACTGGGTCACTGCCATGTGATTGGCTGATTAATTGGGTCAGTACCATGTGATTGGCTGATTAATTGGGTCGCTGCTTTGTGATTGGCTAATTAATTGGGTTGCTGCCATGTTATTAGCTGACTAACTGTGTCGCTGCTATGTGATTGGCTGATTAATTGGGTCACTGCTATGCGATTGGCTGATTAATTGGGTCACTGCTATGTCATAGGCTGATTGGGTTGCTGCCATGGGATTGGGTGACTAACTGCTGCTATGTGATTGGCTGATTAATCAGGTTGCTGTCATGTGATTGGCTGCCTAATTAGGTTATTTCCATGTGATTGGCTGACCAATTGGATTGTTTTCATTTGATTGGCTGATTATTGTCTCGTATTATCAAACATTTAAACAGCTGGACTTTACGAAGATAACGATCAGTAAACATCAAGACCTAGAGATCTTTCTTACCACTGTAGAATCTACAGTTTATCACAAATCTCAATGGTTTGCAGATTGAAAAATCCTGTTTTAACTCATTAGAACAGGTTGTCATGTTTCACACAGCATCCTGTAAAAACATTTATCTGCAATTGTGACCGTCAGACTGCTGCCTCAATTGTATTTAAACATCTTAAACAGTCCATTTATGTAAATAACATCACCCCCCCCCCCCCTCCCATTTTAAAGAATTATAAATTGTAAATCTGATAGTGTCTAAGGCAAAATCTGAATTAGCAAATGTCATGGATTTTCTGGGAAAAACAAACAAAAAAAACAAGTTAATTGTCTTGTTAGTTCTGTACTCAAATTTCTGTTGAAGTCTGTAAGGTCCTGGCTAGAACAAACTTTGTTCTTGTTCTTACCAACAAAGAGTTTTCTCAGTTCTCGTAGTGTAACAAGCTTAAGAGTTACCACCAAACAGGAGACACCATAAAGACCAAGGAACTCTCCACGGATCAGAGACAAAATTTGGAGGAAGAACAGATCAGTGTCAAGTTAATAAAAACAAAAACATGTTAATTATGGTCATTTTGTGTAACATCAATAAATTCATTATTAGGAAATTGAAAGGTGCCACCACCACAGCAAACCTTCCAAGAGAGGAACATCTACTAAAACTCTGAGCTGTGTAATTGTGGTATTTATCAGAAAAAACATCCAGAAGGCCAAAAACAATCCTTATGTAACTGTGCAGTTCTTCTGCAGAGATGGGAAGATCTGTTCACGGGACCACTTTAAGCTGCACAGATATGGGCTTCATGGGAGAGGAACAGGTACAAAAACATTGCTTTAAAGATAAACACAGAATATTTGATATTTCTTCACCGAACGTGTAGAAGAAGGTGCTGTGGTGAGATGATACCAAACCATGAGAACATCATGGCACTTAATAAAGGTCCTGGACTGGTCCACACAAAGTTCAGACCTCAGTCCAGCTGGGAATCTGTAGTTTGATTTAAATATTGTTGGGACACAAGTAGCACCAACCTGCAGGAACTGCAGACATTGATGCAGGTTAGACGGACCAAGACCATAAAGACCTGATGCTGGAACAAAATGTGACAACATTACTTTGTGGTTACTGATTACATAAACGTGGACACCATTTTTCTTTATATACATATGTATTTATTTTTACCATTTAGCTTTATTAATCTGAAGCATTTTGTAGAATTCTTACTTTTAATCAAATGAAAAATACTTAGTATGAATTGAATAGCATCAAAACAGAAAATGAACATTTTACAAACGAATATTAAGCAAGCCAGAGTAAGGCAAACCTTTCCATAAAAATGTATCATTCTGAGCTTGTTATGGCACAAAAATCAAAGATTCCTCAATCAGCTAGTTAATTGAAAGACACTTTTCTATTTATTTTCCCATCTATGTGTGAAGCCAGACCATAATGGTGACTCCACACTGCCCCCCACCCACCAATGCATGTTCCCCCACCCTTCTGCTTCTCTGTCATTTACAACACTCTTTCAATTCTTTTCTCCCTCCAGCACCCTATGTGGCAGTGTTTTAATTTATGCCCGCCATTGGAAGCACTCAATACAACTCACTGTCTGCAGTGCAGTAGATAGCTGTTAATGAGAAGAGGTCCCCCCTCTTTATCTCTTTTCTTCTGCCCCCCATTATCTCAGTGCAGTCTATAAGCGTGCAGTTACCTTACTAGGTCCGATAATGCCCCAATAGGCATCAAGCACTGATGAGCTTTCTATACATTGGGCTGTGCACAATGCCATTATCAGAAGAGCAGACCTTTGGTTTAAAAAAAAGATGGATGCAGTCACACAAACAGTGCCGGCACGTTCTGAATATCCTGCAAATTTACAACGGCGGCCCCCATCGAAACATGATTTCTCACATCCTTGATTCACTCTGCGTCTCTCTCTCTCTCTCTCTCTCTCTCTCTCTCTCTCTGTCAGCTGCAGCAGTTTCTTATCTGTTCCCCCTCTTCTCTCTTCTGCCTGGGAGATAACAGTAATTCTTCTTCATGCTGTATCCTAGCCCCTCACTCCAAGACACGACACACACAGAAATGAGCACGCAGTCTCAGACATCCTCAAGTTCATTCTCTTACTAAGGTTTTCACTTCCAGCATGCAGGAATATGTGAAACCAACACAAACATATTACTCACATGTGGTTGCAAACGCATAACACGCACGCACCCTCACACTCGCACACACAAACACCCCTCAAACCCAACACAGACAGAGATGCTGCTAAAGTCTTTCTGCTCTGTTAAGATAAAGGGTTAAGTCTGCACTTGGATGGCCCCTCTTTGTTAGAGGGTTGAAGAAAGGCCGGGGGGAGTGGGGGGAATTAAGTATTTTAGTACAGATTTCTTTATCAGTTGTACAGTGAGAAAAATGCTGTGTTTATCTTCTATATACTTTTTTTTTCTTTGATCCATCTCCTTATTCTTCAGCTTTCTCTTTTTAACCGTTTACATCTAAACAAGAAGATGTTGTGATGTGTTTATATTTATAGACACCCATTCTCCCATCAGTTCACATTACATACATGTCTGTATATGTTTGGATATAATGTGTATGTATGATGTAAGCTTTAGTGTAGAGTCAGATAAAAGAATTATTGATTGCATGCAGGGATTGTGGCTCTCAATTAAAATGTCTGTTTCTGCTGCTCATGGCTCAGCTGCTCAGTTAGGTTTCACACTCATAAACAATTTAATCTTTTTGTTATAGTTTCCAAAAAGACAGGAAGGAAAGGATCAAAGAAAGAATAACAGGGAGGAAAAAAAGGAAAACAGGGAGAAAACGTGGACATTCCTCCTACTCATCCCTCCACATCCTGTCGTCAACCTCTTCTTTTAAACAAGAACCCTGACGCAAACGCTTGTAAGGTGCTTGAAGATTGAATCAGCTCGCATTCATTTTCTTCCCCTTGCTGCCATTCTTTCAGGCTTTTCTCTCCTTCTTACTTTTTTTTCTCCCCTTTTCTTCGTGGAATCCTATTCACCCCCCACCCTCGCCACTTCCACTCCACCTCCCTCTTCTCTCCACTTTTTGAAATTGAAGATGTGTAGAGGCTTGGGCTTTGGGGGCAGACTCTATTTTGGAGCAGTAATAAAATTCATAGCCTGACACACAAACACAAACACACACACACACATCTGGTCAAGGGAATCACACCACTGTATATAGTGATCTTTTGCTGTATTACCTTTAAACCATCCCTCAAATGTGCAGCACTACAGCAGCCACAGTATATGTTGTCAGTATACAGTTTTTATTCATAGTAAACTATCATTTCAGTCTAACAACAGACTTCACACTTAGCTGTGGGTACAGGATGTGACGAAGGTGAGAAGAATGATGAGAAATGGAAGCACAAACCCTCCATAACAGTGATTAACAGGCCTTCATGTGGCAGACTGTCTAATATCAGACTTTCCTTTTAAACATTTCAGCAGCTTTGCTGAGAACTGTTAGAACAGCTGTTTCTGTCAGGTGTTCATTCTCATTCAGAAGGTTTTTTCAGGCTTCCAGGATTCAAGTTCTTCTACATCGATTCATGCTTTCAAAAAATGTTCTTTTTCCAAAATGGCCAATCATGTTTTAATAGGTGGTGCACATTAAAAAATCAGGTATTGGTCCATGAGTACAAGTTTCCTGTAGAAGACCCTGTAGAAGTGTGTTAACTGATGGCAAAACATAAAACGAATAATGGGAAACTAGAAAAATATAAAGCCTATAAGGACCAATGGTACCAATGTATTTAAACTGTAGAAGAGTAAAAAAAAAGACAAGAAAGAAGGTTAAAGCTGCTGCCAGTGTCTCAATGAGGTCACAAGGAATACGTCAGTGTGAGGGTCGGGGTTCAGTACTGCTTGATACCAGAAGAAAAAGAAACAAATATGGCCAGCCTAAAGCACACCTGTGCAATAATCATGCTGTCTAATCGACATCTTGGTATGCCACACCTGTGAAGTTGGATGGATTAACTTTGAAAAAACCCATAATACAAATTTGCACAAACTTCTGAACAATACTTGAAGGAAGAAGGTCTATTGTGTTGATTGAAAAAGTCTTAGATTTTTTAGTTCCGCTAATAAAAACTGAGAGCAAAAACAAAAATTGCTGGGTTAATATTTTTGTTCAGTGTAATTAAATGTACCAATGACTTTGTGCTTCTTTTGATTTTACTTTGACTTCAGACTAAATAATACAAAAACATCTTATTTTGAAAATACTAAATAAATAAAATGTAAAATATCATCTAGCCTTTTGGAAAGTGAGAGCTAGTATGTAGAAAATGAAACTTGTGATAATTATATGGTGCCATACACAGTAAAAAAATAAAGTACAGAATTATACCTTAGAAAGTACAGTACACTATTGTATCACCTTCAACAGTATGAATATGCAACATTAAACAATTGTAACTTTTTTTTGCATGTTGAGACAATTTTTTTTTCCACAAAAAGGTACAACAAATACCCTTTAAGGAAAGTCTGTGTAACTTTTTAGCTACAATCTTTTATCTTTTTTCTTGAAGCTCTTGTTTTTCAGGCTACATTTATTTGCAGATAGAGTACAAGTACTTCAATTACGGTACTTGCCAATATAATTACTTATTGAAATAGAACTTAAACATTACACATCATGCAAGAACATTTTCATATTCTTATCCTAAATTTCTCTTATTTTTGTTCGTAGAAATGGTTCGTTCGAACATGCCACGCTTCTATTTTCAGGAAAAGTGTGTAAATGAGCAGCGTAAACATGATGAATGCGTATTCAGGTGCTTGTGCACGAAAAGAGGAAATTAGCATAATTACCATCCCAAAAACACCATATAAGGCTACGTTTCCTGCCCCACATACCAAGAAGTGTTCCTTCATGAAAATGACAAAAAGACAAACTTCACGAGTTTGGAGACAGACGTCCTGCTCTCATACATCCAGCTGTGGAATTAAGGGAGCTGCTGAAGCCAAGGGATGAAATGACAACTGCTGTTAATGTCATGTCTCCCATGGGTCGTATACAGCCACAGTAATACAAATCTAAATCAAATTCATCTCTCTCTGCTCCAGTTTTCCTTTGGTCAAATATTTTTAATTCAATTGTAAACAACTATGTTAAATACTTTTTATTTATTCAGAAGAAGAGCCACACCGATGTGCCAGTCGTAAATCTACAATACGAGAAAATTTGTGAATGCTATAAGTTCTCCTAAATCACTTGTACGCCACTTAAGAACAAATCTGTTCGTACAAATGGTTCTTGCATGAGGCCCAATGACTTTAAAACACATTTAATTTAATTAAAACAAGATGCCCTCCAAATGTACATCCTGATACTCTGTATCGTTCTATATACTCGTTCTATATACTCTTTCACACGAGTATGTCTTTTTCGAGGAAGAGTTAGTTCAGGCATAAAATCATTAAAGTGGCCTTCATTTGGATAGCTATTAGCCTAGTCTGGATGATTTCTTCTTGTTTGATACATCATGGCTGATGACTATCAGACAGAATATAATTTAAACAATAATTAAAGTAAATATCTAAATACAGCAAACATAAGTTTGTTTTTGTTTTTCCACGTTGTCCATTAGCTTTGATTTTTTTGTTTGTTTTTTTCTTTGTATGTAAACCTAGTACCTTTTCAAATATTTTCTTTCCCTACATGTGTCCCTACATTTACCCTTCTTCTTTTATTCATAGGTAACCCTTTGTTTTACAGTCCCCTGGTCCTCCTGTCCTTGGTCCTGGAACCCTTTTAAACCCCGGCTCTTCATAAACCTCATCAGACAATTCCTACTTTAAACATTTTTAGTTTATTAGCATACAAAAATAAAAATTCATACAAAACGTGGGTCACCTTTGTAGTTACAGCATGAATGAAATGCTGCAGTAAGAGTGAAATAACCATCAGAATATGTTTTATTGGGATCTTTGACAACTAATTCTTCTTAAACCACTCTAAGCCATTCTGCTGTGGAGAATTAATAAAACTTTGTGCTACAGTGATATCATGGCATCTGGAACTAGATCGGTCCTTTTTCACATATTCTGAATGACTCATTTAATAACAACTTTTAAAAAATTATATAAAATGAGACAAACAACAGGATCCATCCAGACTCCATCAATACGTTGTTAAACAAAACCAGTGATTGCTGTATGGCTTGTAGCAAAACATCTGTTGTAAGACAGGCTGTAAAGATCAGTCATATGATGCTTATTTAGATGAATGCCTAACCAGAAAAAGCTTAAATATAATGATTATAAGATAACAGGAAAAAAACTAGCAAATGGACAAGGAACTGCAAGATCACCAGAATAAGCAAAGATGGTCCTCAGAGATCTCACAGCTTTGGATAAATACAAGACAACTTCTTACTTCTAATGAAAAGTGGATCATATTGAATGGAAGGATTGGTATTTATGATTAACCATTTTGAAGATCAAACTTCTCTCAGAATAACATAGTATTGTCAATGGACAAAAATGACAGTAGGTAGGATTTTACTGGTTGTAAATAGCATTATATAGTGTCTAACATTGACCTTGAGAAAAGCTTTTATTGCCACATCTACAATGTCTATAAACATTTCTGTGAGGAACAATTTACCACTATAATTATTTATAATATAAACTCACTGGGTGTCAAATTTTAACTTAAACAGTCAAAATGTTTTATCATCACTTAAAGACAGGAGGCTTAAAATAGTTTTTCACCGACATTTAAAGTTTTAGAATGTATTTTTTGACAGCTTTAGGTATATTTTTATCTGAACTTATTGAAATTTATGAAAAGCAGCACACTGACTTAAATTCTGTCAACACACTGAAACATTTCCTTTAATTCTGAGCTCGTGAAAGGTGAAATGTTAAGCAGTAAATTTACTTTTTGGATCCGAAATTGCATTTAAATTGTCCCAAATGTAGCAATGTGTTATTTCCTGACATTTATCTGCTGGTGCGTGTGTTTTTCACCTCGTCACAGAGCTGTGAGGTTGTTTTAGCTGTGCTGAGGTGTTGTTCCTCCCTCTCCTGCTGGGTGGGTATGGAGGTAATTTTGTGTTTTTATTATTCAATCAAACAAAAAAGCAGCTTTAATAAAAAAAAAAAATTTCAATCAAAAAAAAAAAAATTCAACCAAACAAAAAATTAATTCAATAAAAAAAATTATACTTTCAACCAAAAAAAAAATTCAAC
>JARVJO010000330.1:26390818-26402404 GCA_031762555.1 Cynodonichthys magdalenae | reverse complement strand
GCCCTCATTTACCCATTCACACAGCACTCTACTAGATCTCCTACAAAGCTAACATGTACAATCATCTATGGTGACTAATCAGTCCCAATCACATTCATACACTGATGGGATACACATCAGAGGCATCAGGGGTGAAGTATCTTGCCCAAGGACACAACAACTGAGACAGCTGGAACGGGGGATTGAACCTGTGACCTTCCAGTTCCAGGACGACTCCCCAAGCCACTCTGCCTCAGCCGCCCCAGTTCTTGTTTAAAAGTTTCCATGGCGACATCAGATGTCTGCAGACGCTCTGTTCTTTCTGTGGACGTGATCATTTTTCCTTAGATGCCTAGTGATCTGTTCTTATAGTTTATATAGTATATAGTTTATAAAGAAGCAGCTTGTGCTGTCGGTCATGTGACTGTCTGACCCAGAAGCTGAATCAAACACCTGAAAGCTTGGGGCCGGGCGGCTGTAGAAAGAGGTTTGTCACTTTTATTATTTTAATTTCTCCAAATGGACTACCAGGGTCTAGCTCATGAAAACTGTAATAAAGGTTTGTTTTAATTTTATTTCACAACAGTACATTTGGCTGTAATGCACATGACCCCCCGTCCTGCACTATTTACAAATGTAATTATTAGTCTTATTATAATGTAAATATACATAGCCAGTTTCTCTCTCTATTCTTAAAGTAAACTACAACTTTAGTATGTCATCATCATGACATGAAAAAATCTGTTTTTGCCGAATGCGGAAATAATCATGAGATCAATAAAGAAAAAATGTTATAGATAACAAAAAATCTTATTTTTCAACGGGTATTTGTTTGGAATTTTCTTAAAATATTGCAATGCTGAACATTAGTTTATTGCAATGTACAGATGGTTTGAATATGTATTTACAGAAATAATTATATTTTCTTTTTTGTGAACCCAGGGAGGGGGAAAAATATGTATAAAAATTATTGACCTTTCCTTATTTTTCTCAGACTAAAACTGATTTTGGCAGCACGGTGGCTCAATTGATAGAGCTGTTGCCTCTCAGCAAAAAGGTTGCTGGATCAAATCCCAGCCCGGGGATCTTTCTGGGTAGAGTTTGCATGTTCTCTCCGTGCATGCGTGGGTTCTCTCCGGGTACTCCAGCTTCCTCCCACACACCAAAAACATGACTGTCAGGTTAAATGATAACTCTAAATTGTCCCTAGGTGTGAGTGAGAGAGTGAATGGTTGTTTTTCTCTATATGTGGCCCTGTGATGGACTTGCGAACTGTCCAGGGTGTACCCCGCCCCTCGCACTGTGATGGCTCGATATGGGCACCAGTAACCCCCGTGACCTTTAAAAGGAAGAAACAGATATAGTTAACGGATGAAACAGATTTTTTTTTAAAATTCAGATCAGTGATATTTTTTATATGAATCTATGGCGATTGGGAGTGAAGCCTGAGTGCGATAATGACTCAGATCCTGGTGCAGAGACCAGTTTTCTTTTTGCATCAGTAATGTGATAAATTTAGCCATGCATTCTTAAACCATTTAATAGGAAAGTTACACTGAATAACAGACAACAGTTAGTATTTATAGTCTTTTGTGGTAAAGACTGTAACATTATTCAGTCTTTAGAGCAAATAGTGTAACAAATACACAAAGGGAAATAATGTATATATAATAAATAATACACACACTGAATAAAAAGTTGCAAAATGAAATGTGCCGGTCAGAGGCAGTGAATTCTGAGGCTAAAAATGAGTTCCACTCCAGCCCTGATCGATATCATTGATATTTGGATCAATCTGCCCACCCCCAGTGTTCTTCTGGTTTTGACTTTAGACACTAGATGGCAACTCAAAACTGGGCGAAAAGCCCTATTGGAAAAATGAAAGCCTATTTTTGTGTGTTAAAATGTATGTGTTAGCTCATGCATTATATTTTGTTGCCCTCCCTCTTATCCTACCTGCCTTGGCTCACTTTGAACCCACCTTGGCAGCTGAAGAAGCTTCGTCTCCTGTCACGTCATCAGCAGAGAAGGTGTTATGTCACATCATTATCAAGTTATCTAAATGTGCACAGAAACTTTGAAACTGGGTCTCTAAGGATGAATGAAAAAATGTGAATTATTTTGTTTGTACTATGTATGCTTCAACATATCTCTGTACTGTTTTCTGAGCAAGAGACAGTAAAAAGTTCATATCACAGTCAGCTGATAAATATTTAGGTCAGTTGCTCATTTGACAGAAGCATCTTTTGTTACAAGATTTAGGCAGATCATTTAGGGCAGACTGTCTCATTTTTCTCACAATCTCAATTTGCATAAAGGTTTCTCAGTACATCTGTAAATTTAGCTAGTTTTTAAAATTAATCTAAGTTTTCTTAGAGTTTCTTTTTGCTACGCTCCCATGAAGTTATATGTACAGTATCTCCCATCTCAACTGCTGAAGCTTGTAACTCCTTCAGAGTGGTCTCAGGTGCCTTGGTGGTCTCTCTCTGCCTTTTTCACTGTTCTTCTGTCACTCAGTGTGTGAGGATGGCCTGCTCTTGGTAGATTTACATGTTTGTATATTTCTTTCTTTCCATGATGAATTCAACAGAACTGGTAATGTTCATGGCCTTCAGACTTCATGACCATTACCTGACTTGTACTTTTCAATAAACTTCTTTAGAGTAGATAGGACAGACACTATAGAGAGAGGTGAGGATGTATGCAATCATTTACATTACGTGACATTTTAAATTAAAATTTTTACTATGTAAAATTTGATTTAATTTTTAAGCTCATGAAGGATTTTTTTACTTTTGTTTTCCTCTGTAAAAAAAACACGTTTATGTCGACCATTTTTTAATCACATAGATAAAAGTATAAAATATCTAATATTTTTGTAGATAAATTTATTCAGATGGTAAAAATAAAAATAAATCACAGTTTACTCTTCTTCTGGCTGCTGTTCCTGAAGTTGAGGGATATTGTTTTTCTGTTACTGACACCTTCAGTTCAGGAGGAGAACTGCAGCATCACAAACAGCAACAAACATTTGTAAAACACGATTAAAGCAATGTGAATCAAATAACATTCAAACAAAAGCATGTTTATGTCTTTAAAATGTACATCCACTGCTGGCAGGTTCATTATTTTTAATTTTAATCCTCATTTTTCTGTATTATCAGTGAGTCTGATGTATGGAAGGGTTTCATGACTGTAAATGAAAACCTAATAAATTACCATGTTTCCATAAAGTAAAATAACAAGTCTTTATAATTACATTTGGACCATTACTTTGTTTTTTTTTCTTTTATATTGCATTGAATCTCAGTTTTCTGAACCTATTTTCATTCATACTGAATCATTTTCAAGGCTAAATCATAGGGCATTTTTAATGAATCAGATTGTTGACAGTGCATCAAGATACGTACAGGATCAGAAACTGACCAGAGACATGCAGATATAGTATAGTAATTCATATAGTAAAGGCTTTAAATAAAAGGAAAACATAATATAAAAACAGTTAAAGCAATTTAATTATCTTTAAACCATTGAATAATGAATTATCTGGCTAAAATGCTAAAAAGAGGGATTTAGGTGGTTCTATTCATAATCATAAGTCTATAGTTCTTTCAGTGTGTTTAAACATGTTGTTTTCGACATTGCATAATTGTGTATGCCGATCCCAAAAAGCTTGTAGTAAAAATTTAGACATGCAGATTTAAAAAATATATTAAAGTTCAACAAAAATGCTTTACTTGAACGGAAGCAAGTTTAAAATGTAAACATATGGTGGCTTCTATCGAATGCACAAATAGGAAGAGTCACCACCTCTAACCTCCCAAATCAGTGTAAATATTAAGAAATGTTCTTCTTCCTGTCTACTTCACTGCTACAATCCCACTGACAGTGCCGCACTGACTCCCCCCCACCCCTCCATGAACCTGCTGTGAAATCAGCCTGAACACGTTTCTATCTGCTCCACGGAGCCATACTTTACAGAAAACAAAGCCCATTCCCATGAGGGGTGTAGCAGGCATGGTGCTGGGTGTTTACTGTTTGCCGAAGCCAATCTCGGCCGCAGAGGGAGACAAGATGAATTTGACAGCTAATGTAAAAATAACAGACAATCATAAATCAAGGAAGCAGGCGGCGGGAGTCAATGATGAGAGTTAATCAATACAGGCCTGACTTTGCCATTGTGTGAAATGGCATTCCATTTATTACAGGGGGGGACTTAGAGGAGAAACATTATTCATATTAGAGTATGCATGCGCTGTTGGGAGAGAGGTACAGTGGCTGTTGGAGAAAGGAGCTGCTTAGTCATTGCACTGCTGGAGCAAAAGGTCTGCAACCAGACAAAGACTTGTCTTTAAATTATTAAACTGCCCTCTGTTTATTTAGTGATTTGGTTGAAATACAATTTACAAATCAGGCATTTTACAGAAACACTAGGAATGTTCAAAATTTCCACCATTTCATTTTGTGTCTGTTGTTGAGGCATTGAAACGATTTGTATTTTATTGAAAGAAGGAATGCACTCAATTGTGTTTTTGCTTTTACACATTCTAAACTTGTAAACATTTTCTTCATTATACGGATTTAATGGTTGTTTATGTTTCTAAGAATTCCACCATCAAAGAAATTTGTAGCACCATTTTAACCTTGTCCAGGGTCAACAATGTGTTTCTCAGTGCATTTAATATATGAAGAAAAGTGTTGTTAATCTCTGGAATGAAATGTCATAAACAAAACTTTCTGGAGCAAAATTGTCAGCAAAACAGACCTTCAACATCCAAAATCAGAACTGCACAATATTACAAATATCTTCATCAGCAAGAAAAAAAATGAAGATCTTTAGAGCCAAACTACATGTATATCTGCGCTGTTCCTCGCTGAGACAGATGACTTACAAGAATTTGATAATATCAGTGAACATTGTGATGCTGATATGCAGAGCAGACCTGAATGGACATGTTGGTGAAGGAAACAGAAGATGAGGAAGTGATGGACAGATTTGATGTCAAGGAAAGAAACCAGGAGGGAAAGATGGTGGATGTTATCAAAAGGAAAAAAAATGGCTGCAGTCAACACCTGTTTCCAAAAGTTGGAGGAGAACAAGACCTATAAGAGTGAAGGCAGGAGTACACAGGTACACTACATTCTGTGTAGAAGAGGTAACCTGAGGGAGACTGGGACTAAAGGGTTGTGGCAGAGGAGAGTGTCACCATCATCTGATGGTGACACTCTCCTCTGAATGAGCATCCTCTGAATGAATGAAAGAATGAGGAGTTCAGTGAGGAGCTGGACAGGATGTTATCCAGAGGAAGTGGTTAGCCAGCAGAAATGGGACAGTGAGAGGACTGAAGGGAATAAACAGGAAGATGTGATATAAAAAGAAAGATTATGTGGTTTGCTGGAGAAAAAACTGACTACATTTCATCACTCTATTGTTTTTTTATTCTGTATATGCATCATGCTTATATATAGGCAGCTGTGGCAGAGTCGTCCTGCAACCAGAAGGTTCAAACCCCCATTCCAGCCGTCTCAGTCAGTCAGTTGGGCAAGATATTTCACTTTCTTTGCCTACTGATGGTGGTCAGAGGGTCCGGGGGTGCCAGGTCATGGCAGCCTCTCTTCTGTCAGTGTGCCCCAGGGCAGCTGTGGCTACAATGTAGCTTACCACCATCAATGGGTGAATGTCTGCAAGTGTAAAGCGCTTTGAGCACTATATAAGTTCATTCTATTTTTACCATATATGCAATTACTGCTATCACAAATTTCCATTTTTTGTTATTTTCCCTATACAAACTACAACTTCACCAATATTTCTGGTTTTGTTTGAGACTTGTTCCTGTCCTATCAAACAGCAGCAAGGTTGATGGCCACTCATCCTGAGCATGGTTTTGCTGGAGGTTTTTTCTTTCCACTGTCATCAATGTGCTGCTCAGGATGGGAGACAGTGATGAAGTGAAAACTCCTTACTTTACCTTTACTGATTGGTATTTCACAGTGTACCACATGTAAATGTAATGTTTTCCTGCATTTACCTTTATTTACCCAGGCAAATTCCATTGAGATCTCAGAGGCCTTCTTCAAAGGAGGCTCGAATGCAGCCTAACATGCAGGTTTTGAGACTGCTGGTGGAAATGAGAGTATCTGGAGAAAACTCACGCAAAGAGAACATGTAAACTCTACACAGAAAAACCCCATCTCCACAAGCACGGTTCGACTTTATTCACTTCGGGTCAGTTCTGCTCACTGTGTGTGTGTCTCCACTTGTGTCCCTCACTCTGTGGGTGTGATTATGGGTGGGCCATCCACGGCTTCAAATGTTGTGTTAAAAAAAAGCCATTGTGGTCTTACCATTCGGAAATAAATTTTTATTTATTTATTAATTTGTCCCTGTACTGTTTATAAGCGCTTGTGTAACCGTGGGCGGACAGTTTGTTCGAAACCTCTAGATTATCTGCTCAGCTTTGTCTCCTTCACCTCTCTGCAGGAAGTGTTTACAAGTTCTGCCTTTCTTAAGATCGCCAAAAAGGTAAGATGGTTTAATCACTGCTTCACCATTGTATTGCGCCGTGCACTCATATTCCAAAACAAAAGCGTCTCTCTCTCTAGGAGGAAGTTTGCACAAGTAACTCCTTTCCTCTGTCAATCAATCCCAGAGCTAATCCATAGGCAGCATTCTGCTGACGTCATAATCGTAAGAGTGCTGTACTCGCTTCTACCCGCTTAGAACCATCGGCGAGGAGGCTCTGAAACAGCGTGGCTGTGCATGGTTGAGCACGCTTGGAACCTAATGCAGATGGGTTTGGCTGAGGCCGAGCAGACCCAAACGTACAAGTGTGTCCGTGGAGATGGGGCTAAAGACACCTAGTCTTGCTGTGAGGCACCATCAACAACTACTTAACTATTGTGCTCCCATATGTATCACAATAAGGAACTGAATTGACAGATATGAATTGAATTTATAATTTAAAACACTTTTCCTTTGTTTTGATACTGTGCCCTAAGGTACTAGTCCCCAACAAAGGTCGGTTCGAGGTGGGGGGGCGCTACAGATCACAGGGTGGGCACATAATGTGCTTGATCAGAGTTCAGGGGTCGACATATCCTGAGACAACCTTTTTTCATTTCGGACAACCCGATCTTGCCTGTTGGTTGTAAAGTTCTCGCAATGATTGACAGTCATTTGTGAAAAGGAAAGGAGAAAAAAAACTTCTAGACTGACGGTTCTTTCATTCAATAAAGACAACCACAGATAAATTTTTACCCAATCAGATCAGAGAAGGGTGGGTTGTACTGTCAAACTGACAGCCTCGAGCCACAAAGGCTGCTCGCGCAGCGCACTATTCAGTTTGCAGTGTTTCCAACTTAGCAACTTTATCACTTCATCTAGCGACTCTTCAGACCCCTCTGGAAATGTTTTTCCAAAAAGTGAGTAGGGACAAATCTAGCGACTTTTCTCTGTGTCTATGGAGACGTTTAGAAGCTTTGGCGACAGCACTTTCCAAGCACTTTTCTCCTTCTTTCCTCTGCAAAGCGGCGAGGGGTGAGGTGACCCCCTCCCACTTCCTTAAGCTAGGTTTATGCTTGACGCGTCGCGCAGGGTGCGTGTGCCATAAGTGACGCAATCTCACCGTCCCCAGCCCTACGCGACGTCCTGTCACGTGGTCATGCACCTCCCAATTTTTTAAACTCTGGAAAGGCTGCCTGCGCAGTGCACCATTCAAAGAGCTCTGGCAAGCTTTTGCTCTCCTACTTACAACATCTTCACAAGTTGAAAAGTGTACTTCCACATGTCATTTTGGAGAAATCCACAACAACGTAAATGCCAAGTATAAACACCTCCACTGCCGGCGGGAGTGCGTGCGCACCATAGCGCGATTATAACTCAGCAAAGCGGTCCGACTCACTGAAGCCTCGTGCAGCAGCAGCAGCACCCCCGGCTGAAGTCAGATGAGAGGAGACCGCTGCAAAGGAACCACGCATGTGCAAAGCTGCCTCTGCTCCTGCCTGGTTTACAAAGCAGGATGTAATTTTGACTGTGATGTTTTATTCTCTGATACTGTGTCTCTAAAATAAATCCCTGGACCCAGCTGCATTTGACTCACAGATCAGTCACATCTTCACCTCATCCTCTGTTTGTGCCTAGGGACATCTTAAGTCTGCAGATTAAATTTAAGATTCTCACAAATGTAATTTATGTAATGTGGATCTAAGCATTGAAGTAATAAGATTATTTTTGTTTCATTAAGTTTAATTGCAATTCTAAACATATTTTGTGTTTTTCTTGACTTTTTTCTCTTATCATCTCTCCTATAGCTCAGATGACAATTATTAGCAAACATCCAGATATACAAATTAGATGATGACGTCATCTAGTGACTTCTGGCGACCTTTAGGACAGCCAATAGGGACCTTTATTGCTCAGGAGTTGGCAATACTGTCAGTTTGTTTGTCAAGCTTTTGCGCTCTTATTTACATTATTTCATAAGTTATAAGTGTACTGCCACACCGCATTCTTTTGGAGAAAACTATAACAACGTTAAGAACCTCCACCTCTTGCAACATTGCGCACACGTACCTTGTGTGAGCACCCATAGCGCGACTATAACCGAGCCTTCAGGGCAGGTGCTCATTCTCAGGAATACTGTCAGTGTTTCCTGGACTATTTTTCACCGAGGATTAGATATATTTCTGAAAACACCTCGCAGTATTTCAACCATCACACCATAACTAGATTGACTAGGAAGCAAGAAGGGCTTTCAGGAAAATAGGTTGAAAACCACTGCCCTAAGGTGACTTTTGTTGTAAATTGATAACTATATAAATAAATTAAATGGAAGTAATTGTACCTTGTTCACAAATTTTCTAAAAATTGTCCTATTGAAATGCGTTACATTACAATATGACGTACTACAAAGCTTTAATCTGAATATATGGGACAAAATATCTAAAAGTAAACACTATCCCTCATCAGCCATTGTTCCACACAGCATAAACAGCACACAACCTTATTTGAAGCGTATAGCAGTTTTGAATTGTTGAGGCAGATGTCAGTGAAGCAGCAGATTACAGACGGCTCTATGGCATCAGGTCTGATTTGAGTGGCTGTGGCTGGCCTCCTCTGGGGAACTTGGGCCTTCAGAATGAGGCCTCTGATTTACTCGAGGCTCTAGCATGTCTCACTGATGAGCTGCAGGCAGCTCCAACACCATGTGGGGATAGGCTCCAACCAATATGTTCCCTTCCACTCAAAAGGACAGGACTAATGTGTTAAAACCCCGGCCTTGGCACCCCTCTTGACTCCCCTTATAAGCCCCCCTTCCACCTTCATTTAAGCTTCTCTCTATCTGGCCTGACTTTCCTGCTCTCCCATTGCTTCCTGCTCATATCAGAGCCTCTCTATCTGTCACCACCTCTCTCAGCCTCACTCATATCAGCAGCTCTTTTCCCATCTTCCCCTCTTCTCGCCTCTGCCTCTTTCTCATCCTTCTCTGCTGCTGCTTCCTGGTGCTGCAGTCATTTTTCCTCACCTGAGGCTCATTCCTAGGTCTGGGGGAATTTATGGCTTTATTTGTATAGCACCAGCATTTTATTGGATTCCTATTGCTTAGAAACAGAAGTACCACATTCCAAATTCATCAAAGGCCAATTTAATTCAAAATTCATGAAGTGGGCATTTGTCAAGTTGCCACCTCCAATGTGCTCTGTGTGTTCTCCGGATGTCTGGTCTATGCACAGGAGACCATCAGTACCTCCAGTTCCATTTCCCTCTCATATTAAAAACTACTGGGAGGTTTGTCCTGGTCCAAAACTGTTTTTTAACAAAACAAACAAAAAAATGATGTCACATATGTGTATGATAAACCTATATATTTTAGGACTTCAGATTTTTATCGTTTTATTTGCCAAAAGGTGAAAGGCAGAATATTGTTGCTTGTGTCTGTGTCTTTGTGTATCTGTCTGTTAGCAAAATACCTAATGAACAACTGAAAAATGATAATGAAGCTCACATAAATAATTGGATGCACATCTATAATTGTTTAACTTTTAACATGCTACAAGATCACTGCCACAGCCAAATGACCTACACAAACATGGCTATAAATCAGTTATTTTTAAAGATACAGAGCCAAAAATTATGGTGTAAAATCTGAAAATCATCACCTATACATACAGTATTTTGAGCACTAACACTTGTCGCTAGACATGTTTTTAAAAGATCTACCATCAGTTATTAACAAAATATATAGGATTGAGCAATATTGGCAAACAAATTAATCATGCTTATGTAAAGCATGATATCGATAACGACTAATGTTTAATAGATGACAAGTGAACTTGCATGTTTTTGAACCCTAAGTTCTAAAATTATACTTACAAATCATCAAACTAACATCTTCATTTTTTCAGCAGCAGCCACATTGTTTTGGTCTGGCACTCACGAGACAAACCCTAATGTCATGAAGGATGGGTTAGCTGGGAGGATTTGTTTCCACAGTTTGCTGGGGAACGGTTTGCTCTGGGCGAAGTTGGGGCCTGTCTGTGAGCAGTGATGCCAACTTTCCAACTTTGTTGCTAGAGTTAGCAAGTTTTCAAATCCTTTTAACAACTTTTTCCAAAACGCCACTAGTGACAAATCTAATGAAATGTTTTCCAGTGTTATTTGAGACTTTTGGAAACATTTGCAACTGCATTTTCTATAATGAGCAATGCTGTGAGTCCTTCCTTCTTTCCAAAACACTAACAATTGGTATGATTCACTACCCAGGTTTCCATGAATTTCCTTTTATGTGTATTTTGAAGAATCACATTAGAAAAGGATAATGGAAACAGCAAAATTCACAAAAACTTCTTTAAATTTGCAAAAAGGTTTACACTCACTTGAGGTAGATTTTAGATTTTCAAAAAAGAGTTAATGTGGAAAAGGGGAGATGGAAACATATAAGTTCTAATGTAGCAAACATTCACCTCGATCAGTTGTTCCCGCTGTCCAATAATTGTACTGGCTGTGGCATATGCAGGACCATCTGTAGGCATGTACCCAGATATTCCCATAACATGAAGAGAAGCGAAGAGAACCAATACAGACATGTTTTACATAGTTCCTCCTTGGGACCCACCCCAGATGTTCATGTTCTCTGAGTTCCTAACATTTTTGAGTTTAACCAAGAACTTAGAGCATCAACCTAAAGTTCGAGATTCAACCAAAGATTCCTGACATGCAAAAAAAAGTTTCTGTTTCACAAAAACTTTTTGTTTGAATTTATTTTTTTGAAAATGCTTTTCTGTTTGGTTGAAATTGTTTTATTGATTGTTTGAAATTAGTTGTTTTTGATTGAATAAAATTTTGATTGAAACTGCTTTTTTGCTTTATTGAATTATAAAAAAAATTACCTTCACATTTGGGCTGGATCAGAAGTATCTTTGAATTTGGACAGCCTTCAAGGGAGCCCTTGAAGCCCTTGAATTTGGACACAGACATAGTTCAACAGTTTTGTTAAGCTGCTGTTTTGTTTGTATTATGTATGTGTGCATAGCTGTGATAGAAAAATAATTTATACAGTTGAAACATTTATAAACATATCTGGTTCTCAGGCTAAAGAGTCAATGACC
>JARVJO010000330.1:26371949-26382864 GCA_031762555.1 Cynodonichthys magdalenae | reverse complement strand
GGTTTTACTACTGTACTTTATAAACCTATACTTCATGTCATTCAGCTGTGAGGATGGAGAGAAAGAAGAGAAGAAGACAAAGGAAGAATCAAGACAGACAGGGGAAGGCAACAGGTTGGTCTAATATTAGGTGGAGTGTGGGAACAGCTACTTACTTCCAAGTCATTAATTTTTAATCATTATTTTAAAAAATTGTGTTAAGATTTATAATTTTCTTTTATAACTATTTAATAATGCGTTTTTGGCTGCTCTTTCAAGCCTTTTTTCACCTATCATCCGAATCAAAAATAAATTATGGATCTGGTCAACTGGTCTCTGAATGCAATTGACACATTAAAACTGGATCGAGGGGAGGGAAGCTGTCCCAGTGGAACAATTGCTGCTGGACGTATCAGTGGTTCTTTGGGGAGCTGGAATCTGATATGTCTGGCAACTCTTTCAATTGAGGACGTGGAATATTTGTATATATTTGGCTTCATGATAACTGGATTTCTGCTGATTGGCGATGGAGGAGTCCTGATCTATCGAAAAGTGAAAGTGACTCTGACAGCTGCTCGAGCCTTTGAGAAGCTGCCGGGTCCATTGGAAGGGTTCTGCCGGGCTGCAGCACACAGATTCAGATGCTGGGGGAGATAAATCACAAATTGGATGTGATTCTGATGAGGATCGCAGCTCAGGAGCGGGCCTCTGGCATGTAGGATTACATCAGGGTGAAGCTTCAGATTGTGAAGAGGCGAGGAGGACCCCAAATTCGGCTGATTGGTACTTTTTTTGCCACTTCAGAGATGCAGTTAAGACTCTAAAAGCAGCAGGAAATTTAAGGCTGCTTTGTTCCAAAACAATTGTGTTTATCTATTGGCTCCCAGAGGCATGGTCTTGATAACCATGCTATCTAAATACTCCCCAGGATGAGATGTCAACAAGGGTTTGACTCCCTCCCACCACCATCACCTGGGTGTGACCTGACCTGTGACCCAAGGCTGAGGAGGAGGAGACTCTGAACTATGGCGTAAATAACATTATGTGACTGGACTGTGGTCTATGGTCGGTCTTACTTTGGAGACCCACCCCTCAATGTCACTGCCTCCACTGAACCCCTCCCCATCTCACCTCCCCCTATGTGTTATCTCACCTAGCTCCTTCCCTGCCCCTGGCTCTTGCTCTGTAGCGAGTCGTTTTTTGTGCAAATGATCTTATGTTTCTGATGTAAACATAGGACCAGAGCATTTTTTAACTCAACTTTCCTAATGTGTATTTCCAGCTGTTTAAAAAGGTAGTGTGACCCTGTTGCTGCATGACATGTTCACCTGTCCCCCCCATGTTTTGTCTCATGTGTGTTTTCTTGTTTTTGTCTTCTTGTGAATGGGGGTTCTAAACTGTAATTTCCCCTTGGGATCAATAAAGTATAATTCAGTTCAATTCAATTCAATTCAATTCAATTCAATTCAATGACTTAGTGGAGAACACCACGAACAAGGGGCGAAAGGAGGCAGACGTGAGGTTGATGGTGGCATCTGCTATAGAGGAAACAAGTGATGACATCAGGTAGGAACAATTAAATTAGGGAGGCAACCATAATGTGATGATGGTTTTAATTTCTGATGACCACTTTTCACTGGCAGGCAGGCATGGCAAGTCAATCACCATAGAGAATACTAGAATTACTGTATTTTACAAGTGCATGAATAAGGTTCTCTGTGGACATATTAAACCTGGGAAATGGGGGCGGGGCCAGGGGGGGTGGCACCATTGATGTGTTTGCATTCCCCCCAGAAAGTATGTAGTTGCACCCCTGATTTTGAGCATGGACTTTAAGGAAACCTTATTGGGTTAAAAGGATTAAAGTAAAAGTACACCAAAAATATTACTCAACTGCATAATCCAAATCAATGTAACTGGAGAAAACAGGGGTGGAAATCTATTTGAATGTTCCGTAGTTTGATGCAAATACTTTTACATTTTGTTGAGCAGGGCAGCATCAGCAGTGATATGAACTGGAAGGAATAAAGTGGATAGTCAGATTACTTTTCTCCTAATCTCCTCTTTTTATTTTAACAGAACTGCAGAAAACACGTTGGTTCTCCTGGAGGGAAAAACATCACATTTTCCTTTCTCTCTTCTTCTCTTCAACAATGGGCTGATGCAGCATGTCCATGAATAGTGGACCAGTGCCACACAGTGGACAGAACTAGTCACTGCGCTTCTTGCAAAAACAACATACAGCAGCATTTACTGCAACATGCAGTTAACATGTTTACAACTTGAGGACACAAATCACATATCTCAACACAATTTGATTCAAAGTCTAGTTTGAGAACATTTTCAGTTTTGATCAAATGATAATCCTCCTGTATAGCAGTTGGATACAAACATAAACAGAAGGTGCAAATATTTTTTAATTTACTGTTTTGTTTTCAGTTTTTATTTTTCAATCAGCTTTACTTACTTACTTTCTCTAACGAATTAGTACTTGCATTAGTGTTGGTCATTATGTTCCCATAGATGCCTGGTTGGAAAAAGAAACACTGACAGGCCCGAGTAAGCTGCAGATAATACGGTCAACCTGAACAGTTTCATGATCTCAATCCCAATCAAACATCATTTACAGCTTGTTTTATTTGGGCCCCTGAGGACACTGTCCTCCCCACAGTTCGCCATGGCAACCGGACTCTCATTTCAGAAGTGTCATACCACATTATCATCCAGTGTGCTCACATACGCCTGGCTGACAACTTCACCAAGGACCATGGTGAAAACTAGCCAGCCTTTCTCTGTTCTTCACCTGTTCTGCTCTCTGCAAGTATGACTGAATGTGTCATACAGTCTATGGAACATTTCTTCTAATTGGAAACATGTACAGACTTCGGCGTTAGTAACAGAAATAAAAACCGATTAACCAAAAGATGGATAGGACATGTATGTTGTGTAATGTGCATGAAAGTGTAATGATTTTTCATCAAGGTTACAGTGTTAGAAACATGCACACAATGGTGTGGTGCTGCTTCACTAAACTTCTGCTTGCTGTTGTAATTTATCAATCTGATGATATAATGAATAACGTATCGGTAAACAACTCAGGTCTGTGCCGCAGCATCAGCGGTGTCTATGAAACCACCGTTATCTGAATTTATGATGTTTGTTTGTTCATCATCTTTTTACTCGTCTCTTTTTACCAGCAGAAAGGAACTAAACTGTATCGATAAAACCGCAGGTGCCTCGTTTTTATTGAGTGTGATTAATCTTTCTGTGATGCTTCCCATCTGATTTTAGACGTCAAATATTCAAATACTGACATGCAAATATAAATATTTATTTGTTTTTGTATGTTCAAATTAAATACTGAGGTATTTTTAGATGGTCATGTTTTCTGGGAGAAAAAAAAGAAACTGTGAATTTTCTGTTAAAATAAATTGTTACATGCTGAATAACTGCTGAAACTGAAGCAGATGGAGAACAGAAACTAAAATCAGAAGAGAACTTTATAAAAATTTAAATGAACAAAATAGTAGCTAAAAGTTTAAATTAGCAGAAACGATAGCTAAAAGCAAAGTGTAGAAAAACTTACTGGCCTAAAAGCCAACGTGAGGAAATCTGTAGGTAAAAACTCCATTTAAACATGTAACTTAAAGCTACAATTAGCCAAACAGCAGCTAAAAATTAAATTTTCTAAACTGCAACTATTAACTAAATGTAGCAAGACTGAAGCCAAAAGATAAAATTAGCAAACTAGATTAATCCTAAGAAAACAGAAAAAGAGCAAATGAACAAAATTAAAATTCAGGGAAAATGTGTTTAAAGGAACTGAGGAGATTTGGGAAAATCTTTGTAAATAAAAAAAATAATTCAGAAAGTTTAAACAACACAGATGCTAAAAGTTATAGCTATTACAGAACAAGCTGAACATTTTGACTTTTAAATAGTAAATATCATTAAGTTTCCAGAAGTTGACTAATTTAGAAAAACAAATAAAAAACTATATACAGAAACACAAAAGTGTGAATTCTAAGTCAACTTTCAAAAAAATGTTGAGTAGGTCCTCTGGAAGAAGAACTCATCCAGAAGGACCTACTCAACTATTTCTTTTCTACCTGGATTATTGAGATGCCTCAGGACATTATACATAGTTCATTTTGTTATAAAACTAATAATCAGATACTATTTGTTTTACAATAGATGTTTACTTTAAAGGCTGAGCAAAATTCAGACTCAAATCATTTTACAGAACACAAGATCTTATCTAATTTCTTATAGTTAAACATTTGTGTCAAATTTTAGCTCAATATATGTAAATCATTTATCATTTACTCAGTTCTGTGTTGATTTCTGTTGCTTTGATGTGGCGGCCATCTTGAACTGGACTGATGTTAGTAAGCTTAATCAGTTGTAAATGTACGCCCAGGGATTATGAGATATTTTGCCAATATACAGACAAACACATGGCCCATTCTCTTTCAGCAGCGGCAGATTATAATTTCCTTCTTCGTCACCCCATCATGTTTATAAATGTTGTAATTTAAACTGTTTGTGACATTTTTTTGTGACCAGCACACTTCCTGTTCACACTTCTTCATGCAGAGTCACAGGGAGCTGGTGTCTGTTTCAGCAGTCAGCTGGAGGGTTATAAAACCTGGACAGGTTCCAGGTCTATCCCAGAGGAACCCTTCTCCTCCACATGAGTCCTAATGTAACTCTCAGACAAGTGATATTGTGTAGGAATATGTAGAACATCTGGCATCCTGATTGGCTACTTTTAAACCAGACTTCTGCTCCTACAGCCAGCTGGGATCCTTATTCCATCATTTGTCAGAACATTCAAAGTGGGGCTGTTGGCTTCCATGTAAATAAATAACCAGATTCACTTTCAGCTCTTGTATTGGCCCCATGACAAATTTACTGTAAAATCAAGCAAGGATGCTCCTGGGTCGGCCACAATAAAGCTAGCAAATTGCATCGAGATGCAAACATCCCAATAAAAAATCTCATTTCACCCCAAATAAACCACAGGTTCCACTGATTGCAAGCCACCACTGTTTTCATATCAAGCAAATCAAAAGATATGACAGCCCCCCTCCCCTCGCGTTCATCCAAAACACAGCACGGGCTCGCACTTAATGGGTCCGATTCATGCGTTTTAGCATGCGATGCAAATTAAGGCAGGGCAGAATAGAGACGGGGCTTTTTCTTCCTTCTCTGTTGTCTTCCAGCATCATTGCAAGGTTAGATTCTGATGAGAGCCAATCACTTCAGCATAATATTAGCTTGCATGTGGATCAACAGCACCGTGTACCCAGCTATCCATGTTCCTGAGAGGAAGCTGGAGGAGGCCTTCCCTCCATGTGATTACCTCCTGCTTATGAATATATTCAGACAAAGGGGGTGGGAGGTGGGGGTGGGGGGCAGCTGAAAGAGAAGCAGAAGATAAACAAGGAGTAGTTAAATAGAAGTTGGGCTGAGAAAAAGAAGGAGACTGATACAAAAATTTATAATAAAAATATTGAATTAGACAAAATAATAAAGACTAAAATACAATAAAAAAAAATCTAAAGACATGAAGTGGATTTCATGTGACGGCTGCTCCAATCATTCTAATCAAATTAATAATAAATATTCACTTATTTAATTAAATGTACGATAAATAAATAATTGACGACACTTTTAAAAAAAAATTTGAAGCGTGTTGCAGCAGGAGGCTGCAAAAGACAAGCAGATTCATGGACAAAAAAACGACTCAGTCCACCCTCTGGTCTTGCCCCCACCCCACCAAACTAACATAAAAACCCCCAAACTCCTTTCTGACTAAAGCCTGAAATTATTAAACTAGCTGCAACAAATCTACAGGATAAAGAAAATAAAAAGTTGAACAAAGTTCAGCGGCAATGGAGAGATGGTGAGCTCAGGTGTGATCAATGCGATTTCATAAATTTATATTATTTATATAACTATATTTTAGTGTAATTCAACGTGCCAGGTGAACCATCACCAACAATCACTGCACAGTGATGCTCTGCCTGAAGGTGAAAAAGAAAAACACCAGAAGACTGCAGACAGAAAGGAAGAAAAGACGATGAGCTGATAAAATCTCACTTTTAAACTCATCAACAAAATTCATCTGATATTAAGATCCTTTTCTTTCATATTTTTTTCTCTCACATCCTCTGAAGGACATCTGTTTGGCCTCCAGTTTTAATATAAAAGAAATCGGTCTTATTTTTCATCAGGATGTATTCTACCCTCCACATTAAAAATGTTTACCCTCTTTCCTTTACCTGCATAGTTTCACTAAATTGCAAACTGATGCTGGGAAACTGGCCCGGGCATCTCTCCTCAACCTGTAGACTCAGCAGTCTACAGGTAAAAGATGACTTACCAACATTCAGTGAAAATGTGCTGATGTAGGTTTTCAGTCATCCAGGATTTAGCAAATCCAACAAACAGAATGGGCAGTAATGACGTCATTTAAAATAAAAGGTTTATTTATTAGACATTTAGCATGAACAAAAGCCCCTCCATAACAGATGATCTGTCAGTCACAACCATGACTCAGCAGCTGGAAGTACTGGAGGTTTATCTCAGCTGAGCAAAATTGTGTTGAAGGCTGACGAAGCATTAAAGTGTATATGTCAGCAACAGGTACCAGCCAGGTGTGGACAGGAGCCAGAAGATACCACAGGTGTTCATCCAGGACAGAGTTAGGATCGGTGGCTGGTTATTTACCAGTTTGTAACTTCCAGTGTTGGGACATGTCCTCCCATCGTCTCTCCGTCCCCTGTTCAACAACAAATTGAATTTTTCTTGAACTATACCTTAATCTGGTCTCCAAAACCCACTAAACACACCTCAGTGTCTCAGAGCATTCTAATGAATGTTTCAATTTGTTGTCTTCCTTTACACTGTATGTGAATGTATTGTTTTAGAATAAAATGTATTCAATCTGAAAAAAATTAGGATTTGAACTTGTTTTTCTTTGCTATTGAGTTTTTAGATGATTTTGTTGTGAGATGGCACCATATAAAGAAACTAAAGAGAATGAAAGTTGATGGAGAAGCCTCCTTCTCTCTCCTCTTCAGACTCTTTACCCTCCTCTCTTATCTTCCCTCCCTTGCTTCAGCATTTTGGCTTTGTGTTGTGATAAAACAAAACGCCCATCATCAGAGGATGCAATTTTCACAAAACAATGTGAGATCACACAGCATGCCCACACCCACTACCACACCTCATCTATTCCACATGCGCCCTAGGAATCCTGTTCTTATGGAGGATAAATGTTGTTCAGTCTGTCTGCATGTTTAAGAGTAAGACACAACAGTATCAGTTCATTTAGAAACAGCTACATGCAAAAACAACAATGAATGAATGACACAAAATTCCTCAAATTAATACATATCACTCACCATATTTTATGTCTGAAGATGCAGTGGGCCATAAATTATCATAAATCCTCCCTCTGCCCTCCCACAGCTCATATAAGTATATAAACCACAGTAACTATGGCTGGATAGTGTTTTTTCCACTCAACCTCAGTATTAAGTTGAGTGAAGTAGAGACGTTTTTTTTTTTCTTTTAATGGTGGACAGAAAAAACAGACACAATGTGCTACTCAGGGTCTTGTTCTGGTCCAGCTCGGTCCAACTCCTCGGCGCTGACACAGCTGAAGACTGGCCCGCTGTGGTGCTCCTCATGAACAAACACACCCACGACGTTCGGACCAATCACACGCTCTGTGCCACAACGTCTCACAGTTCAGACCGGGGGATAGCACAGGGAGAGCAGACGGAAGTTGCGCAATTTTTTGTCACTCAGCAGAAGGAAAAAGATGTGCGACTCGAAGTATAAACCAAGCTTAAGGTTACATTCACACAGCAGGTCTAAATGCTTAAGTCTGATTTTTTTTAACAAATCTGATTTTTTGGCATGAAAGTTGTTGAGCAGGACAGCATCAACAGTGATGAACTCGAAGGAATAAAGTTGGATCGAGAGATATATTTTCTGTTCTTTCTTTTCTCTTTATTTTCCAGAATGGCTGAAGTGTACATTTTACATTGTTACACTGATTGACTGCTTCTCTTCTTCGTAAGTCTTCTTCTCTGCAACCCTGAACAGGAGGCATGGCACTCTTATAAATAGTGGACTAGCCACACTAGTATCTGTACGTTTAACAAAACATTAAATACAGTAAAAATGTTCACAACTTAGGGCACAAGTTAAACTTCTTAACAAACATTCATATATGGCTTCCATCAGACTCCAGTAAACTCTCCACAGCCCTGATGTGACCCGCATGCACAGAAAATGATGCAACCTCACATTCATGTCGTTTACAGAATTAGATAAAGGGGTAATATCATTTAAAACTTATTTTTTTGAGCTTTATATTTTGTTATAATGTCATCCCCTCATTAAAACCATTCCCAGAATGTTGCTTTGACTTATTTGTTGAAATGTAAATGGACTGTACTTATATAGCACCTTTCTATCCAACCAGGATGCTCAAAGCGCTTCACATTACAATCTGTGCCCTCATTTACCCATTCACACTACACTCTGTTAGGTCTCTACAAAGCTAACATGTACAAATCTTCTATGGAGACTAATCAGATCCAGTCACATTCATACACTGATGGGACACACATCAGAGGCACTGGGGGTGAAGTGTATTGCCCAAGGACACAACAACTGAGAGAGCTGTACAGGGGATCGAACTGGTGACCTACCAGAACGAGTCCCCTAACCACTCTGACATAGCCATCCCAGTAGAAATCAGCATGTTAGAAGTTTGAATAATAGCAGGAACCCACTTGGAAATCTTCTAAAAATCTTTATTTCCCATCTGCTCAAATCAGCTCCATAAAGTAGTACACAGCACAAGCCTCTGAGTCAAAAGCCTTGAGCTCGTATCAGGAAACCAATACAAAAACAGCCCATTTTGTTCCAGGCTAAGTCTAAGCACAAACTCTCTGCACAAGTCAAAACTTCTACTGATTCAACCTTTTTAACCTCTTCAGTTTCTTCCTGGAGGTGGTAACTTTTACGTCAGACATTAGAACGTACCCAACTTCTGCTACAGAAATGACACATTGATAACACATAGTCATGGGTTAGGGTGGGTCACCGTGCACCTCCACCCCACCACCCCCCACCCCCACTACTAAACTTCTCTGGTATTTTCATGTACCCTAGGGTCCTCTCTTTCAGTAAATACATGTTAACAGAAAAATAGTGTCACTGCCCCCCCATGTGTGAGGATCCATGTCTTGTGTATGTTTTGTGTTGTGCTCTGCCTCCTTCTAGTGTCTATTTTTCATCACCATCCTCTCCTCAGAGTTATCTGCCTTTTCTAATCAATTCTTTCACACCTGTTCTTACTTAGTAATCACCCAGCTTCCTCAAACTTTCACTCAGCTCTGTTTGTATTTAACCAGCCCTTTTCCACCACTTCAGCATCCATCCATTGTTTGGTTTCTGCCCTGGCTTTCTTCTGTGTCAGCATTAATGTTAACTTTCCAGCTTGTTAGAATTGTACTCTTAATTTGTGCCTTGAACTCTGCGGTTTGCGACACAACTTTGAACAAAGCGGAAGATAATGGATGGATGGATGGATGAAAATAACTTAACTAAAAATTTTGCACCATAATAGTTTTTTAAATTATACCTAAATGGCTGTTTTTAAGATTAGTTAATTTCTTTTAAATAAAATATGGTATAAAATATGTTTACCTTTAAGAACTGCCAGGCCTTTATTTATACATTTTGTATTTTATTTAACCTTACCAGAGAAAAGGAAAGATCAAAGTTCCAATGTATTAATTTGTACAATGTATTTTTTTTTTTTAACATTTACGAGGATACACCTCGTCAATATAAAGCTCTGCCTTTCCCACAAATACATGTATAAATTCCTGTGCTGATGGGTTCTGACAAAGTGTGTGAAACACAGAGGGGCTTGGGTACTGGGAGTTTCTGGTGCTCTGCTGCAGTTTCTGACAGGATGGCAGTGGTGAGGTTGCCCCCGGGCTTCAGCTGAGCTTAACGTTTCTCATTTTTTGGACTGAAATGCAGCAAAGCTTTTCTGCACCAAGAGCTCTGCCTTTTGTTTCTCCCCTCAGGAGGACAGGAAGGGTTCTACTCACAAACATAATTTCATACTAGAAAAAATGTTACTGCTTCTGAAGCCAGCAGGAAGCTGCCATGTTGTATTTTTGAAACCAGCATTTTCACACTACTGCTGTGGGGCAGTAAGTCCCACCTACTCCACTGCACACGATCATGGTGATACATGTTATTTATTTTAAGCATTACCTAATTATTTATAGATAAACGTCTTAAATCAAATGCAAGAAAGATAAGAACTTCGTTATTAAAAAAAAGCCAACAGCTGAAAAGAAAGTATCTGAGGTTTGAAGAGTCTAGGTTTTGTAGTTTTGGAGATGGACCAGTTCTAGTTGTCCAGATGCATAAATTATAGATGAAAATTACCTTTATTGAAGTTTCTCAAATCAGAAAAAGGTTTCACAAATCTCAAGCTTCTTTATAAGTAGTCTTCTATTAGTGTAGAATAATCTAGTCCAGGTTTGAAGAGTAAGTGTTTAAGTTTTTAAACTAGAGCAGATTAAAAACGCTAGTGAAACATTAGATGTAATTGACCTTTAGTCATTTCCCGAATTGGAAGCTGGAATTGGAAAGTAACTTCAGCTTTGTTAAATTTCCTGACCTTCCTGAGACCTCAGATATTTATTTGAATTATGCAGGGCCTTTCAAAAATACTCTTTTCTCAGTAGATATTTTTTGTTACATTATAACTTGTTTAATTGGATTTTTATGGCGATTAAATGTATGTATGTAAAACTTTATTCATTTCATATCTTAAAAAAAAAAAAAAAAAAAAATTAATTCAATGTACAAAAAAAAGAAAAAGCAA